>ML662918.1:2608741-2628608 GCA_007570785.1 Antilocapra americana
TGCAAGGAGATCCAACCAGTCCATCCTAAAGGAAATCAGTCCTGAATATTCATTGGAAGGACTGATGCTGAAGCTGAAACTCCAATACATTGGCCACTTGATACAAAGAACTGACTCACTGGAAAAGACCCTGATGCTGGGGAAGATTGAAGGCGGGAGGAGAAGGGGATGACAGGGGATGAGATGGTTGGATGGCATCACTGACTCGATGGACATGAGTTTGAGCAAACTCTGTGATGATGGACAAGGAAGCCTGGCAAGCTGCAGTCCATGGGGTCGCAAAGAGTTGGACACGACTGAGTGACTATATATATATATATACACATATATATGTTCTTTTCAGATTCTTTTTCATTATAAGTTATTATAAGATATTGAATATAATTCCCTGTGCTATACGGTAGGTCCTTGTTTATTTATTCATATAACTTTATTTCTTTCCCTCTTTATCACCTTTCCCAGTGCTATTTCTTTTTCTGATGGACATCTTGTCTTTGTTTTCCTATGTGTTTGATTTACATAAGTAATATTATTCTGTTCATCTTTTTCTGCTTCTTTGTTTCACATAGTATTGCAACTTCAGAACTAATTACATTGATGTCTATGTACCTTGTGTGTTCATTTTGACCACTGCATAGTATTCCATGATTTGCATATCCTGCATTTTACTTCTTTGTTCCTCTGTTGATGAACATTTAGGTTGTTTCTAATTCCTTTCTATTGCAATATTGCAGTGGACATTTTTATACAAGCCACTTTCTGCACCTGTGAGAGCAGATCTTGTGGGAAATATATCCAGATGTAGAACTGCTCTATCAAAGGCTATGTACAAATTAAAATTTTCTAAATATTTGCAAATTCCTCTCCAAGTTGAGTATATCCATTTACATAATTCCCTATTTCCCTACATTTTTATTAACACTGGCTATTAGCTTACTCTTTTCAAATGTTTTGCCAGTCTGATGGGTATAAAAGAATATCTTGTTGCTGTTTTAATTTGCCTTCTCCTAATGATAATGAGGTTGAACGTTTCTTTAGATGATTATGATCCTCTTTTTGAAGCTTCCCCTTCTGTAAGTTGCCTATTTGTACATTTGTTTTCTTCTCTGTCAGATTTTGTGTATATTTCTTGCCCTACATATTCTGGATATTAATCTGTTTTGTTCATATATATTACAAATATTTTCGCCAAGCCTGTCACCTCTCTATTCTATTTGCTCATTGTGTCCTCTGTAGAAAAGAAATCTTAACTCTTAACAGACTTTAATCAAATTCATCCACTTTTGCCTTTATGATTTGTGCTCTCCACACCATAAGAAAACATTCTTACCCCCATGCCACAAAGACATTCTCCTATATATTCTACCAAAAATTGTATAGCCTTGCCTTTTATGTTTAAGTCTTCACTATCTCTATAGTTTATTTTGTATATGGCATTAGAAAAGCATTTATTTTTATTTTTTCTATGTAATAAACTTATTTTTTCACTATTGCTACATTATGCCAGTTTTACATAGAATGGACCTATTCTGTGGTCTTCAGTTTTGATCAGTAAGTCAGGATTTATTTATCAGGCTTCTATTGTGTTCCAAAGCCTTGAAGAGGAAATCTAGTAGAGCTTATGACACAAAACCTGCCTTCAGGAAACACGCCATCCAGCTAGAAGAATAAACCATAGATGCAAGGATCTGAGAATATGCACAAATCAACACCTAGGTAAGGATAAATAAAGACCTTGGAAGCTGAGAACACAAGTTTAGAGGGTTACAAAAGGAGCTGGGTCCCTATTGCCAGGATAGGATGGATAAAAGGCTTGGACTAGGAGTACAAGGACAGCTTCCCAGGTAGCACTAGTGATAAAGAACCTGCCTGCAAATGCAGGAAGACATAAGAGACGTGAATTGGGAAGTTCCCCTGGAGAAGGAAATGACAACCCATTCCACTATTCCTGCCTGGAGAATCCCATGGACAGAGGAACCTGGTGGGCTACAGTCCATAGGGTTTCAAAGAGTTGGCCACGACTGAAGCAACTGAGCAGGCATGCAGTTACAGGGACAGCATTTGATGTCAGCACTCTGAGATGCTCATCCAATCAACCTAGCTTTATGCAGTTGTCACAGAATGAAAGAGATAGGAGCCACTAAGTCTTCATCATTTGCCATGGTCTGGCCTTGCTTCCTTCCCATGTGTTTTCCTTCCCATGAACTTTTCCCTTCATATAGCTCCCCAGCCCTAGGGTACCAATTAAGAAGGAAGCAAAGTCATTTTTGACTGGAGTCCAGGAACCCAGGCCACAAAATCTCCCTGAATCAGCTGTTTCCCTTTTCAGAGAAAGACTGAATTGAAGGGAAACTATTTATAAAAATAATAATAATACCCTCACAGTCCTTCTAGAGCCCACATTTTCTCCACAAATACATTATACTTTGGTCACCACTGGGAAGGGAGGCAGCTGATAGAGGGCAGTTTTTGTAGACTGAGTACATGGACTCTGGTCAAAGGCCCTCAGGGTGAGGGAGATACCAGAAAGGAGTTCCCAGACAGACAGGACCAAGCTGTCACTCTTTTTCCAGAGGCCTCCCTCTGCCCAAATTCCTTGTATCTAGTTTGCCTGTGCCTTTCCTGTTCTATGGCCAGAAAATTATGGAGGCTTCAGAGAGCTTCAGGAACTCCCCCCCCACCCCCACCACCAGTCCTCCTCTGCCTCACAAGGCCTCACCATGGCACAGAGGTGTAACATCTCGCCTTCCAAACATGGCTCTCCTAGGCAGCTGCAGTGCAGAGCACACACCAATTATCCTCAGCAGGGTAGCCTGTATTCAGTGTAGCCAGCATCCTGGGCTGATTTTGCTCCTAGTAATCTCCTTCTGTTTTAGTGGTTTGAGACTCTGAAAGGGTGGGCAGGAAAGGAATGTAGGGGAAGAGGGATAGGGGCAGAAAAACAAACAGAGCTCATCAAAACCAACAAACAATAAAGCCCAAGCTCCTAAATCCTCTCAGGGCCTAGTCCTCACCATGGCAACCAGTAAGCCTCCAGGCCACAGGAGTCCTCAATCCAGTGGTTAGTGAAGAGGGGACACTGGCTGCTTTGACTGGGATGGATTCAATACTAGGAAAATTAAACTGGTCCTGAGGAGATGTGGAAGTTGAAGGAGCAGGCAGAGAGAGGAGAAGGAACACTTAGATAAGGAACAGCAGGTTTCTGTCAGGCAGCATCTCTCAGGAACTCTCTTGGGGAGGTGGAGGGGACCTTTGCCACCAACTTGGATTAACTCTTAAAGGTCCTGGGTGGAGGCTGGCCCTCCCCACTCCCTTCCCCATTCCCCTTAGGCAACCCTTTGCAGTGTCAGGTATCCTTCATTGTGGGTGGGTGCTAGTCAGCACTCTGCAGCCCAAAGTGAGAAGCTCCTTCTTTGGTCAAAAGCAGAAAGAAGAGCTAGAAAGTAAAACTTGGCAGGGTTCCCACTTTCACCTTACCCAGGAGATAGCTGGTCATTGGTGAGAGTCTCTCTCCCCAGAGAAACAGGAGAGACACTCCTCAGGAAAGATTCTTGGCAACTCAGTTCCTTTGACCCAGTACCTCTGCCTCACCAGGCCTCCCAAAGGCACCACTGACATAGCCCTTGTTGGGTTCAACCTGTCCACTAAAGGGCCCTGACCTTCATGGATAAACAGCCATCTGTCAAAGTGGGCAGTCCTTCAAGTCATATCAGAGGCTCTATAACTCCCACAGGTGACTGTTATGGCCAACTACCTTTCCTGAGAAATAGGCTGGAGCTGGGTATGGGGCTGGCATAGAGTCACTGATACACACAATGAGCTGAGCCTGGACTCAGAAATCAGACACAAGTCTAGTCCCCAGGCAGCTCACACTGGCCCTATCCCCCATCAAAGTGGATGAATTCTTAGATCTTTTCCTAAATGCATGCTTTGAGAAGGAAAGGGGAGGCAGTAAGCTGGGGAGGAAGGACTCAGGGGAGGCCCTTGGGTGTTTTGCTCATGTCCATGACAAGTGAAGGGTTGCTTCCTCAATTTGGTCCTAGTGGGTTTGATTTCTCCTATTGCAAATGAAACTGGGTACTCTTTCCTCCTTAAAAATACTACCTCACTTCCTTCTTCTGTATGTGTTCCTGGGTCTGATACCATGTACACACTCTTTCCATTCCCTTAGTGAGGCACTGAGTCCCAGAATCTGGAAAAAATTATCATCTTCACTTTAGCCTCAACATCTAAGATCTTAATACCTTAGACTTACTAATTTCTGAGTCAGGGAGGACTCTTGCTTTCACTCATTCTCTGACTCACCTGCCATTTTTTCAAAGTCAGTAGGCTAATGTCCTTGAAGGCAGGGGCTATGTCTGATTTTGCTCACCAGCCTGCTCCAGTGCCTGTTTGGCATGCAGTCGGTATTCAGTGAAGATTTTTTTGACTGAAGCCTCTTATGTGCATAACCTCAGAGTCTGTTGATCACTTAAAACAACAGTAACACCTAAAGCTTCCATTTATTGAACAACTACTATGTGCCAGGACCTGTGCTAAGTACTTCAAATACACATTCTAATTTAATGTTTGTGAGAACACTGAGGAATAGAAACTGTTATTAAATTCCATTCCACAGAAGAGAATAATGAGACTCAGGGACATTAATTTTTTCCAGTTCACACGGTTAATAAATAAGTGGCAAACCCAGGTTCCTTGGACTCCAAAGCCTGCCTCCCTATACCAGTATTAAGGAAGTGCCACTGAGATTAAGGTTACTATCTGGTCCCCAGTTAACTTTTCACAGAGAGTTCCTTGGCCACATACTTTATTCCCAACACTGGCCAATCAGTTTGTTTGAAGGAGCCCAAGAGAGACAGTATGTGGTGTGTTATGTATGCCTTTCTACTTGCTGATATCCCTTACTCAGGTACAAAAAGTTTTGTACAAAAGTTTTCCCCTCCCTCCAATCAGAAGAGAGAGTTCAATTACTGTCCCTTCATTTACAAATAAGGACCCTGAGGCTCAAAGCAAGTGATACAAATTGCCTAAGTTCACAGAGCCAAGAAGTAGTAGAGCTGCAGCTAAAATTCACTCTTTACTAACTGTAAAAAATCCCCAAGCATATGTATGGCTGAGTCCCTTTGCCGTCCACCTGAGATTATCACAACATTGTTAATTGGCTACCTGCTTAATGTGCTTACTCGCTCAATCATGTCAGACTCTGTGATCCCATGGGTTGTATTCTGCCAGACTCCTCTGTCCATGGGATTTCCCAGGCAAGAATAATGGAGTGGGTTGCCATGCTCTCCTCCAGGAGATCTTCCGGACCCTGGGATGGAACCCATGTCTCCTGTAGTTTCCTGCACTGCAGGCGGATTCTTTATTTGCTGAGCATCAGGGAAGCCCATACTCTAATACAAAATTAGAAGTTTAAAAAAGATAAAACTTTTTTAAAAAATTCGGGAGCATAAGCCACTGGGTCTCCTTCACATGCAAAGCATTGGAAATCTTGCTTTGTGGCATGTGCCAATTCCCACTAAAAGACTGCTGCCTTTTATTAAGACAAAGACAGTCTAGGGGGCCAGTGCTGCATCCTAAATTGCCAACTGGGGAGAAACTTGGCATCTCTCATGCACCGTCAAAAGTAGAAACCCATTACCCTGCAGGAAAATCTTTTGATGTCTTCTCCTCAAAGGTGCTGTCTAAGAATTAGCCTCCTTTCCATGCCCCTCTGTCCCCCAAACAAGGCAGGGATATGTGCTCAGATGCAGTGCAAGCTGGCAAGGGCTTCTGTGAGGTTTTTCTTTGTTTGTTTTCCCCTGACACCTAATGAGGACCAGGAATGCATGTCATTTCTTCCCTCCATCTGTCCTCTTTCCCCACTGAGAACTCTTAATCATTTTTAAAGTCCAATGAATAAAGAAAACAGGCCACACACACCCCCCCTAGAGATTACTCTAAAAGTAGGCCTTGGTCATAAAGTGAAAACTGCTGGATGGGGCAAAAGCCAACAGATTAGTGGGGATTTGCACCAGCCTAAGTAGGCTTAACTCCTAAGTGGCAAAGTGGCTTGTACAAAGATCCATCCGAATTCTGTTAGTGACTCCCATACAGCCTTCTTTCTCCTCCTCCTCCTCTCCTGTATGGCTGTAACCCCACCCCCATCCCTTCCATAATAAGATGCTGTCCTTCTCTGCCTCTCCCACTGTCAAGTGACTGAAAGAATAACATTTCCTGAGCTTCCTTCACTGAATTATTCATCTTTGCTGCCTGGGCATCACAAAACTTCTCATTAAAAGCCCTGGGTGGGGGAGAGCCCCTCCCCCTCCCCAGCCCACACAGCTAAGGAGAGATCCAAGGGGAGGAGGAGACATGGTGGCTGGGGTGGGAGGTGGGAGCCCTCCCAAGGGGCCTGTAGACAGAGTCCCTGAGACCCAGGGACTCAGGAGGGTGATGGACACAGGCAGGCTCCTGACTCTAGGGTGGCCAGCGTGCTGGTCTGGGCCATTATCCTTCTCGAAAGCTTCAGACAAACACAGAAGGCCTGAGCCCACCATGCCTCTCAGCCTAAGAATGTCCAAGTGCTGAGCAGTCAAAGAAATAGTCATGACACTGAGGAGAACTTGCCCCTGTCTCTGCCCTCAGGACTCAGTGAAGTAAGACTTTATCCATCCTGATTGCACCTAGAGGGACAGAGCCATGCGGGGAAGAAAGTGGAGTGGGGACAGGAGACCTAATTTCTGGTTCCAGCTCTGCCATTAGCCCGCTGTGTGACCCTGGCCACACCACTTGGCTTTTCTGTGTCTGAGTTTTCACTTGTACAAGGTGGCAGCACACAGTGTGGCGATTCAGGGCATAGGCTCTGGAGCCAGGCTGCCCGGGTTCGCATCTCAGCTCTGTGTATGTGGCAGTGACAAACCCATTTAGCCTGACAAAGCCTCAGTCTTCTTCTCTGTAAAGTGGGGACAACAAATAGAGCCCGCCTCAAAAGATTGCTGCACACTGTACAGCAGTCAGCACACAGCCTTGAGAGACACTCAGAGATGGTTGCTACGTGCATCTCAGCAGAGATTCTCATTCTCCAGAGTCTGATCTGTTCAAGTCACTGGGACCTGGCTCTTCATTCCAGAGGGAACATGCCATTCTGGTGGTGAGGAGATATGGTTTGCAGGTGACCGGGGCCAGCCCTTCAGAATAAATGGAGGCACATCACGTGTGATGTTCTGCAAACCTTTGTGTGGCCCTCCTCATTCTGAGGCATCCTGGGGAACCCTGCAGTGGAGACCAGCACTCCCAGGCTTCCAGGACATTTGCCCATGACTCTGTATAGGATAGAGAAAGGGCTGTGAAGGAGGAAAAATAATTTCCTCTCTACCCTTCCAGGTTCTTGACTGAGGCCCCCAGCCCTGTAATAAAAGGCAGATTAACAGGATAAAAACATACAGACTCTTAGTAACCTATGTACCTCCTGCATTCACGGGAGAGACCCAGGAAAACTTAGTTACTCCCCCAAATGGTCCAAGCCTCCAACTTATATACCATTGCCAACTAAAAACAAAAGAAGATGATGAGGGATTTGGGGAGAACCAGTGATGGAGGTTTTTGGGGAGAGCCCGTGATGGCAAGTTTTCAGGAAAAGCTCAGGGAACAAGGGTAAGATTGTCATGCATATTTAACAATTGCTGTCTTCTCCATTGATAAGAGTTTCTTGAGATTAAGTCATCTTTCTCTTCCTGGTCCAGGAAGGGAGGCCCTTACAAATGGAGATTTCCCTTATAAATGTAAATGTTTCTTACAGAATAGTAACTTCTACTAGGTTTCCAGAGCTTTCCCAGCTCTCCTGTTCCTTAAAAATAACCAGCCTAAAATAATCCTTATGCCAAAGAGATATATTTTGAGGTGTTGAATTCTGTTCCTGCTCTGTGCCCACCCCTGGGGAGCCACAGCCGGGGAGGCCAGGGCCCGGCAAGAGGTCAGCAAGTCCAGGTCTCTCCTCCCCTGGCCTCTGGGTACTCAGCCAACCAACCAGAAATCTCCTGCTTCCCTTGGCCTCTTACCCCAGACCTGGCTGCCTTGGCTTCGGTTTGCTTTCCATTTGGGGAGTCACCTGAGATTCTGCCAAGATTCAAGAACATACAGAGAAAGGGTCTCTGCTTCAAACCATTAATGGTGGCTGGCCAGAACTGGCCCCACAGAGGTTTGCCACTCAGCATTGTTGTCCAAGCTGGGCTGCCACCAATGCCTCCCCATTCATCCACCCATCCATCCATCCTTCCTTCCATCCACCCCCCATCCATCCTTTCATCCTTCCATCCACTCACCTCATCCACCCATCCATGCACCCAACCATTCACCCATCTATCCATCCAGGTACCTATCCATTCTTTCATCCACGTGCCCACCCACCCATCTATCCATCCATCCATCTATCCATCCATGCATTCATCTCCAAATATTTAGCTGCAACTTATCCTTTGCCTGGCCCTATACCAGGTGCTGTGGGAATTCAGCAATGAGAACAACACAGACCTGGACCTCAGAGAGCTTACAATCTATTCAGGGAAAGGAAGGGGCTTAATGAGGAGCCGCACACATGGATGTGAGATTATAGATTGTGAGAAACAGAAACAACCAGAGAGGTGTTCTGAATGCCTGTAAGAGTAGGAAGCCAGGAGAGAAGTCCAAAGGGCTGATGCTTAGGCCTGACCCCAAGGGAGAGAAGGCACCAGACTGAGGGGAGAGGATGCAGGAGGGCAGAGTTGTGTCCCTGCCCTGGGCCAGGGTGTTTCCAAGCCCTTTGCCTTGGTGGGTCATGCTCTAGGTTCTGGATGCCTATTGACTTCCACTTGACAAACAAACTTTTCGACTGCCACCACCGAGGCTTTTCAACACCGAGCCCTCAGACCGTGGGCATCAGAGTGTGAGAGAAAACTTGATATACGTACGTGCCTGGGTTGCACAGCCCACAGAGACCTGAATTTAGCAGGTCATGGTGGGTTCAAGTATTTGCATTTTTAATAAGGTCTCCTGGTGGTTCTAAGTATATTGGACCTGGAGAATCTTTTTACATTCTAGAGCATGGGGGAGGTGGTTTGGTGGCAAAAATAAAATTATTGAATTTTTGTCCATATTTATGAGCCTGGGTTAAAAGTGACTCTCTCAAGAGCCTTCTACAGTCGCTGCAAGCCTCTAAAGACTGCCTTTATCTTGGACTTTCTGAATAGGCTTTTTCTTAGGGCTCCCACATGTCCCAGTTTACTGGGACTCTCTTTGTTATATAATTGAAAGTTCCATGTCCCAGGAAACCCCTTAGTGTCAGCAAACCAGGGTGGTTGGTCACCTTATTTTCTTAGAGAAAATCCCTCCTATATCTACCTTGGAAAATAAGGAGTCACTAGAATAATAGATCCCCCCATATCTGGCCAAAGTGCTCCTTAACCTGCTAAACCTGCCTTCTTATCTCTCTGCAAAGAGCCACACAGCATACTTCTCCCTCCATTCCCCAGCATACAGTCTCACTCCTTTTCTCTTCTGGACAAGTATCATTTCCAAAAGAAAGAATGACAAGCCAGCAGGTCCCACAGCATATCCAAAGTTATGGAGATGGAAATACCAAAGCTGCACCGAAGGCTAAGCCCTGGACTTGAATCTAGAGCAGAAAGAAGCTATCAGCTGCCAGATTCACAGAGTAATAGAAAAGAAGACATATAGCATCACCATGGCAACTAGCCTCCAAAAGCCCCCAGCACCTGCTCCTTTCTATACAAGATTTCCCCAAACAGGAATATTTCTTACTTCCTTGTTTTTCTTTTCAATAGAGATGTTAATTTTATTTCCCCTCATTTGTGCTTAATGTTCCAGTAGCAAGTTAGCTTCTCCTTGGCTCTCCAGCTCCTCCCTGTCTCTCCCAAACATTTTCTTCTCCTCTCTCACCAGCTTCCCTTCCCCTCCTGTCTATCTTCTCTGATTTATTCTGTCTGTCCTCACAACTTCCTGTCCCCCCACCTCCAAGGAATATTTCTAACCTAAGCCCTCATCCAGAATATTTTACCCGCTGCAGTTCTAACTCCCTAGCAAGCACTAGTTTTTGCTCTGGATGAGGGCTAGATGGTAGTCCCTCCAAAGCCCACCTACTCTGTTCTGGTACCCCTAGCTGAAGGGGCACAGTGCAGCAAAACCACTTCAGCCCACAGAGCAAATGAAGGAACACAGGGCTCCAGGGCCAAGAATAATAATAGCTTACCTAGTGCTGCCTATGTGTCTGGCTCTTGGCTAGAGTCTATTACCACACTTAATCTTCAAGACAACCCTGATGGCACAGGTTTTGTTTATTATCTCACTTAGCAGATGAGGAAACAGAGGCTTAGACTGGTTAAGTCACTTGTAGATGGTCACACAGCTAGTAAGTGATAGAGCTAGGATTTAATCCTAATCAGTCAGGTGGCGCTACTGGTAAAGAATCTGACTGCCAATGCAGGAGACATAAGAGACATGGGTTCGATCCCTGGTTCAGGAAGATCCCGAGATGAAGGTATGGCAACCCATTTCAGTATTCTTGCCTGGAGAATCCCCATGGACAGAGGGTCCTGGCAGGCTACATTCCATAGAGTTGCACAGAGTCAGACACAACTGAAGAGGCTTAGCATGCATGCAGTATAATGCCAAAAAGCTACTCTTTTCACAATGACCTTCAGAAACTGTTTGAGGAGGAAGATTCTGTCCTGATTCACTGGATGGGAATGAGAATCCAGATATGCCCTTTAATCAGCATTATTTGGAGGGAGTGGTCAATAAAAAGGCCCTGGGTAACAATACCTGCTCCCCTTGAATCTGCTTAGATCCAAGGGAGCAGTGTGGCAGAAAGTGAAATGGAGCAGGACCCTATGCTCCTTGACACCCATACCCCCACCATGACCTCTGCCTGCCTTTTGTCTGTGAAAAAGTTCTAAGAATAAGTTTAATCAGAGAGGTGAGAAGTGTGGAAACAAAGAAAAAGAGTCAAAGGAGACAAAATAATAATAATGTAGTCATTAAGCATAGTCAAGGATATATAGTTCTTTCTCAAGGGCTATAGATAATATTCTGAGGCACATCCTGTGAGCTGTCTTACAGATACTGAAACCCCAGGTAGAGAAGTTAAATACATGATGACCAGGCTGTACCCAGGACATGAGCTTCCACAATTCTGAGAACAGGTATCAAAGAAATGGGAACAAATGGACCCTGGAACTGAAGATCAGCTGTACCTAAGACAGTCTAGATGATGCTGGTCAGACTACTGATGACCAATTTGAAGATGACTGTCAGAGCTGTGCTGTTTCTGCATGCAGCACCCCGGGGAGGTGGGGGTCGGCCTTTGGACAAATGTCTGCCACCCTCCCCCCAACCAGTTGCAGAGTTGCCAGCATCTGAAATAAAGCAAACTTTCCTTTCCACCAGCCTGTCCTGTTTACTGGCTTTTGAGCGGCGAGCAGCCAGATCCCCCACACTCTTTCGGTAACAGAAGGACAACAAGGGAGTTGAGTAACACTTTTTTCATGCGTCCAACACATTTAGCTAATATTTCCCATGAACCAGGCTCTACTCAGCCTATCCATAGGCCTCTGTATTGTCATGAAAAGACTGTCTGGTGCTAAGAGCTCTGTGGATGAGGCCTGGCTCTCCACTTGTCATCTCTGAGCCTGTCTCTGGGAATAATAATACTTGTGGGTTAACAAAAATCATGGCTCTGGAAGTGCCTGACACGAGAGCGGTCAACTTTGTAGAGGCAAAATCACTTCTACATGGGAAAGTTCCACTGAAACAAAGGGGGATGGTACTGAATTCTACCACAGATGGGATGAGTCCATGGATGCTGGATATGTGCTAAGTCACTTCAGTAGTGTTCAACTCTGTGTGACCTCATGGACTCTAACCCTCCAGACTCCTCTGTCCATGGGATTCTCCAGGCAAGAATACTGGAGTGGGTTGCCATGCCCTCCTCCAGGGGATCTTCCAACCCAGGGATCGAGCCCACATCTCTTATGTCTCCTGCATTGGCAGATGGGTTCTTTACCACCATCACCACCTATGAAGCACAAAAGAAGATTCTGGGACCCCTACCAACTCTCTTAGGAGTGGGCACTCTCAAAGCAAGGATCCCCAAAGGCTGCTCATGGTATCACCTATTTGCATCTTGGAGTGCACAGCTTCCCCTTTCCAGATCCTGTGGTCAAAGAAGAGACCCAAGCCTTTGTAGAACACAGCATTTCAATCTGACACCAGTCTTCTACAGTGATGAGGTCTCTGTATAAAGATGCTGCTGAGGCAACATTATTTTTATCGTTATCATTATTAGAGTGGGACCTTGTGTACCCAGGCTTGCAAGGGAAGTTAACCCTACAGAACAGGGATTAAAGAAATGCTTTGGGTAAAGAGGGAGCAGGATGCCAAGAAATTCTGAGGAAATCCAAACATTTTGTTTCACTCTCTTTCTCTCTCTTCTTTTCGTCTCTCACTTCTCACCTCATTTCTGTATTTTATTTTGGTTTAGTTTTTTGGAAGAGAATGGGTTACTGAGGTAAACAGTGGAAGAAGAAGCTCGGGTGTGCATAATTTAGCTGACTTGTGGCTTAATTAAAGGGACTCCCTTGGCCCTGCTGCTGAACCTTTACAGCAGAGTAGCAACTCAGGAAGACATCTTGCTTTGGCCTGTGCTTGGTCAGGACAACTCGTGGCTACGAGGTACAGGGAAGAGGGTAGGTGTACACACGTGGGCCTGGTGGAAAGGGCCAGGGGAAAGCATCAGAAAGCGCAGAGCACAAAGCATAGAAATGATCTGGGCTTCCAGTAGAAGACAAAAATGTGATGGGGAGCAACTCTCGGGAGCCAGAGTTTCTGAGATCGACTCCAAGCTCTAAATCAAATAGCTGGCTGGGCAAAGCTTCCACACAAAGATGATAGAGGCAACTTTAGAGTCAACTAGGGGATTCCCAGGTGGCACTAGTGGTAAAGAACCTGCCTGCCAATGCAGGAGACAAAAGAAGCATGAATTTAATCCCTGGGTCAGGAAGATTCCCCTGGAGGAGGGAATGGCAACCCATTCCAGTATTCTTGCCTGGAGAATGCCAAGGACAGAGGAGCCTGGCAGGCTACAGTCCATGCAGTCACAAAGATTCTGACATGACTAAGCAACTGAACACAAACACACACACACACACACACACACACACACACACACACACGTTAATTGTAGCCATGATTCATCTGGTGAATAAAAATCTCCCCTTACTAGGGTGGAGGCAACTTCACCACTAACCACAGCAAAGTGTGATTTGGACAGAAGTATTGATTGTGGATGGTACCTTAATGTACTAAGGATCTAGTTTGTTCTCACTTGACTAGAGCAGCCAGTTGGGGGAAAGCATGCCTGACTTTGACTCTTGGTTTCTTGGCCAACTTGTTGGACCTTTTGGGGGAAAGAAAAGCCTATTCCACAGCCAAGCTCACCGGAATTCAGGCTGGAGAAAGTGAAATTTCTTCCTTCAAAAGCCCCCAGAGTGGCCTTTGAGTCATAGGAAAGCAGGATGCTGTCCTTTCTCCACTCTGCACTCACCCCCTGAAAACAGGGGCATCTGCGTGGCAGAACCAAGAACCATGATGAATCAATGATTCTTTACTTCCTATTTCCCCTTTCTTAAAATGAAGAGGCCTACCCTAATTCTCACTTTGGATCAGTGGACTTCAGTTGATCTCTGCAAGACACTCTGAACTCGCAAGTAAGTAGAGATCTGAGTAGGTACAGAGAAGTGGATAGGCCAGAGTCTGAATATAGAATTGAACATGAGACAGACATCTAAACATTTCCTGGATGCTAACTGCAAAAAGAAGCCTAGTTTCATCTCTGCTTTAGTCTATCTTATTGGTTGGCTTGAGTTTCACCACCCTGTAAACTTAGTATCTTTATGTTTGAAAACTGGAAGTGGGATGAAAGTAGAGGTACAATGAAGACATGAACTGTGTTGAGGGTCTTTATTTTCCCCTCTGTAGCTTGGATCTAGGAAGAAGCAATCATAGCGTATCAAATGGAAACAAAGAGTTAAAGACAGTGAAGTGTCTCTAATAATAGTTATGAATCTCACCAACTTGGAACAAAAAAATCTTCTCTGCCTCTGACAAGTTGGAAGCACTTTGAATGCCAGAAGTTTCTCTACAGAGTAATTAGAATCCCTTTACAGTCTCCATGGAGATCAGAGAGTCCTCTCAGAGTAAGGGGATGAGGATGTCCCTTTGGCATCATTAGAGTCTATGGTAGACTCAGTTTCGCCACAGGCACTGGCCTTCTTAGCACTGATTAACAGCTTCTCCAGGATTTGTTCTATGATGTGAGGAGTATCTTGTTAGTTTCACTTTATCTGGTAATATTCTGACTGCTTGCTTGAGCGTGGATGGAATCTAAGCCATCAAAAGAAAGCCACTTCAAATTCTCTCCCTCTGGTAGCTCAGAATGAGCTTAGCTCCCCTGCCCATGCTTCCAGTTTCCTCCTAGATGCTTCTCTGAAGGGTGAAAATATTTGTCCTTACTCAGTGGGCCTTCTAAACAGCCCTTGTGTACTCTATTCTACCATTTCATAGACCTGGTTCTGTACATGAAAAATAAGTTGGTCTCCCAAATGTTTTTGTTTAAGGTGATGCAACTGAGCAGACTTCCCTGGCTCTGTGCCACTGCTTGCCTGAAAATGTCAAGACCTCAGCATCCTATTTGTCTCGCCTGAAACCAGACCATAATTGAGGCTGGTTGTACTGGGTTTGCAGTTGTGAAACAGCACCTGCCTTTGACTCAGCAGTGGGCACACCACTGTGGGAAGTGAGGGGATTATAGAACACGTGGAATGGTAGAAAGACAATGTGAATGTTACAGAAAGAAACTGACAATGGGCAGGAAAGAGAAGTCAGAGTTCTCAAAGGCAAGCTCTCTCTTGGTGTTGGAAGATGATGTTGCTGTCTGTGCAGGAGAAAGTGACAGCAAAAGCTGGTATGTGTGACCTGCTGAGGTTTGTTTTCTGATTAGCAGCTTGGGTGACTCTTTGCAAGTGCCTGTCATTGATTAGGATCTGTCACTTTGGGGCGTATGCTGCATAAGTTTCACAAAAATGAATTAACCCACTCCGTAAACACAGAATTGGTTCAATCTGGCACCTTACCAAAGGATTCCAATTCTTCTGTGTAAGTGACTGTGGTGAAAAGGGCTTCATTAGTGCAATATATGAAGAAACCACAGTCACAAGTCAAAGAACAGGATTCACCTGCACTCAGGAAGAAAAGGACTACTCACCACACCCCAACTTCATCACACACCGTGGTCACACTTTTGGATGCTAATTGCTGGCAGCAAGACATCATCTTCAGACTATCAAGAAGTGCTGTGTGTGTGCATACATAGACGTATGTGTATTCAGATGATGAACACTACAAGAGTGTGAGATTAAACTAGTGTATCTTTTCTAATGTAAACTTTTAATTTTGTTATATAAAATTGGCTAATCTAACTATAACTATGTGCTTAGTATCATTAATGCAAATTCTGCATATTTCTATGTACAGTCAGCAGCTAAATTCTTCCTTACTCCAGTGTTCAGTATCCCATTGCAGCAGACATCGAATTTATTTCTGGGAAAGTCAAAAAACAAAAAAACACTGGAGGACAGACAGGAAGATGAACTGAAAGAAAGAAAGAAAACACAAAGACAGATTATGGAATACATGGAAATGAACCTCATTCCTGTCTGTTGAAAAGTCATCTCTTTTTTCCATTTTAATTTATTTATTTTTAATTGAAGGATAATTGCTTTATAATATTGTGTTGGTTTCTGCCTCACATCAACATGAGTCAGTCAGTCTCTCTTCTTTGTAAAATTGAAGTATAGCTGATTTATATCATGTTAGTTTCAGGTATACTGTACAGTGATTCATATGTATATATACATATGGAGGCTTCCCTGGTGACTCAACCAGCAGTAAAGAATCTACCTGCAATGCAGAAACCACCGGAGACACGAGTTTGATTCCTGGGTCGGGAAGATCCCCTGGAGGAGGGCATGGCAACCCACTCCAGTATTCTTGCCTGGAAAATTCCATGGACAGAGAAGCCTGGCTGGCTACAGTCCGTGGGATCACACAGAGTCGGACAAGACTGAAGTGACTTGGCATGCACAAACACACATATATATGCAGATGTATAGATACATTCCTTCTTAGATTCTTTCCCTTATAGATTACTACAAAATACTGGGTAAAGTTCCCTATGCTATACAGTATGTCCTTGTTGGATTTCTATTTTCTTTGGTTATCTATTTTATACATAGTAGTGTATATATGTTAATCCCAAACTCCTAATTTACCTAATTTACTCCTCCCTCTGCCCCATTTCCCTTGTAGTAACCATAAATTTGTTTTCTATGTCTGTTTTTGTTTTGTAAATAAGTAAATAGACATCTCTCTTTTTTTGCTAAGTCATATAATAAATGCTCACCTCAAATGCTTCAAGAGGTTCTCAAGCCCTAGGTAGGGCATTGCTGATGACCCATGCACAGAACCTTCTTCGAGAGGCAATTATATCATTACCCTACTGGAACATAAGCTACATAGGAGAATGGACTTCATCGGCTTTGTTCACTGTTGTATCTACAATACCTAGAGTATATGGCATTTGATGCATGCTCAATAAATATTGAAGTGCATGCGTGATTTGTGGGAACACAATCCATACCACTCAGTAAATGTTTATTCATCTTTCCAAGTTCTGTGGCTTTTATGTCATATAAGGGCTTCACCCTTTACACATCATGGATGATCATAATCTCCAAACGAGTGAAATGAGATTTTCATGAACATGATCACCAGCAAATAACCAATTTACTTTTGAAAAGAGGTGTAACATGGTCCTATTAGCCTTGAAAAAGAACGTTCAAGAGGCAAGAGACAAGGAGAGTCAGTGCAAGCTCTGGGCAAACCTTAACGCAACTCTCCTACATGCCTAGTGAATTGTTCTCAAGTGGCCAGTGAGATGAATAATGTTGCTGAGAGTCCAGCAAGGGAAAAATGGTGCCTATTTGGATGCTAGTCAATACACTGCCCCTGCCCAGAGCTCCATTTCTCTGTTGTTCCTTAGACACTGAACAGAGAGCTAATGACAGAGGTAGGACCATTGCTCACTATGCTATCCTGGCGTTGATTCCTCTTGTCTCTGAGTACTAAAAGGAGCTCAGTTATTCCTTCCACAGGTTCCCCCAAGTTCAGATACCCCAGGCTTTGTCTGCAAAGCCTTTTCCAGAAATATAAAAGAAGGAAAGCTAATCTTGTAAATACTGGACTTAAACCAATCACTCCCCCAAAGTCTTAGGAGAAGAGCACTGAACGTGTCTAATGCATCTGTTCTTTTGTTCTTTCTTCTTCTTTCCTCCAGCTGAATTGAGGCCTGTGAAACTCCCATCACCATTACTCACATGCACTATGCCTATCTCCTTGAGTCTGAAGGGTATGAAGGTTTCCTGCCTCTGCTAGCAGTGCTCCCTCAGCACCCAAAGTTGAGACCCTACTTTTGAGTAAAGGCCACTTTCTACTTCAGTAAGTGGGATAGGTGGTGGGATGGGCAAGTTGTATCCAGGAAGGGATGTCAAATGACCCTCCAACTCTGTTACATCCTTTGATGTGGAAAATGACCCTGAAAAGAAAAACTCATACACAGCAATAAGATGAAACCTTGCTCCTTGGAGAACCAACCAAAATGCCCCAGTCCTTGTCAGCAGATTTTTAAAAAGATGTCTGGCTTTTATTTCACATATGCCCCCAACTACTTACCCTAATACTTCTTAAAAGTAGCTAATGCTTTGAGAGTTTCCTCATACTGGAGGCACAGTCTAACTTTTGAAGTACCCCACAGGCCACTATTTACTTCAGTAAGGGGAATAGGTGGCGGTATGGGCAAGTTGGGTTCAGGAAGGGATGCCAAATGACTCTCCAACCCTGCCCCCAAAATTAAGCCCTGGAAGTCACTGAATTCATCAAATGATACGCATCCTCACACAGACATGCAGTTTCTCAGACTGAGATTTCAGGAGCCTGCTTGTCAAGAGGGCACAATTGTAAATTTCCTTGCATCAGGCTGAAATGTGACAGACTGTTTCCCAGAATGAAACATTTATTAAAAGCATGTGCTTTTGGAAGTCTTGGCCACAGCAATCAGAGCAGAAAATGAAATAAAAGGAATCCAGATTGGAAAAGAAGTAAACCTCTCACTGTTTGCAGATGACATGATTCTCTACATAGAAAACCCTAAAGACTCCACCAGAAAATTACTAGAGCTAATCAATGAATATAGTAAAGTTGCAGGATATAAAATCAACATGCAAAAATCCCTTGCATTCCTATACACTAACAATGAGAAAACAGAAAGAGAAATTAACGAAATAATTTCATTCACCATAGAAACAAAAAGAATAAAATACTTGACAGTATATCTACCTAAAGAAACGAAAGACCTGTATATAGAAAACTATAAAACACTGATGAAAGAAATCGAAAGCACACAAATAGATGGAGAAATATACTGTGTTCATGGATTGGAAGAATTGATATAATGAAAATGAGTATACTACCCAGAGCAATCTATAGGTTCAATGCAATTCCTATCAAGTACCAGCTGTCCTTTTCAGAGAACTAGAATAAATAATTTCACAATTTCCTTGGAAATACAAAAAACCTCAAATAGCCAAAGCAATCTTGAGAAATGGAATTGGAGGAAGCAACCTGCCTGACTTTAGGCTATACTACAAAGCCACAGTCATCAAGACAGTATGGTACTGCCACAAAGACAGAAATATAGATCAATGGAACAAAATAGAAAGCCCAGAGATAAATCCACACACCTGGGGACACCTTACCTTTGACAAAGGAGGCAAGAATATACAATGGAGAAAAGACAATCTCTTTAACAAGTGGTTCTGGGGAAACTGGTCAACCACTTGAAAAAGAATGAAACTAGAACATTTTCTAATACCATACACAAAAATAAACTCAAAATGGATCAAAGATCTAATCATAAGACCAGAAACTATAAAACTCCTAGAGGAAAACATAGGCAAAACATTCTCCGACATAAACCAAAGCAGGATCCTCTATGACCCACCTCCCAGAATACTGGAAATAAAAGCACAAATAAACAAACGGGATCTAATTAAAATTAAAAGCTTCTACACAACAAAGGAAACTAAAAGCAAGGTGAAAAGGCAACCTTCAGAATGGGAGAAAATTATAGCCAATGAAGCAACGGACAAACAATTAATCTCAAAAATATACAAGCAACTCCTGCAGCTCCATTCCAGAAAAATATACGACCCAAACAAAAAGTGGGTCAAAGAATTAAACAGACATTTCTCCAAAGAAGAATACAAATGGCTAACAAACACATGAAAAGATGCTCAACAGCACTCATTATCAGAGAAATGCAAATCAAAACCACAATGAGGTACCATTTCACACAAGTCAAAATGGCTGCTATCCAAAAGTCTACAAGCAATAAATGCTGGAGAGGATGTGGAGAAAAGGGAACCCTCTTACACTGTTGGTGGGAATGCAAACTAGTACAGCCACTATGGAAAACAGTGTGGAGGTTCCTTAAAAAACTGCAAATAGACCTGCCATATGACCCAGCAATCCCACTGCTGGTCATAAACACTGAGGAAACCAGAATTGAAAGAGCCACGTGTACCCCAGTGTTCATTGCTGCATTGTTTACAATAGCCAGGACATGGAAGCAACCTAGATGCCCATCAACTGACGAATGGATAAGGAAGCTGTGATACATATACACAATGGAATATTACTCAGCCATGAAAAAGAATACATT
>ML662918.1:2633608-2714317 GCA_007570785.1 Antilocapra americana
GTCTCGCATACAAGGTTCTCGTTACCATCTTTCTAAATTCCATATATGTGCGTTACTATACTGTATTGTTGCTTTTTCTTCTGGCTTACTTCACTCTGGATAATAGGCTCCAGTTTTGTCCACCTCAGTAGAACTGATTCAAATGTATTCTTTTTCATGGCTGAGTAATATTCCATTGTGTATATGTATCACAGCTTCCTTATCCATTCGTCAGTTGATGGGCATCTAGGTTGCTTCCATGTCCTGGCTATTGTAAACAATGCAGCATTGAACACTGGGGTACACGTGGCTCTTTCAATTCTGGTTTCCTCAGTGTTTATGACCAGCAGTGGGATTGCTGGGTCATATGGCAGGTCTATTTGCAGTTTTTTAAGGAACCTCCACACTGTTTTCCATAGTGGCTGTACTAGTTTGCATTCCCACCAACAGTGTAAGAGGGATCCCTTTTCTCCACATCCTCTCCAGCATTTATTGCTTGAGAACTTTTGGATGGCAGCCATTCTGACTGGTGTAAAGTGGTACCTCATTGTGGTTTTGATTTGCATTTCTCTGATAATGAGTGCTGTTGAGCATCTTTTCATGTGTTTGTTAGCCATTTGTATTCTTCTTTGGAGAAATGTCTGTTTAATTCTTTGACCCACTTTTTGTTTGGGTCGTATATTTTTCTGGAATGGAGCTGCAGGAGTTGCTTGTATATTTTTGAGATTAATTGTTTGTCCGTTGCTTCATTGGCTATTATTTTCTCCCATTCTGAAGGCTGTCTTTTAACCTTGCTTATAGTTTCCTTTGTTGTGCAGAAGCTTTTAATTTTAATTAGGTCCCATTTGTTTATTTGTGCTTTTATTTCCAGTATTCTGGGAGGTGGGTCATAGAGGATCCTGCTTTGGTTTATGTCGGAGAATGTTTTGTCTATGTTTTCCTCTAGGAGTTTTATATTTTCTGGTCTTATGATTAGATCTTTGATCCATTTTGTGTTTGTTTTTGTGTATGCTGTTAGAAAATGTTCTAGTTTCATTCTTTTAGAAGTGGCTGTCCAGTTTTCCCAGCACCACTTGTTAAAGAGATTGTCTTTTCTCCATTGTATATTCTTGCCTCCTTTGTCAAAGATAAGGTGTCCATAGATGCATGGATTTATCTCTGGGCTTTCTATTTTGTTCCATTGATCTATATTTCTGTCTTTGTGCCAGTACCATACTGTCTTAATGACTGTGGATTTGTAGTATAGCCTAAAGTCAGGTAGGTTGATTCCGCCAGTTCCATTCTTCTTTCTCAAGATTGCTTTGGCTATACGAGGTTTTTTGTATTTCCATACAAATTGTGAAATTATTTGTTCTAATTCTCTGAAAAAGACCTCTGGTAGCTTGATAGGAATTGCATTGAATCTATAGATTGCTCTGGGTAGTATACTCATTTTCACTATATTGATTCTTCCGATCCAAGAACACGTAACAGCTCAGTAGTATTTCAAGATGAAATAAGTATCTTTCATTCTGAAAAACATTTTGTTTATTGTAGCTTCTACCCCATCTCCATGCTGCAATCCAGCTAGTTCTCATGGCCAATGGGGCTGCCAATTGCAAAACAGATAAAGGGCAATACATTCTTGAACATGCAGATTCACATACACCATATTTCGATAATAACAAGAGATGAAGTTTAGGGGGCAAGGCTGGACACAACTTTGTGCCTCTCCCATATTAGAAAATGCTAAGGCCATTTTCCGAAAGTGTTGCTTCCTATTAGTAGAGGGAACTCTTGGATGGGCAGGCTTTCCAGCTTGCACAGTGGTAAAGAATCCACCTGCCAATGCAAGAGACACAAGAGATGGGGGTTCTATCCCCGTCTTGCTAAGATTCCCTAGATTCTTGCCTGGAAAATCCCATGGACAGAGGAGCCTGGCAAGCTATAGACCATGTGGTTGCAAAGAGTCAGACACAACTGAGCACACATACACACACTCTTGGATGGGCATCTCCCCTGCTTCGTGTCACCTCCTAGGAGTATCTTATCTAGTTCTTAGTCTCCCTGGTCTCTTCTCCAAAAGAGCCAGCTTTCAGCACCCTCAGAAAGCAGTATCCCTTCAACATGCCAGCGAGACCCTTGGTCATGGCTGTAAGCTCTCATGAGAAAGAGTCTTTCCTCCCCACAAGCTGACCTTGCTGCGTTCTCAGCACTCAGGGATTCCACAGGACATACAGGGGCCGAGACCCAAGACAATGGACCAGTGGACCAGTCCCCAGGGGCCTGTACCTTCCATTAGCCAAGAATCCCAGATGACTGAGAGTGAGACCATAGGATTAAGGGACAAGAGAAGGAAAACTGCTTTCTCATTTCCCTTTATTACTATTACTTAATTCCAGCCTTCTCTCTGTGTGTCAGGATTCTCATTCTCATTTGACAGAGAAAGAGACAGAGGCATCAGCTTGGGGAAGTGTCTCTGGGTGCCTGGGATGCCTCTCCACAAAGGTTCTCTAGTGGCCTGGGATGTGCCTTGCTCTGGACTGGGCCCTGGGGACTGGGTGGATCACGTGGCTCTGCCCTCAGGAAGCTCATGGAGTGTATAGTGGGGAAAGAGTCAAGTAAGTGGGTGGCTGTAACCAAGTGTGATGGATGCTGTGAATGAGAAGGCGAGGGTCCTGTGGGAGCACACTGGAGGGTCTCCCAACCCAGAGCCATGGGGCAACAGGAGCGGTCCACGAAGTCTTCCTCGAGAGGGTGACAGCAAAACTTAGTCCAGAAGAATAAGAGTGGAGGAAAGAGGGCTCTGGCAGACAAACAATTTGTGGAACTTGAATGCTGGAGAGACAGGGGACACTCACTGCAGCACTGGCGAAGGAGCAGAGGGACCAGGTCATGTCACTCCCTGCACTTCAGCTTGACAGTCATAGGAAACAGTTGAGGCAGGGGAGATGACATGATCAGGCTTGTCAGAGGGAGTGAGTTAAACAAAGAATCAAATGCCTCTGCTTCCCGTTCCCCCTTAGCATCCTAGCCTGGAGCTCAGCCCTGAGAGGTGGTGTAAGGCTTGGTTCCCTGCCAAGGACTAGGGGTTGTGATGCTTAGAGAAAACCAGGTGGGAGGGTAAGCAGGTGAAAAAGCCACTGAAGATGTTTTTAGGAAAATTAATACTTTGTGTTTTGTATTTACTGGCCATATAGGCATGACTGGAGGCTTATAATGTTTCCAGTCCCAATTCTAAAAGCCCAGCTCCCCCATCAACATTTCAGTGTGTAATCTTTAAAATCCTCTTCTTTCCTTTTCATTGGTGGTTTAAAAATTCCTCTTCTTTAATAATAACACAGCCACAAAGGAGATGTAGCACAAGTTCTACTCATTGTGGCCTCTAAGCAGCTGATGAATCCCATAGAAGAGCTCGCAGTCTCCACACATCCCTCTCTGGGGGCTGAAGGCTGCAGTCAGCTCAGGTATTGACCCTAAGAAAGTGGCACCTACCTCTCCCCCTGCCCAGCACACCTTCAAGAACTCAGAAGAGCTATCGTGAGACTTTCCACTGAAGAAAACATGAAGACATTCGGCTTCTTATGGCCACAGCTTAAAAGGAGAGAGTGAGAAAATGGAGATAATGGGAAGTTGAGATAGAAAACAAACGGAGGTGGAGAGAAAGCGAGGGTGAAAGAAGGGGGGAGACGGAACTAGAAGGTGAGACACAGAAAAGAAACAGGGAGGGAGAAGGAGAGAGTATAGATGAAGGAAAGCTTCAGAAAGAGAGGGAGGGAGAAAGTAGAGAAAAGTGAGAGAGGAAGGGATAGTGGGTGAGGCACTCAGAGAAGTCCTAGACCAGAGCAGTTAGGTGGTGCTGAGCAAGTTTGGGGAAGGGTCGACAGGAAAAGAGCTGTTCAAGCAGCTGTACTTTGTAAGCAAATGAGAAGAAGTGAGGAGGGGTGGGTGGTCCATCCTCCCCAGTTCTCTCCTCCATCCTAAGCTTTGGGGTTGCCAGGTCACTGCCCTTGGTCCCCTTGACTCTTCCAAAACTTACAAAGCCTGCTGTGTGCCAGGCTTGCCCTGCCCCAGCTTCTGCCCTATTCCTCCTCACAGCCTAGCTAGTCTGGGGAGAGGGGGGTTCCAGAGAGCTACAGAGAGCCCCCAAGCTCAGCAGAGATAACCTGAGGGAGGGAAGTAAGCAGGAAAGATGTGCAACTATAAGGATGAAGGAGATGGAACAAGTAGGCAGACAGAAAGACTGGCTGATAGGCAGGCAGACAAAGGAAGAAGACTCCCAAGTTCCTGTGCATCATTCATCCCCCTGTCTT
The DNA here is from genome assembly GCA_007570785.1 of Antilocapra americana. Lineage (NCBI taxonomy): Eukaryota > Metazoa > Chordata > Mammalia > Artiodactyla > Antilocapridae > Antilocapra > Antilocapra americana. The sequence goes on from ML662918.1 coordinate 2,637,880, forward strand.
CATCCAGAGAGTTGAGGAAAAGCTACCCCCGCCCTCCCCCTCCTCCTTCTTGCCTCCTCTCAGCCCTGAAACTGTCACCTGGAGAATGCCCAGTGGCTCCGCCTAAACCCTCTCAGGTCGTTTCTCCCCCTTGCAAAAATCATTAAGACTTAAGAGTTTTGCCCCCGCTTGGCTTCAGGCTAAAAGGGAAACTGCTGGGAAGGTGGCGGAAGCAAGGCAGCTTGCAGGCACTCCCCCAGCCAGAGAGTTAGAAGCTGGACAGAGCACCTCCGGGCCCTCTCCAGGCTGCAGCGGCAACCCAAGCTCCTCCCTGGCACACAACACACACGGACTCGCTCCGAACCCGACTCCAGCTGCCGGCGACTGTGCCTTTAAATTGCTGCTTTCTGGAGGGTGCATCTCAGGGGGAGGTGGGAGGGAGGGAAACATCTTCATACAGTCTCCCTCCCCCCTCTCCTCCAAGACTCTCCGGGGTTTAGAGAGTGATTGCTTCCCAAAAAGAATCTCCTTCAGCACCCTGGCAGGCAGGCAGGCTGAGGCCCTCCGGAGCCCCAGGCGAGCTCAAGCAGGAGCCGGTGGGGTTATCTGTGTCAGGATCACTTCCAGGGGAATAGTTCTGGCCCTCTGACTGAGAGGGACCGGGCAAAGAAGAGAGAAGAGGGGAGAGAGCACGCCACTCCTAGCCCGCCCCCCCCCCACCTCAGGTTCCCTGCGAGAGCGGCCTGAGCAGGAAGAAGGCTCTGTCTGTACTTTCGGCGTTCCCCACTCACCTTGCCAGCCAGGCTGAGAAAAGGACTCCAGAGTCCCCACAGGATGACAACTCTCGTTCCAGCAACCCTCTCTTTCCTTCTCCTCTGGACCTTGCCAGGGCAGGTCCTCCTCAGGTGAGCTGAGTCGGGTGAGAAGGAGATGCATGCAAACACGGGCTGGGGAGGGGGGCAGCTTGGGCTCCGGCAGAGTTTCCTTGAAGTTTCCCAAAAGCCCATGGATAGGATGGCTCCAGGGGTGGACTCACTCACCTCCATTGAGATCCCAGGAGCCTTTCATGAAGGATGTCAAAGCCCCAGAGGTGATGGGAAGGTTTCTGCATGGGTAAGAGCTTCATGGGTAAGGGTAGGGGCTAGGGAATGAGCCCCTGAACAGAGGCCATCTGACCTGCCCTCCAACCCTATCTCCCTCCCAACTTGACTACATGATCCTCAGATTCTTAAAAATGACACCAACCTCTGCCAGCTGCTCACCCCAAAGGTTACAACAAGCCAGGATTTTCCCCAAACCACATTAGGATGAAGCCGGGCTGATCAAAGCTGAGCCCTCTGCACTCTCCCTACCCTGCCCAGGGAACACCTGGCTGCTCCCTGTAGTGGTACTATGTGGCCATCATTTCCTGGGCTTTGGGGCAAGACAAGCTTTGGGCTCCCTATAAATGGCTCCCGGCCCATTCCCACTTTCTCATTAGCCAGTGAAGGGGGCGGGGAAAGCAGTCTAGGTGGACAGGGGATGCTGGAGGAAAGATGGCTGTGCCCTGGGCTGAACTCATCAGAAGAGTGCCTCCCAAGGTGGAGGTGGGTGAGTGCCACCGCAATATCATCCTCCTCTTCATTCAGGCAGCACCCCAGGACTGCTTGCCTCTGAGAAGCCTCCTTCTTCTGTGCTGGCAGACCCATGAGTGGGCAGGCAGGCAGGGAGGCAGTGGCATTGGTAGGGAGGGAATAAACTTCTTCAGAGTGAAAAGGAGCCCAAAGTAGAATGACAATGGCAGCTCAGCTGGAGCTGATATGAGTATGCAGGCAGAAGGGGGCACCAGCTGGCATTTGTTGGCCCTGGTGGAGGGGAAATTACACCAAGGCCCTGGCTTTGGTGGCAGCAAAGCCCTCTTGGTGAATAGAGCAAGGTGAGCCCTTAGGAAGCCCTGAGTCCAAGTCCTTCATTGAACTTATGGAAACTGAGGCCTCGAGAGGGCAGGTGACCTGGCCAAGGTCACTCAGGCACCCAATAACGGAATTGGAGTTCTCCCCCCTACTCCATCCCAGGGCCTTCCATGAGAAAGATTTCCAGTTCTGGAACCTCCCGAGTGCTGCCGGTGTTTGGAACTTTTCAGGAATGAATGGGAGAAAGCAGAGTCTTCACACCGTGACTCTGTTCTCAGGTCCACAAATGAGGTAGCCCTGGAAAAGAAGGGCTACCACAGGGGTTGGGGCCCAAGACAGCTGAGTTCACAGCCAGTCCCAGGGCCCTGGGGCTGGGGCCAGTGGGAGAGATGACTTGAGAGTGGAGCTGAGGACGGTGGCAAGGGTCTGGCTGCTCCACACTCAGAGCCACCTGGCCTCCCTGGGGGCAGGGGGCAGGTGGCCAGCAGCAGGACCTGGCCAGTGTGAACATCCCATGGTAAAGCCATAGATGACTTCTGCTTACACCAGCGCCTCCTTGGATTTTCAGAGCTTGCTTAAGCCACCTGCTCTGGCAACCCCTGCTCAGGGCCAAGGTGGCCTCTGAGGGTAAGAGCTTCCTCTTGCTCCTGGGATTTGAGGAGGCAGGACTCTAGGGGTCAGAGTGAGGCTGCCACTGACCTTCCCCGGCTCTGGTTCCTTGGCAGCCTGCCTGGGGCTGCTCATATCTCAGTACTGTGGTATATAGAATTAGTTTGTTTTTTAAAATTAATTTATTTATTTTAATAGGAGGATAATTACTTTACAATATTATGATAGTTTTTGCCATACATCAACATGAATCAACCATAGGTATACATGTGTCCCCTCCCTCTTAAACACCCTCTCACTTCCCTCCCCACCCCACACCTTCAGGGTGTCACAGAGCACCGGCTTTGGGTTCCATGTCATATATCAAACACCCACTGGTTATCTATTTTACATATGGTAATGTATATGTTTCAATACTATTCCCTCAAATCATCCCACCCTCTCCTTCTCCCACTGAGTCCAAAAGTCTGTTCTTTACTTCTGTGGATAGGCTTAGCTTTGAAGTCAAGAGCTCTGAGTGGGAATCTTGGCTTTACCATTTAGAAACTGTATAGTCATGAACAAATTGCTCCATCTTGCACTCCTCACCTATAAAAGGCAGATAATAATGGTACTTATTGGGAGGACTGATGTGAGAACTCTACTAGATCAAGCATTTTCAGGGTGCCTCAGCTATTTTTATTACTGTATCAGTCACTGGCACGTACATAGATTTACTGGGAAAGAGGAGCATACTGGCTCAAAGGAGACTCAGACCCAGGACAGTAGTCACCTCACCTCCCGGCACAGGGAAGCTGGCTCTAGGAATGTTGGCAGGATGGAGCAGGAGGCACAGGGCCCAGCCAGGAGTCTAGCTTGAGCCCCACCCCTGCCCTCAAGCCTTTGCTGAATTCCTGGTCCCTGGTCTAGCTAGCTATTGGCTGGTAAGCAGACAAGCAGGCATATGGGAGAAACTTTGCTCCCCTTAGAGAAAAACGTGTTGGGGGAGAAGAGGGCTGGCCTCTAGGCTAGGCCAAAGCACACTGGCCCCTTCCTCAAAATGAAGCTCTTAGGGAGATAAGATGGGAGTTGACCTTCTCAGCATGGCTTCTTTCCCTTGCTCCTAGAGCCCTGCTTTTCTGCCTATGTTATTGTAAAGGCAGGTTTATCTGCCTGCAGCTGCCTGAACCGAGGTCCAGCTCAGAATGTAGCTTCTTGCTGGAGCAGAAGCCAAACTGCCCTCTACAGAAGCTGTGTCCTAGCCCCTGAGAGATCAGCATGAAGGCCAAACAACTGAAACCCACTCTTAGGGATGTCAGTTGCCCTTGAGCCCTTCCCATCCTTGGCTAGGCCAGATGTACAAAGTGTTGCCACAGTCACATTGATTCTGTCACTCGTGTTTGAGTGTGTTCAAGACACCTTCAGAAAGAACGCTGGATGAGGCCTCAGCTGTGAGACTTTGGGCAAGTCATTCTTCTTTTGGTTAGTTGGTTGGTTGATTGATCTATCTATCTATCCATCTATCTATTATTTATGTATTAGATTCCATGTTTATATGTGAGATCATACAGCATTTGTCTTTGTCTGACTTATTTGACTTAGCATAATGCCTTCCAAGTCTGTCCATGTTGCTGCAAATGGCAGAATTTTCCTTCTTTTTTATGACAAAGTAATATTCCACTGTGTGTGTATGTATATGTCACATTTTCTTTATCCATTCATCTGTTGATGGACACTTGGGTGCTTTCATGTCTTAGATATTGCAAAGAATGCTGCTATGAACATGGGAGAGGTGCAAATATCTCTTTAACATAGTAATCTTGTTTCCTTAGGCATAAATACCCAGAGCTAGAATTGCTGTATCATATGGTAGTTCTACTTTTAATATTTTGAGGAAACTCCATACTGTTTTTCACTGTGGCTGCACTGGTTTATAGTCCCACAGATCACTCCCTCATTGGAAGGAGTTTTCTCACTTGTAAAATGGAAAGAACAGTTTTTTTCCCCCAATACATGAGTACTATGAGAGCAAAAAGATCTAATACATGTGAAAGCAATTGTCTAGTATTGACTGACTAGTGAGCTGATGTGTTGGCTTATGGCTATTTCTTTTCTTCTCATTTTGCAAGTGGACATGCAGAAATCCATCTCCTAATCTCCTCGCTGATGTGGAGACCAGCCAAAGCTGGGTGGGAACAGGGAAGTGAAGGATCTGTAATAAAGGTAGAATTTAACTGATCTCCAGCTTCTTAGGTGGTGCTGGAGGTAAATAACCTGCCTGCCAATGCAGGAGACATAAGAGATGTGGGTTCAATCCCTGGGTCAGGAAGATCCCCTGGAGGAAGGCAGGGCAACCCACTCCAGTATTCTTGCCTAGAGAATCCCATGGACAGAGGAGCCTGGCAGACTACAGTCTGTGCATGCTCAGTCATATCTGACTCTTTGCAACCCCATGGACCAGAGCCCACCAGTCTCCTCTGTTCATGGGATTTTCCAGACAAGAATAGTAGAATGGGTTGCCATGCCCTCATCCAGGGGATCTTCCTGACCCAGGGATTGAACCCACGTCTTCTGCATTGCAAGTGGATTCTTTTACTGCTGAGCCACCAGGGAAGCCCCAGGCTACGGTCCATGGGGCCACAAAGAGTTGGATACGATGGAAGCAACTTAGCATGCATGCACACACAACTGATCTCAGTGATTAACTCTCTCTCCTGTCCAGGGTGGCCTTGGCAAAAGAGGAGGTCAAACCTGGGACCAAGGGGTCCCAGCCCATGTCCCCCTCTGATTTCCTGGACAAGCTTATGGGGCGAACATCTGGGTATGATGCCAGGATTCGGCCTAATTTTAAAGGTAAGAAGTATTCATCCTACAAATCCTCCCCCTCCCCATTCCCTTTGGGGACACTGAACTACCCCATTGCCTACCTTAGAGCCAGGAGGCTGGGGAACAGGTCTAGCACTCACAGCTCAGAAGGAGCATCCTCACCTCATCACCCTGGGTCTGTGTGTCAGGCACTGTCTCCTCCCAGCAATGCCCTGGCCTCCAGCTCAGAGAGGCAGTCTTGGAATCTTCTCCCAGATTCCTGGAATGCTCTATCAATATGGCTGTGCTTTGCTACCCTTAGGTCCACCTGTCAATGTGACCTGCAACATCTTCATCAACAGTTTTGGCTCCGTCACCGAGACTACCATGGTAAAGCATCTCCTTGCCTGCTACTTCCTCTCTAGTGTGAATGGGAGAAGCCCACCAGATAGCAAGCCAGTCTTTCCTCTGCCATCCTCTCCCTGTTTCAGGGTCATGGCTAAAGCCATGGGATGTCCAAAGGTGGTCACTAGGAGTTTATCTTTCCCTGGCCCAGGGTTTTTGTGGCTAAAGGCAGACTAGCCTAAGCAGCAGATGGTCAAGTTTGGAAGATAACTTGATGACTAGCACAGGCTTTTAAATCAGAAAAACCTGCAGTCAATCTCAGACTCTACCATCTAATAGTTATATGACTTTAGGCAGATTTACTTAAAGCTCTCTTTGTCTCAGTTTCCTCATCTGTAAAATGGGAATCATAACAGCACTCTCCTCTCAGGGTTGAGGTGAGATTTAAAAAAGATGATGCATCTGAAGAAAGCACTTAGCAAAGACTCAGGCACATAATAAGAGCTTAATAAATGTCTTTTCCTTCCCATCTTTGCCATATCAGCCCAAGACAGGCTCCTTCTCCAGTGGAAAATGCCCACTTCCCCTGAGATGTGTTCCAGCATTTTCCTCCTTGTGGCCCTCCTGTCCATGTAGGCTTGCTAGTCCCTGCAATAACACTGCCTCTGATGGGCCCATCTCTGCCCCCTCCCAGGACTACCGGGTGAATGTCTTCTTGCGACAGCAGTGGAATGACCCACGCCTGGCCTACCGAGAATATCCTGACGACTCACTGGACCTCGATCCCTCCATGCTGGACTCGATCTGGAAGCCAGACCTGTTCTTTGCCAATGAGAAAGGGGCCAATTTCCACGAAGTGACCACAGACAACAAGTTGCTGCGCATCTTCAAGAATGGGAACGTGCTCTACAGCATCAGGTGCAGCTGGTAGATGGCCAGGAGAACTTGGGGCAAGGGGAAGAACTTGGGGCTGGGGGCGGGGGGGAAGGTCCCTGTGCTGTGCTGAGCCCCACTCAGCAAGCCTGGCTTCTTTCTTCCTGTCCCTGCCAGGCTGACTCTCATTTTGTCCTGCCCAATGGACCTCAAGAACTTCCCCATGGACATCCAGACCTGCACAATGCAGCTGGAGAGCTGTAAGTGTCCCAGAAAGTCACAGAGCGATGCCTGAGATACCAACTATTCAACCCCATGCCGTGATATTCCAGACAGGAGAAGGGCAGCCCAGAGTGGGGATGGACTTCCCCAAGCATACACAGTCAGCTCTTGACTAGAAGCCAGAGCCCCTGAACACCCAGTCCAATGTGCTTTTCCATTCCCTCACTATTTGCAGGTCTGGCTACCCTACAGGGCCAGGAGATCAGAAGGTGCCAACCTTATATACTAGTGTGCTTGGGCTGGATGCAGAGGGCCGTTTGAGGAGTACCTCCTGTGTCCAGACATACGTTCCCTCTCACAGTGCCTGCAGTAATTCTACCTTTACTTCCTTTGAGTTAACATATTCAAGATGCCTATATAAATCCAGAGTTGGCAGGGATGGGGCAGTCTTTGAACCCTGATTCTCTGTGAACATAGGCAACTTTTTTTTTATTGACGTATAGTTGATTTGGACTTCCCTGGTAGCTCAGCTGGTAAAGAGCCTGCCTGCAATGCAGGAGATCCCGGCTCAATTCCTGGGTTGGGAAGATCCCCTGCAGAAGGGATAGGCTACCGACTCCAGTATTCTTGGGCTTCCCTGGTGGCTCAGACAATAAAGAATCCACCTGCAATGCAGGAGACCTGAGTTTGATCCCTGGGTTGAGAAGACCCCCTGGCAGAGGACATGGCAACCCACTCCAGTATACTTGCCTGGAGAATGGACAGAGGAGCCTGGCAGGCTACAGTCCATGGGGTTGCAGAAAGTCAGACACAACTGAGCAACTAAGCACAGCACAGCACATAGTTGATTTACAGTGTTGTGTTAGTTTCAGGTGTACTGCAAAGTGATTCCATTATATATGTATTATTTTCCATGATAGGTTATTCAAAGATACTGAATATATTTCCCTGTGCTATCCAGTAGGCCCTTGTTGTTTATCTATTTTACATATAGAAGTGTGTACAGATTACTTTTGTAGAGACGTGAGAGAGGACAATTCTAGGCATAAGATAGTGCCCAGGGTACCAAGGTCATTCAAGGGCTACCAAGGGCATAGGATGACAGCCTGCAGGGGCTGTCCCAAGTGCAGAGAAGCTAAAGGATGACAAGGCTGGACATCACCCATGTCCATTTCTTTGCCATCTCCTGGGCAAATGAGACAGCAAGATCAGGAGTTATGCATTTGATCCTCAGAAAAGTCTTGTCAGTCTGTTTCTAACATATAATGATAGTGATGGATAGAACTTGTCCTATGTGGTCTTCTTTTTAGAATTTATAAACCACCTTCATGTCCACGTCTTCACTAACTCCTCTGAAATGTAAGTGGAGCATTTTAGAGAAAGGGAAGTGACTTGTCTAAAGTCACAAAGCTACTCTGGACCAAGGCCCTCCACTGGACATCTGTGAGCCTTGGTGTTCCTGCTCCCACTTCTACCCAACATGTGAATATAGTCATATACGTGGCAAGAGCCTTCGCGAACTTCTAGCTCTCTGTGAGCAACTTGGCACTTTTGATGTTAGCTCTCAATTTGCCCCAGTTCAGGGCCCTGGCTAGGAGTCTGTGGTGTGCACATTGGCCCATGCATGGCTGGCAGGGTATAAATAGCTTTCTCCTCCCTGGAGTGAGGTGGCAGAAGCCCCAGCTCCAAGGCTGGCTCAGCTTAAGGTATGTGGTCAGTGCACATGCTTACTCTCCTGGGTTTGAGATGGGGCAGGAGGTTCCCAGCTGGGTTCCTTGACATCTTTCCAAGCCTTTTGACGTGCTTTCTAGGTCTGCCAGAGCAATTTATCTTTGTATTTTCTAATGCTTGAGAACTAGGTAGGAGAGGAATCTGAGATCTTTCTGATTTACCCACTTAGGCTGGGCACATGAAGCAACTGATCAAGTACCCTCTTCAGAACGGTTTTTCCTTCCCAGATAAGCATGAAACTACTAAAACCCAGGCCTTATTCCTCATCTGTTCTTTCCTGCCAGTTCTAACCCTCTCCCTACCCCCAACCAGCACCCACATTCTGCAGCCCTCTGCCATCTCTTTCACTTTCAGTTGGCTATACCATGAATGACCTCGTGTTTGAGTGGCTGGAAGACGCTCCTGCTGTCCAAGTGGCCGAGGGGTTGACTCTGCCTCAGTTTATCTTGCGGGATGAGAAGGATCTAGGCTATTGTACCAAGCACTACAACACAGGTAAAAAAAAAAACCTAGGATCTTACTGGCTGTGGCCTGCACGAGGGCCTCCAGATGGGAGGGAAAGGGGCAAGGCAGCTGGCCTCTATTGAAGGTCCAATCTGTGCCCGACAGCATGCTAAGTTTCTTATATGTCTTATCTCATGAGGGTAGTGGTGATCAGCCCCATTTCTCAGAAGGAAAAAACTGAGGTTCTAAGAAATTGAATCAATTTTCCAAGTCCCACAGTTAGTAAATGACTGATTTCAAATTCAAAGCCCATGTTCCACCACCAAAGCCCATATTCTTGTGCCTATCACATGCTGCAGAACAAATGGGCCTGTGTCAGTGAGTGGCATGAGTGTTCCACCTGTCCTGGGGCTAACTTCATGTGGAAAGTGAGGAATTTCTACATCTGGGAGTATTCAATGTCTACACTGAACCAGGAGAGAAGAGAATTCAGGGCACCAGCTGGCTTACCGTCCACACCCCCTGCCACTGTCTCCAGTGCCCAAGTCTCATGAACTGACTTGGTTTCCCAGCTGTGAAAACTGGGTCAGGAAATGAAGAGCAGCTGCTTTTCCAGCTTGAGCACCTTCCTTTTGCAGCTTCCCTTATCACTGCAGGTTCCTCATTTCCACTGACTGTTGGGCTGTTGTGAAGACCTCTGATGCTGAGATAGGGGCCACAAGCTGAAGAAGGGAGATCCTGGGTTCCTCCAATGGTGTGCTGATATGCTTTGGGTGCAAGCCTATGAATATGTGTGTTTGTGTATGTGGGGATGCAGGTAATTGGCGAGAGGAATGAGCTATTGAATTTGGAAAATGCTGGTGGGGATGGAAATTGGTGTAAACTTTTTCAAGAAAAAAAACTGGCAATTTGTATATAGACTGATGGTTTTCAAACTTTGGTGTGCATCATATTTCCATGGGGAGCCTATTAAAATATTGATTCCTGGGTTCTACCTCTCAGAGATTCTGATTACATGTGCTTGGAGTGATGCCCAGAAATCTGCATCTGAATGTGAATCCTGAGGACTCTGATGCAGATGGTCCAGGGGTCACACTAAGAAACTTTAGTCTGGAACCTATGTTTTTTCCCTACCTATTGATCCAGGAATTCCACTCCTTGGAATTTATTTTAAGGAAATATTCCAAAAAATCATATTGACTTTAGACCCCAAAAGGGCTCCTGGGTCACTGTTTATACTATCAAAAACTCAGAACTGCTCTTAATATCAACTGATAGGGCAGAAATTAAATAAATTACATAGCACATCTGCTTGCTGGGATATTATCCAGAGGTTTAAAAGGATGCTTGCAAGGAGCTTATATCAACATTGGAAAATACAAGTGGAAAAGGTTAAGATTCAAAGTTGTATACACAGAATGATTCTATTGTGGTAAAAGAAATAAACCAAAAGCATTTGTTTAAAGATCCTGGAAGGAAAATAGCACCAAGTGTTTCTGAAGCAGTATGATAAGAGTAAGAACTTTGGATTCAGATAGAGCTGAGTTTGAATTCTGGCCACACTATTTACTAGTTGGGAACCCTCAAGAAACACAACTTAATCTCTTTGAGCCTCAGTATCCCTACCTGTAAAATGGAAAATAATAATTTTACTTGCCCCAAAGAGTTGCTATGGGGTTTAAATGAGATAAACTATATAAAGTCAGGGCACTTAGTAAGGGCTTGATAAATAGCAGTTTATGAATATTATTATTCCCTCTCTACCTCTCACATTTTTTTCTGTGCTAAACAAGTGTTAATTTTGTCATGGAAAACAAAACTGCTATCATCAAAAAGAAAAAAAAAAGGAAAGAAAATATGGATACCAAAAACACTTCATGGATAGAAGCCTGGAGTGGGGTGAAGTGAGGTGGACTCAGGCAACAGTGGGAGATCACAGCATCACATGCATGACAAAGTCTTAGTCAGTCATTGATGAAATTACTAACCTTGAGGAATCAGGCAGGCCTGCTAAGAGCAAGACTAGGCCACGATAAAAGAACAATATACGCATCCTCTGCTTTTTGCCTTGATTATCCTAAGCATCTACTGCCAAGAGAAACTCTGAGCTAGTGTTTTCTTAGCCTTGGGGCATGGGAAGCAGGGTAAAGTGAAGGTGACTGGCAGAGGAGGAGAGCATTGGTACATGTGCCTGGGGAAAATGCACTTTTCATTGGTGGAATAGAACGCTGCTGCCCAATGCTGTCTGGAAACTTGCTGCCCACCATCCCAAGCTGGTCTCTGTTGGACATTGTTTCCAGATATTTGCTATCCAGCCCTTCTTACTTGCTTAAGACACAGGCAGTGTTTATCTCAGTGAATCATTGCTGGAGAGCTTCAGGGGTCCCAGCACACACCAGCAAGGATGCTGAGATTGTAGTGGAGTCTAGGCTCATTGCTTAGTTAATCATGAGAATAGTACCAGCTGCCTAAGTGTTCAACACCTTAATTCCTACAATTTCCCAGTGATGGTATGGGTATTGTTTTTATTCTAGTTTATAGACAAGGAAACTGAAGCTTTAAAAGCTTCGGCGTTTCACCTGAGGTCACACAGTTAGTGAGTGGAAGCCTCAGGAGTCAAACCCGTACAGCCTGGCCTTGGAGCCCTCCCACTCTTGATCCTCTTTCAGTACTGTCATGGGAAGGCCTTCTGCTGGCAACTAAAGTGCTTGGAGCAAGAGGTCAGGTCCCTGGTGGCCACTCTGAGAGCTTCATCCAAACATACATCTGGTGCTCCCTGGGGCCATTGGGAAAGGCTCAATTATTGACCCAGCTTAGGTGCCCAGAGGCTGGCCCACAGAGATGGGGCTGCCCTACTCCTGCCTCTCAGTTTCAGCTGCTGGCTGGGGACCTGCAGCCTGACACCTCACCTCTTTCCTTGCAGGGAAATTCACCTGCATCGAGGTAAAGTTTCACCTGGAACGACAGATGGGCTACTATCTGATTCAGATGTATATCCCCAGCCTACTCATCGTCATCCTGTCCTGGGTCTCCTTCTGGATCAACATGGATGCTGCCCCTGCCCGAGTGGGCCTGGGCATCACCACTGTGCTCACCATGACAACTCAGAGCTCTGGCTCCCGGGCCTCTTTGCCTAAGGTGAAGAGACATGCCAAGGACCTCGCTTGCCACAGAGCTCCCCATTTCCCATTCACCCCCCCATTCCCTTCCACTGACTATTGTCCTTGGTTTGAAAGCAGAGTAGAGCCATCAAGCAAGAGCAGGAGTCCTGCATTCTCTTCCCCTGGAACACACTGCTAATAACATTGCAAACAGTGTGGAGACTGGGGTTGCAGATGCTGTCTGGCTAGGCAATGAGTAGACAGTGCTGACTTTGACTTTCATCAGGAAATACTAGCATGTCCAAGATCAAAAGACCCTCAGCAAGTAGAAAGCTCCATTGCCTCATGGCACAGATGAGGGCATTACAGCCCAGAAAGATAGAATGACTTTCTCAAGGTCATGCTTCACGAGGAACAATCAAAGAAATACAAGGATTTTAAACAGATGCCTGTTTCTTGCTATGTCAGAAATCAGATACTATCATGAAGCGCTCTAGAGACATCTCACACCCAAAGATGTCACTTCTTTGGGGGTGAGAAAACTTTGAGGGAGGAAATGGCAATTAAAGTCAGTGGACTCAGATTTTCTAGGGCCAGGTGATATTTTGATTACACAGAAAGATTTGTGCTGATGGGACTGGACCCAGGTTTTCCCTGCCTTGTGTCTTCATGTACAGAATTTAGAGGTCATCACCTCAATGTCCTTAAAGTCAGCAAGGCTCTGAGACAATCAGGGAGCAAGCTAATTCATTCATTCAGTAAATATTTATTGAGCACATGCTGTGTGGCAGACACTGTGCTATGCCATGGAGAAATAATGGAAAGCAAAAACAACACAGTTTTTATGGCTCTTATAGTGAATATACTCCCTTTTGCTCTGTTTTGTTGGAAACCAGGCCCTGTGATCTCATATCTCCCAGTATTTATTTCTAAGAAGACTTTTACTTGGGACTTAAACAGGGGGTGATCTGGACACTCAGACCTAATTAACAAATTTCCTATATACTGGGGTGGGGGGCCAATAGTTGTTAAGAGTAGGAGATTAGTGGCAGGCAGTTGTTTCTTTTTTTAAATACAGGTAGATTTTGATTGAAGTCCCAGCCTCATCATTTACTAATGGTAATCTCAGATAAATTCCTTCTCAGTCTCCTCACCTGTAACATGGGAATATTACCTCTTCCATAGGGTTATTGCAAGAAATAGATAAGATAAGGTGTTAGTACAGAGAATGGTGTTTGGCACATAATAACCACTCCATAAATGTTAGCTATTGTTATAATTATTAGGGGTCTAGGTGGAAAGGACTGGGTAGTGGACCTAGGCAGAAAGTAGCTGGTAGTGCTCTCAATTATTTTTGAATTACCAGGAAAGCTTTGAAATGGTCCTAAGTTCTTCTAGGGACAGACAGTGGCAAAGCTGAGATTAGGATTGTGTCACAGGGAACGTTGTCAAGACATAATTTCCTATACAAGCATACCTCATTTTATTGCGATTCATTTTATTGTGCTTTGCAGATCTGCTTTTTTTCCCCACAAATTGAAGGTTTGTGGCAACCCTGAGTTGTCAGATGATGGCTAGCATCTTTTCAGCAATAAAGTATTTTTTAAATTAAGGTATACATATAGTTTTTTTAGACATAATGCTATTGCACACTTACTAGACTACAGTGTATTGTGAATATACTTTTACATGCACTGGGAAACCAAAAGATTTGTGCGATTTGCTTTATTGTAGTTATCTGGAATCAAACCCACAACATCTCTGAGGCAGGTCTGTAAATGTGTTTTCTAAATGACAATGATATTTAAGAGGCTCTGAGAGGCAGACTGGGCTTAGGTGAAGGATACAGGGCCAGATGAGGCTGTGGTAGTGGACTTGCATGAAGACTAGAGGAAGAAAAGAAGTTCAGACCTAAGAACCCTGCCCTAGTTTATTGCTGCTGCCATACAAGGAGATTGTCCTCTAACTCAGGGAGTTGCTTCAGTTTATGCCTTATTCTTACAGAGAGAACTCCTTTCTCCAGTCCTCTCCTGTGAGCAAACACCATCCATCTGCTCCCAGGAATCACTCTGTTTTATCATATAGAAAAAATGGACTTTATTTGAGGATTGTTTGGTTTGGAGGGGGTGGTGGTTGTGGTTTCTGGTACCTTCTTATCAGATTTTGATGACCTTTTCTTTATATATATAAAGAAATATATATATATTTTTTAACTGAAGTATAGTTGATTTACAATGTTGTGCCAATCTCCACTGTACAGCGAAGTGACTAGGTTATACATATATAGACCTTCTTTTTTATATTCTTTTCCATTATGGTTTATCACAGGATACTAAATATTGTTCCCTGTGTTATTCAGTAGGATCTTGTTGTTTATCCATGCTATATATATATCCGTTTGTATCCACTAATCCCAAACTCCCAGTCCTTCCCTACCCCACCACCTCCCTTTTGGCAACCAGAAGTCTGTTCTCTATGTTGATGACCTCTCCCTGGCCTCGTTGGTCAATAGCAAAATATGCAGGCATAGACCCGGAACTAAAAAGTTTCATTGGCCAACCCCACAGAGCAAGGGACTAAGTCAGAGAGCTTCTGCTCACTCTTGAGTTTGTGAAACATTAGATTTCATGGGAGCCCCAAGGAAAAATGTGGGGCCAGATCAAGGGCTCTTGGAAGCAACAGCAATCTCATCCTCAATAGTATTCTAGTGTCCAGGATGAGAGCAGCAGAGGCTCACTTTGTAAGGGAACTCAACTGGGATGGCCATTTCCCATGCTACTGGAAGCCGCTCCTTCTTTGCCTTTATGAGGGCTAGAGCTCCCAAAGGCACCCAGCACTGTCTCTTTGCTGGGCTCTTGATCTATACAACATCCAGTTGGTTCAGTGTATAATGGAAGGGTTAAATGGAAGTTTCTACTAGAGACTGACACATTAGACCAAAAGTTACAGCAGGGAGGAGGGACCTAATTCTTACAAAATCCTGTCATCTAAATGGCCCACAGCTTAGGGCAGGTGGTAACAAAGAAGGCTAAGAGGGCAAACAGAATCAGCAGAGACAAATACACCATCCACATATTCATTAATTCAAAAGATACTTACTATGTGACAGGCTCTTAGCTAGGCACTGGAGATAGAACAGCAAACATGATAGAAATAGTCCTTACCACTGAAGAGCTTACAATCTAGTGAAGGAAAGAGCCAGGTATATTTGATGCATGTTCATGTGTAGGTAACCTGAGCACATCCAGTAGGGGCAATCAACCCAGACTGGGATGATTAGGGAAGACTTCTCAGAGGATATGGTATCTAAAGTGGAAATTTAAGTAAAAATCATCAAGGTGAAGGAGAGATACACAGAAAGAGATGATCCCCTTGGGAGACAACTGAAATTGATCAGCATGGCAGGGTCATAGATTGCAAGGGACAAGGTGAAGCTGAAGAAGTAGGCAGGGGCTAGCTGCACTGGTGGTGTCAGAAGGATAGTGGAGAACTACTGAAGGGTTGTAAGCAGAGGAGTGATATGATCAGACTTAACATTTTGAAAACAAAATTCTGGCTGTTGTTTGAAGAACAGATTGGAAGTGGCCAGCGGAGATGCAGGGAGATTGTTTAGGAAGCTATTGCAATCCTTCAGATGAGCCAGGATAGTGAGTGGATGATTTCCGGAGATATTTAAGGTGCATTGTTGACACTTACTGTTAACAAGACTTTCTTCCTGTTTCTTAAGGTGTCCTTTTCTTTTGATGGTCCAAAGTCCTTTGTGGACCTCTCTCTCATTACCTCATTGTGGATTTTCGTAGCACTTACTTAACATCACTGGGGGCACAGTGGGACTGTGAAATGGTAAACGAAATTGGAGGCCTTCTTTGTAGGTGGCAAAGTGGAAACACCAAGGGATGCTTAATCAGGGTTGCCTAGCAACCTACCACTATCATCTCAATAGAATTTCCCTAAAAGAAGTAGAGCAGAGTTTCTCCATCTTAGCACTATCATCATTTTGGGTGAGATCATTTTTCTTTGTTGTGTGGCTTGGCGGGGGGAGAGGTGGTGTCCTGTGCACTGTAGGACATTAGCAGCATCCTTGGCTTCTAGAAGCCAGTTGCCAGCACCACCCTAAAATTGTGCAACCAAAAATGTCTCCAGACATTTCAAAATGCCCCTGGTTGCAGGGGGGGTGCAAAAATGAGTGTGGGGGGTCAGCCCTGATTAAGAGCTACTGAGGTGGAAGATTTCTCCTGTGAGACCTCTCCTTACCTGGAGTGTGCAGCATCCTCAATGTCCAACATAGCAGAGGCTGGTGAAAGAAGTTGCTGTCATAAATCCTACTCCTGTTGGGAAACCCTATAAGGTGAGCCTAGCCGCTCAAAACTTCATAAGGAGGTGGTCTGATTGAGGAAGTGGAAGGACTTCATAAACCTGAGTTCTGCCCTCCCCTCTGGTCCCATGCAGCCACAACCCTGTTTCAAGAGGAATGAGCCTTTAATATTCACAAACGAAATGGGAGAGAAAAGTACAGTTATCTCTCAAGTGCCTTGGGGGATTGCTTCCAGGATTCCTTGCAGATACCCAAATCAGCAGATGCTCAAGTCCCTTACATTTGGCCCTCTGTATCCTCAAATGCAGAACCCATGGATACAGAGGGCTGATGGTACCTGAAAGCTACCAAGGCAGGTAGTAGAGACCACTAGGGACTGGATAGGCAGAAGCCAGCAGTGCCTTGAAATGATAGAAACATCCATAGCATGGTGTGGATGGTGCACCCCATTGGGATCCCTACCCTGTTCTGCTCTTCATTGTGAGAGATGAGGCCCCTGCTCTCCACTCATCTCAAATCCTCACCAGGGTCTCTTGCAAAGAATGACAGGGAAAAGTCATAGGGTCAAACGAAGAATAGACATGGAGGAAGGAAAGGAAGGAAGTCATAGTCTGGTATTGAGACTGCAACCTAGGTAAATCACAGCATCGCTGAATTGATGCCCAGAATCCCTAAGCCCTAGTGCCATATTCTCACTGAGTAATCTTGGCTAAGACTTTTCCCTTCTAGGCCTCAAATGTCCTCATGTGTCTCACTTGGGAATAACACACCGTGCCCAATTACCACCACAGCTGTGTTACCCCAGGAGAGAACAGAAGGCAAAGAAATCCAGCATTCATGTTCATTGCTTTTTATTCAAAGAAAGCAATCAGAAGAGGATAAGAATGAAAGGATAATAAGAAGCAGAAGTTCAAAAAAGAGAAAGAAAGGAAGAAAAAGAAGTATAGGGAAGAAAAGTAGATGGAAGTGGAGGGTGAAGAGGGCAGAGGGGTAGAGCATGATAGTAGTCTGATCTTTTTGACATAGGCTTCAGATAATGGGACATATCAAGGAAAGCTTCTCTAAACATAAGAAGAAATTCAGGATAAAGCTGCAGAATAGCAGGCAGTTGATGCAGGCTGGTAATCCACTGAAGAGGCCATGAAAGAACTCAAGAAAGGTTGACTCTTCCATTGATGGATGTTGCAGGTGTCCTATGTGAAGGCGATCGACATCTGGATGGCCGTGTGCCTGCTCTTTGTGTTTGCTGCCCTGCTGGAGTACGCGGCTGTGAATTTTGTCTCTCGTCAGCATAAGGAATTCATTCGACTTCGAAGAAGGCAGAGGCGCCACCGCATGGTGAGCATAACTAGGGAGGAGCCCACTTCCTTTCTCTTTTGGACTCCTTCATTCCTGCTAGTCCTCCCACAAACCAAGACTCAATCTAAACTGCAAGAACTAGACAGGCGGTCAGGAACCCTGGATTCTAGTCCCAGACGGGTCACAAATAAGCTAAGTACTTTAACCTTTTTGATTCCATTTCTTTATCTGTCCAATGGGACATTCATTCCAGTAGGGCAGTCTAGCAGAGTAAATTAAGAGCATGGGCAGATTCCCCTGCATAGTAAGCACTGCAAATATATTAGCCAACATTAGAACCTTATCGACTGACTTACCATGAAGTTGCTTTGAGAATTAGTAGTGGTTCCTCCTGACTCTCCTCCCACCCAGGAGAAAGGTACCCCAGGTTGTCATATACTGACTGGTGGTTAAGAATTCAAGTCAGGCATTGGTGCCTTTCTAGGGGAGCATTATAAAAGGGTCCCCATAACTAAGCTGGAATTGAAACACTACCACTTGCATCTTCTGGCTCTTTCATTTCTTCACCTTGGTCTCCATTGGGTGCATCAGATTTGTTAGGCATGAGTTGTTATTTTCCCTCATTCTTGTTTGTGATCACCTGGGGAAGCAGAGTTAGGGATCTTGTCCTCATGACAACAGAGGCAGTGCACCCTCCCCCCACCCCATGGCCCAGACAATAGGCGCTAGGTACATTGTCATGACAACAGAAGTGCCTGGGGCTACTGTCACAGAAGGAAGTGCCCAATTTTGAGCAAAACTAAAAGCCTTTGCTGAGCTACATAAGGGTCACTTAATCATCAGACACACAGAGTTCTGGCCTATCTTGAGCTCCAACTCCCTGTTTACTGCCTCATCTGGAGGCACTTAAGCACATACGATCTCTGGGTGGGGAAAGGAAACAATGATCTATCCAAGTAAACTGGCTCTAGCTTGTTGGGGCCACTCTAACACTAAGGTTCTTCTCTCTTCCTAACAGCCCCACCTCCCATTTCAGCTGCTCCTGGAGTACCCTCACATATGTCTGCACTAAAAATATCTCAAAAGCTACCTCCGGGATTTCATGTTCCTTGCTAAGGTCCCTTTCTGCTGAGAGCAGGATTCCTGTCTCATCTAGTGGTTCGTCGGAATTCATCAATTTTTGCCCGGCTTCAGTCCTTGAGTTGCGGCCTGGGAAACACGCCCTCTAGTGGAGTGATCCACAACTGCACCTCCTTGAGTAGGACCAATCAAGAGTCCTAAAAGCCTTTCTTATCCTAGGTAGAGGCTCAGGGGAAAAACACATGGACTTGGCAAAAGGGCAAGAAAAGTAGATGTATCCTTTTGTAATTTGGCTGCTCCCACCTCTTTGGCTGTGTCAAACCTGCCCACAGGTACCCAAATCTTATCTTTATAGTGGTTTTAATCTTGGTGCCTTCTCCATGCTTACCTTGGAAAAGAATAGGCCGCCAACCCGTTCCAGAGTTCTATTCCAAGCTAAATTGCCTCTACAGGTGTCCTGGTAACAAAAGGCTGCTGCAGTTACTGTAGAGCTACTCCAGGGTGACACTTGTCCCACCTCCTTCCCTGCACCTCTCCAACCTCCAACTGCCCACAGCCTATCCCCTCCTGGTCATATATAGGGTGATCCTGACCTCATAATTAAGCCTGTCATAATCAGTGCTCAATTATTACATAGTTATAACAGCAGCCTGGGCGCTGCTTAGGCACCTGGATCCTGTCTCAACGTGGCTCAGGCTTTTGATTAATGTAGATAAAACCTGAAAACCATTAACTGTATCATTAGTTCTGTCCCTTTTTGAGTTTCCTACAGTCATTGCTATCCCACAAGAAATGTAGCCCAATCCTGGAGGTCACTGAGCAGGCTGAAAAAGTTGATACACGGTCGATTCATTTCAGAACCTCTCTCTGGATCCTGCTATTCTAGCTAGAGAAGCGATTTTCAATCTGAAAGGAGCCCTTTTAAGGGAGACAGAGAGTCCATATGATCTTAAAGGATCCCTTAGCCAAGAGCAAGTTAAGAATATTCTAGAAGTCAGCCAGCTGTTCACCAAGCTCCAGACTTCATCCTATTCTTCTCAAATCCCAATCTCAACCATCCATTTGCACTTTGTAGTGGTCTCCTTCCATGTCACAGTCTAAGATAGCTTAATTTTTTCCTAGACGTTTGTGCTTCATCTTCCTAGCCAGTCTAGAAGCCTCACACAGAAGGGTCTGTTTCTCATTTTTTATAACCTCAACAGGCCCTGGCACTAGGTTCTGGACACAGAAGCTACAGAATCCAGTCCCCCAATCTTTGCAGACTTATTGGCAAGGGCTCTCTTTCAAGATGGACAGAGGAAAAATCCTTACCATTATCAACAGAATAACTTGAGAAATGGAAGAAATTTAAAATACTGCCCAATCCTCTCAGGAACTTGGTCCCAGAACCCTGCTTGCCTCTTTCCATCTCCCAGGACCCTTCCCCATTCTCCAGTCTCCTCTCTTCACTTCAATATACATCACTCAATATCAATCCATCCTTGCCATCTTCACACCTCATCTCCCACACTGTACATTCCCATCCCTGCTTGATTTCGGAATATCTTTGCTCTCTAGTTCCCCAACCCTCCTCCAGTACAGATATCTGCTACAAAAATGCTCCATTTCAACAGCCATGGAAGCCACAAATATGCCTCGTGTGCTCAGTCATGTCCAACTCTTTGCGACCCTATGGACTGTAGCCTGCCAGGCTCTTCTGTCCGTGGGATTTCCCAGGCAAGAATACTGGAATGGGTTGCCATTTCCTTTTCCAGGGGGATCTTTCTGACCCAGAGATCCAACCATCTCTCTTGTGTCTCCTGCCCTGGGAGGCAGATTCTTTACCACTAGCGCCACCTGGGAAGCATGAAAGCCACAAAGTGGAGTTTAACTCTCCATTGTCCCTCCCCAACACACACACACACACACACACACACACACACCTCTGAATTTGGCCTAAATAAGCAGTACCCAAATTCAAGACCCTCATCCTTGAATTTTAGTCCACTCATCTTTGCTACACCAACTACAAGTGATACAATATGTTAAAAAAAATTTTAAGAGCCCAGGGTGACTTATACTATTGGCCATTTTTTTTCTCTCCTGTGGGAAATAGCTTTTTCCAGCTTGAAAAATAGTTCCAAATAATTCTCTTTAGATTTACTGTAACTGAAGAAAAGGGGAAATAATTAGATCTATAGAAACAGAAATAGCAAAAGTTGTCTTTTACTTTCCCTTTCAGAGCTTTTTGCAAACAAATATATTCCATGCTTGTATCCTCTAGCTGGAGACCTACAGGGATTAGGATGAGCAATGGGGAACCGGGAGTCTGAGGAACTCTGAACTGGAAAGCAAAAGAAAACTTCATTTTATTTACTCCCTCATTTTTCACTTCAGTTCAGTCTCTCAGTCATGTCTGACTCTTTGCGATCCCATGGAATGCAGCACACCAGGCTTCCCTGTCCATCACCAACTCCTGGAGCTTACTCAAACTCATGTCCATCAAGTCAGTGATACCATCCAACTATCTCATCCTCTCACCCTTCTCCTCCTGCCTTCAATCTTTCTCAGCATTAGGGTCTTTTCCAAGGAGTCAGTTCGTTGCATCAGGAGTTTCAGCTTCAGCATCAGTCCTTCCAATAAATATTCAGGACTGATTTCCCTTAGGATTGACTGGTTTGATCTCCTTGTAGTCCAAGGGACATTTTTCACTTACTTGGGAGATATTTTGTTTACCTCTGGTTCTTCATTCATAAAATGGATCCAGCACAACCTGTCATGAAGAAACAGTTCGAAAATGAACTACAGAATACAGATGAGGTGAGCCAAGGCCTATGGGGACAGGTTGTATAAAGAACTTAGATGAAAGAGCTGAGGTCTCCCCATCACGACAACTCAGGGTCAAAGCGCCACCACAAGGGTGAATTGCCTCTGGCCTACACATGTACAGGGCTTCCCTGATTGCTCGGGGTAAAGAATCCACCTGCTATGCAGTAGTCACAGGAGTCACGGATTCAAGCCCTGGGTGGAGAAGATCCCTTGGAGAAGGGAATGGCTACCCACTTCAGTATTCTTGCCTAGAGAATCCCAGAGACAGAGGAGCCTGGTGGGCTACAGTCCATAGGGTTGCAAAGAGTCAGGAATGACAGAACTGACTTAGCATGCATGCACACATGTACAACTCTCTTCACAGAGGCTGGCAAAATCAAAGATTGGGTAGACTTTTCCCTATGCCAACGATGCCATTCTTTCTAAAGTGCCTCAGGCCATTGTGCAGGGTTGGGGCAAGAAGCAATCGTTTTTTCTGCCAGGCACTCTGTAGCTAAGATTCTCTTCTGAGTAGACTCTTCAGTTTGAAATCCTGAGAGGATGCTGGCTTCATGAGAACAAAGCCATTCCCTGTCCTGTATTCCGCATGTGGCTCATCAGTCCATTCATTCATTCAACTAATATCTACTGGGTTCCTATCAGATGCCAGCACTGTGCTAGGCACTGGGGACACAGCAGTGAGCCAGAATGATGTCCTTTCCCATGTATGAGCCTGCAGCAGGCAGAGAAAGAGATAGGATCTGTTGACAAATCTCTGACCTGAGCTTGTCCACCTCTGATGCCCAGTGACAGGCTGGGCCTTCTAGTGATATCATAATCAAGGATTAATGGGACCAACCACACCAACATCTCATTGATGAAGCCACTTTTAAATGGGTTACTATAATTATAGAGGTCCCATGATAAAGACCCTATGATGTCCTTCTAACTGCATAGCATGTGTAAAATCTACTTTATCTACATTTTATGTATATCTGTCACATCCATTCAATATATACAAGTGCCTTATTCTGTTTAGTACTGAAAGTCCTAAGTATCAGGAAAACCTCAGTTCTGGGAAAACTGAGAAGATAGTTGGTACTATCCCACAAGAGGTTATTTCTTACATAGCTGAAGCTTTTACTGCTATAAACATTGATACTTTAAAAAATTATAATCATTTTTGAATGAAGTATTCCTAGGTTGTGGTATATACTTACCTGTCCTATGTTTAATTTCCAGGTTGTGAACCACCACTTTTGATGGCAGTGTGTCCTTTAGAAGGAGACAGAATGGGGCAGGTTGGGGTTGTATAGAAACCAACAATAAATAGGCTCTGAGTTAGGCCCTGAAAGACTCTTATACGAGTAAAGTTCTATTGATCACTCAGGAGCATTGGTTCTCTCTCTCTCTTCTTTCTCCTTTCTTTCTCCCTCTCTATCTCTCTCTAGGTCTCTATCCACCTGTCTTTCTGGCCTTACCTTAAGTAGCTGTGTTGTAGCTACTTAAGGTTGTCAGTTGTCATTTTTATTGGACAAATGAACTTAGTGTATCTGCTACATTACTTAATGCTTAGACGAAATTTACCTCTTCAGTGCTAATGTGTTCATCAGAATTCATGTACTGTACATGAATGGAATGTGTATTGGGTAATAAATGTTACCCTAGAAGCACACACATCTGTAAGAGTGTAATCAGCTTTACCCTAATTTGGATAACCCATTAGATTATTTAAAACTTTTGGAATTTTCAGAGATAAACATTTTTTAAAGATACTATGTACAAGGAGAAACAATTCTGCAGCTTTTGGAAGACATTAAAGTCAAGTTTCCAAGTCTAACTATCTCAGTTGTGCTTTCTAAAGGTTTCATTGTTCTGTTTATTCTGTTTATTACCAGTCAGAGGTAACTTGACATTGAGATGTGCTTCCCACAGTGAGTTGGCACTTTCCTGGGTTTTAGATGGCTCTAAATGATGTTATGCATTTTAAAAAGGCAGCTCAAGGCTTATCTGCAAATGGAATCATAAACATATGCCATACATACCACGTATAGCTGCTTAGCATACATCTATTTCGTGAGTAGTTTTGTGACCATAAAAAAGCTTGCAATGAGCCTGTGTACCCATCTACCCTGTCTGTACAGCATCGCCTGAGATACTTGTGTGGTGTGGTCTCTATTCTTCTACTTTAGAACTATGACCTCAAATTCTGCCTTTTCTTCCATTTAATTCCAGGAGGAAGATATCATCCGTGAAAGTCGCTTTTATTTCCGTGGCTATGGCCTGGGCCACTGCCTGCAGGCAAGGGATGGAGGTCCGATGGAAGGTTCTGGCATTTATAGCCCCCAACCTCCAGCCCCACATCTAAGGGAAGGAGAAACCATGCGAAAACTCTACGTGGACCAGGCCAAGAGGATTGACACCATTTCCCGAGCTGTCTTCCCTTTCACTTTCCTCATCTTCAACATCTTCTACTGGATTATCTATAAAGTGCTACGGTCAGAAGATATCCACCAGGCACTGTGAATAGGAGCTTAAGAGTCCAGTTGTTGGCTTCCTGCTTTCTCCTTGTGGGCTTTCCCTCTCCAGTAGATTCCATCAAGGGCTTGGACAGCTCCTTCCTGATCTCCCACTCAGAATGTCAACAGCCAATCCCAAAGCTATGTGGAGCTACAATGCATGGTGCCAATGATGGCTGTACTTAGAAAGATGGCTCACCTATCTTCATCTCAATTTTCTCCATACTATCCATTTCTCATGAAAGTAAGGTTTGGCTATGTTCTTGTGGCCAGAATAACCCTGACTGGAGCTTCTCTGTTTTTCAGTTCTCTGGTAGAGGATATTCAGAACACTGCTACTAGATTCTGGCATTTGTCATCTTAACCTGCACCAATCTTTGCCCTGCCACCTCCTACCCAGAGTCTGACATTTACCATGCCCTCTGTCCCTCCTACCATGGGTCAAACATGAATATTCCCCATCCACAAGTGCTGCCCTATGTGATTTATTCAGGTTTCCTTGACCCTGGGAGGAAGGCAAGGGGACATATTCCCCACTCCTCAGCGAGGTTGGAACAGTCATCGGCTACACTGGGGTAGGGTATTGCTATACAACCCAACAGAGAGGTCTTCAAGTTTCCTTGGAACCTCAACACGTTTGAAATGCAGTCAGGAATCTTGGACTTTCAGAAAGACCACCTTTTCAGATGTACCCAAATTTCCTGATCTCAGAAATAGTAGTTTTATTCCATAACTAGCTAGCATCATGGCAGGGTGTGTTTGACTGCTGTGGAGTGTAAAAAAAAGAAATATACTTAGTCTTTAAGAAAATTACTTGATGATGCTATAAAACTTTCAAGAAAAGTGAGCCTAAGGTGGTAGGGCCTAGGAGGATTAGAATACAGAAACTATCCTCAGAGAGTCTTCTGTTGCCTGCACTTTTGTTTCTTCTTTTCTCTAAAGTCTCTTTATTTCCCAGGATCTCTCATTTCCAACTTGCTCCTTCACCTCCTTTTAGTGAGCAAATAATAATGCCATGCAACCTGGCCCAGGCCTGCGAGGCTCTTGGGAAGGAACTAGGTATATAAAGGATCCCTATCCTGGACAAACATTGACTTGGCCAAGCTCAGGATGGAGTTGTCGAAGTAAGAAAACCATAATTTGGACGTATTTATTAATCCTTCTCATTTCCCTTCTCTTTCCACAGTGAGGAGGTGGAGCAGTCAGTTGAAGCTACCAAAAAATATAGGAATAGAGAGACTGTGGAAGGGCTCATCTCAGGCCTGACACTGGGACACAGGGAAGCATGGGCCTGGTACTCTGAGTCCTTTGAAATGATTCAACTGGGAAGAACTGTAAAAGGGAAGATTAAAGTTCAGGGCTAAACAGCTGGAAGACAGAAGTGATCAAACAATCTCTTAAACATCTTGTCTTTTTCTCTGGATCTAGAATAATTAACTCTGTCTCTCCCCTGCCTTATATCTTCCTCCCTCCTCTTCGCTCCCTCCTTTTCACCCTTCCTTCAAAACAGGTGTTCAAAATTGAAAGTCAATAAATCCAATGACCAAAGCAGATCCTACAGACAAACCAAGAGCTCAGCTTTCTTTTCCCCTTTTCCCTATTGAGCTTGTCTGCCCTTTGCTCTTCATGGAGATACTCCTCTTGTCTCTTGGCTTTGTGGCGAGCATTCTGGGCTAACCAGGGTAGCTGGACCAGAAATTAATCTTATTGAAAATATTAATTATGGTGGCCAAGGCGATTCCAAATTAAAGGACTGGCTTAAGATAGGAGATTAAATTGAGGGGGCAGAGAATCCCTGTTTTCACATTTCTGCCCAGGTAGTGCCAATCAATGAGAGGCCACAAGCAATACCCCTTTGAAAGGAGCAGAGAGTATCTCTTTGATACTCTCCATGGTCAGGCTGGGGTGACAGGCTGCTGCAGCCCGAAGGCGGGGGTAGTGGGGGGTGGACTATGGAGATGAGTCTATTGCACAGAGCTCTACTTGTTACAGATCTTGTCCAGATGGGCCAACTGCACAAATCTGCCCTGTTGGAAGTCTCAAGAACAATGCCCTGGAGACAGCTACAGCACTGAGCAATAGAGCCTGCCCAACTGGGACTCAGCTCAGGGCATCAGCTGGTGCTGGGAGCCAAAGAAGCCAAAGTACCAACCAACATAATAGCCCAAAGGAGTTCACAAAGCTGCTCAGAGGCAATGCCAGGTGGAAGGTACTGTCCCTCCCCATTGGAGCCAGCAAGTGGAGAAGGGAGATACAGGGTGTCAGCATCAGGTGCAAATGGCTTTCATTTTCCTCACCCTTCCCACACAAATATGGGGGTGAGGGGGGATGCTGGGTCTCGCTGGGTCTGACACCTAGCAATCCATTCAATCGTAGAATTCCTGAACTTTGACCCTTCATACAGTGAATTGGCAGGAGACAATAATGAGACTCATTTGGAAGTCACTTCTATTTACCCTCATCCTTACAATACTCACTGTTATAGATCTACACTACTTTCTGCCTGGATCATGTATGAAATAATTTTTAGTTTTAAAATAGCATATTTTCTAAAGAGGAACAAACTTCCTACATAAATAAAGTGTTTTGTGTTTTCATTAATTCATTGTTAAAATTTAATGTCAGTTAAATATTTTATATGTATATTTTTCCAGAAAAGGACTTTATTTTTCCTGTTGTTATTAAGGCTATCAGCACCGTCATCTTCTCTTCAGTTTGGTCTGCTCTTTGAAAAACCAGTGGTCTGTCTTCCTCTTTCTCCTCAATCCACTAGCAAGCAGGACCTCTTGCTATTCCAAATTTCACAGTCATATATATTTTTAAAATTTTCTATGTGGAGGAAAGGTTGCTGTTGTTCCGGTTGCTAAGTAGTGTCCAACTCTTTGCGACCCCTTAAACTGTGGCCCACCACGCTCCTCTGTCCATAGGATTTCCCAAGTGGGTTGCCATTTCCTTCTCCAGGGGTATCTTCCTGACCCAGGGATTGAATTCGCATCTCCTGCTTGGCAAGCAGATTTTTTTTACCATTAAGCCACCTGGGAAGCTCAGGAAGAAAGGTAGTGAATAAAATGTATTCCTTTCACTTTTTCTCATCAGCCTTTCCCCCAACCTGTCACCAAAGAATTGACACACTTCTAGATGAAATGTTGACTCTTAACATTATTTTCCCTTTTCACTGAGCCATGCAAATATCCCAACTTTGACCAGAACATATTGCCTCCTGGGAATCTTTATATGTGTCCCCACTTGCCTCTCTCCATTCTCAGTTCACTATTGTCAATGTTGTAATTATTATTAATATCTTGTCATTTGGGGCTGTCAAAATCTTAAATTCAAGTTCACTGTGTTGGGATTAAAGATCTTCCTAGGTTGCTTTGCTGGTGAATAATCAGGCAAACACAGAAACCACCAAGGGATTTGGAACTCAGATAGTATTATCCCTTGCTCAATGGAAGAGATGTATAATAAGCTCTGTGAGGGCATATTATACAACTATTTAACCCACACAGACTCAGGTACATAGGAAGACTCAGTATGTATATGTAGAATTAAAGCATGACTTCTCATGTGGTCTATTATATACCACATTTCTATCAATTTGCTTTCCATCAACCTACTGATTACAGAAAAATACACTTGGAAGGGAACTTATAAAATCAGATAAAGTTTACACACACACACACACACGTGCATACACA
Source organism: Antilocapra americana (assembly GCA_007570785.1). NCBI lineage: Eukaryota > Metazoa > Chordata > Mammalia > Artiodactyla > Antilocapridae > Antilocapra > Antilocapra americana. The sequence goes on from ML662918.1 coordinate 2,665,558, forward strand.
CACACATACTCAAACTGGTCCTTTGGTATAACAGAACCTAAGTACAGAAGACATCAAAACCTGGTAAATGGCATTACTGAACAAAGAATGATAATGATCTGATTAAACATTACTAATGCCAAATAAGAAGACTAGTATCAAGCTATGTTTCAAAAACCAAGCACCAAATGAAAACTCTGTCAGCAATTAGCAAGTATAGGAGCAGGGATTCTGGCAGTACAACCATCTGCCTCTTCCCATTCAATACGCTGTTTCTACCAGAGAGCCAGCCATCCTTGAAGGGATAGCAGTTAGGCTCTTCTTCCCAGCCTCACACTCCTCACTTCATTATATATCTAGGATAGATGTACATCTAGGACAGAGTTTGCAGTCTACAAACTTGGACTGGTGGCATTAGAACAGCTCGTTATCAAATCTTAGGCCAGGAGAAGGAAAGCCATCTGAACCAGAGGCTTTCTTGTTCACAGAGCATTCTCTTCATGGAATAACAAAGTACAGCTCCTATCATAAAGTCACCTGAAAAAGTCACTTGAGAACTCAGCTATTGCTGCCCCACCTGAGTAGCTCTGCCTTTCTCAGTCTCTCCTTTCACCATGAAGCTTTCTACAAATGCCCTGGCTGCATCATACCGTGTGGTGCATTACCAAGGATGTACATGCTCTCGCTATCAGCTTCCTGGAATAAGGGCAATTTTTACTATTAAGTTCAGGGAACATTTTGCCTTACAGAGCTGGATCTAGAAAAATGTACACATAGTCTCTATTTTCATAGCTTCCATTCATGACAGTGTAGTGATTAAGAGCATGGCTTTGGTACCAGACAGAGCCAGGGCTTGAATTACAGCTCACTAGATATGAGTTCTTGGGACAAATGAATTCATCTCCCTTGGCATCCCTTGTAGCTCTGTAAAGCATCTGCCTGCAATGCAGGAGACCCGGGTTCAGTCCCTGGGTCACGAAGATCCCCTGGAGAAGGAAATGGCAACCCATTCCAGCATTCTTGCCTGGAGAATCCCAAGGACGGAGGAGTCTGGCAGGCTACAGTCCATGGGGTCGCAAGAGGAGGAATCTGTTTCCTCCTCTAAGGAGTGATTTGAAGGCTCTGAAAGATCCAGCACACAACAATTATGTGGCCTTGAGAAAATCATTGACTCTTTCTCTGAGTCAAATATTCACATCTGTTCAATGAAAGTGATAACAGTACCTACCTCTAGGGTTGTTGTGGCAATTAACTGTGTTAATGTAGGTAAAGTGCGCTTAACTCAGTAGTAACTGCTCAATGAAGATTAGCTATTATATGACCAGACCAGTCATCATAGTTTATCAAATTTTCAGTACACGGACCTGAGTGGAACTTCAGATTGCCATTTTTGCATATCTCACCTTGTTGAGTCCACACTCACAAAAAAGATCAACTGAAAATCACATCTCTTATATTTTCAGTCTCTCCACTGTCACTGGGTTCTTCCTGCTGGCATATACAATTCTTATAAAACATGTAACCATGGCAAATGGCTGGATCTCTCTCAACTTTAGGTTTTTCAGAGAGAGAGAGAGGAGAAGGGGAGGAGGAGGAAGATGGGAAGGAGAGGGCAGAGAGGGAATGTCTCTCTCATTCAAAATTAAGAATAAAAGTAAAAACTACCCTCCATTTGACCCTGAAGTTGTCTCTAGCTATTAATTTTTTGCCCTCCTTCCATTCATCATCAAGTTTATTAAAGGGATGTCATTATTAGATGTTTGCACACATCACAACTACCATTAGTCAACACACTGCAATCTAGTCTCTGCCTTCTCCTCCCTCACTCTACCTCAGATTCCTCACACTGTCTCTCTATTTGCCATCTCAAGACAACACTTCTCTATCCTAATCTTTCATAACTTCCTGTAACATCTGACAGAGCTGTCACACCTTCTTTGAAATTCTCTTCTCCCTTGGCTTTCATTTTCCTGTTTCTTCTCTTGGCCCTTCAGTCATTACTTCCTGCTGTTCTCAGTCTCCAGTATTTCATCTTTGGCTTTCACCCCCCTCCTCATTGCACACCTACTGCTTGGCTGTTCTCAACTATTTCCAGGCTGTGATAACTTAAATGCTGATGATTCTCCAATTTCTACCTTCAGTTCTGAATCTCCACAGCTTTAGTCCTATTTTCCAATTTTCTGTTGAACATTCTGAGCTGGGTGCCCATAAGGACCTCAAACTCAGTAAGTCAAGAGTCAAACAATTCACAATCTCCTCCAAATTTCCTCCTCCATTCTTCCCAATCTTTGTGAGTGGCACTTACCTACCCAGTCACCTAAGCCAGAAACTCGGGAGTAGCCTTGACAACTTCTTCCACAACCCTCAGATCAAATCAATCAAGTTATGCTGAGTCCACCTTTCAAATATTTCTGAAATCTGTCCCTCTTTCTCCAACCTCCCTGGTCTCATTTTGGCTCAGTTTTTTTTTTTTTTATTCCATTATGATTTCCTATCCTTTTCACACTAGTGTCCATTTGACCTTTCTAAACCAGAAATCTTTGAGAAACACTTTCTCCCTCTTCATTCTTCAATAGCTCCCTATTATCTTCACATAAGAGACCACATTCCTTAAAATGACCTCCAAGAGATTTTCTGCTGTGGCCCTGCCAGTGTCTCCAGCCTCTTTCCATATTATTCTCCTTGCTCCCCTAAATGCATGCTGCATTTGAACAAGCTGATCCACCCACAGATCCCTGAACCCAATAACTCATCCTGTCTAATGCTCTGTGCCTCTGTATATACTAATCCCATGGACTGAGGAGCCTGGTGGGCTGCAGTCCATGGGGTTGCTAAGATTCGGACACGACTAAGGGACTTCACTTTCACTTTTCACTTTCATGCACTGGAGAAGGCAAAGGCAACCCACTCCAGCATTCTTGCCTAGAGAATCCCAGGGACGGGGGAGCCTGGTGGGCCGCCGTCTATGGGGTTGGACACGACTAAAACAACTTAGCAGCAGCAGCAGCAGCAGCCTTTAAATGCCCTCCTCTGACCTCTTCCATCCGAGGCATTTCTACTCATTTGCCAAGACTCTAACCAGATATCATATATTCTGTGAAAGCTTCTCAAACCCATGTTATCCCAACACCCAGACAGATTTGAGTTCTCCAGTAATGCATTGTATATAGCTCTATGTGTACTTGGAAGATTACCTAGTGGGTTTTTTATTTTTTTGGTCTGTTTCCCTCACAATTATGAGTTTGAAGTCAAGGGTTACAATGTATTTTTCAATTCCTTATACCAGGCACATAGCATGAAACAAAGGTGTTTGCTAGATAAGTTTTAAAGTAATGAGCACCTGATTTTTTTTTAATTTTTAAAAATTTTAAAAAATGTTTAAAATTTTCACTCAATTGCAGCATTAGTTTCCACCAACTATACTTACTTTGCAGGGGTTGTGTCACAAGGGACTATACAATCAAGGTAAAAAGCATCCTTGCAATCTTTTCCTTTCCAAAGCACTTATGTGGCATGTCATCCTTAAAGCAAAGCTTTTAGGTAAAATAACTATGCATTCATGCAAGAGATGAGGCCATGAAGCTCAGAGAGGCCAAGTGACTTGCCGAAGTCTGTTAATGAGTTAGTAACAGGGCCAAAACCAAAACTCTATTTCTCAGTTTCCCTATTTCTTAGTTTAATGTCTTATTTACTGGGCAAGGAATTTTTAAAGTCAGCTTCAAGGAGTCCTAGAACAGGCAGCCACCTTCTCCAATCCCCTCACATACACACAATATGCACATTTCAGTCAGAGTAAATTTACTTTCAGCTGAAACATTTACTTCACCATAATACTCATTTGGGATAGGAGTGGTTGCAGGGAGAGAGAATTTATTGTTGCTTTTAAATTTTTGAAAAAAAACCCTGCATTTTCTACAAATTTCAGAGGCAATTTATTTAACAGGTCAATGGATGGTACAACTGTGTTATTTGGACACTAGTATAGAAAGACCTTGTATTTTAAAAAATAAGCCAAAATGAAGGGCAGTCATGACAAAGGAAACTGACAATTGAGCATCTTTCTGACTTTAAGCTCCTCTTCAAATTATCAACCTGACAGATCCGCCTCCCTCCCCTTACACTTTCTAACAATGCCTTGTTGACAGATCTGTTTTATCAGTCCTCAATTTAACACTAATCCTTAACTAATTCAGGCAGTGAGAAACATTGTTATAAAGACAGCCTTGACTATTAAGAGGGCAAGAATGCTTGGGACCTTTGGTCACAGCAACATATTTGCTATCTTGACTGCATTTACTGCTATTCCCACACAGAGAAAAAAACAATTGGCTCTTTTAGAGAACTAATCTCTCATGGGGTTTCCCATAAGGCAGCTGGGTCAACGGATAACAATGTCTTAGAATTCTAGATCCTGGCGTAAGAGAGCTAGCAGGGCCTTCCAGGACCATTTTGTCTTCGTCTGCTCACCAGACAACGTTAGACTACACTGAAGGTCTAATAGGGCAAAGCCTAGGCTGTAAGTGTAACTCCTCCCCTGCTTTCTTTTGAAAATAGTTTGAAGCTATTAAGGAAAAGAATGGAATAGAAAGGGAGGGCCCAAAATGTGTCATAATTTATTTGCTTCAGAGACTCACTTCTGAAACTGCTCTGACAAGTTGACTACAGGAGATTCAAGGCCAAAGAGAATCTGTAGCTGAGGAAACTCCCTGTGAGACCATTCAGTCCCCAACCTCTGCCATGGTAATCTGTTTAAATGTCCAAAGTCCCAACAGAAAGGGAATAGCACAAATCTTGCCAACAGTTAGGATAGTACAGGTGTAGATGGTGCCGCCATGATCCAAATTCTACAAACTCAGGGTGTCCTTCTCTTTGTGAACTTATCTGTGAAGCCTTTAGTCTTATACTTCTACTACCCTTTCCTTAATGGAAATATAACCTGTTATCACCATTTGATTAGCCTAAGCTTTAGGTTGGTCCTTTAAGGAAAGACATAATGTGATTTCTCATTAATACATCATCCTTCTTTGAAAAATACTCCATTAATTTTGGAGTTAACTTTTCTTGTCCCATCTCTTAGAATTTCAAATTCCAAGTGTATGAACTCTCTTCACACAAGGCCACCTAACAGAGTAGAGCCATGAGCTATGGAAATTAATCTCATTCATGTCTATCTGCTACTTAAGTATTTCTCTCTCCCTAATATCCCAGTGGTGGATTCATTTTCAGAGTAAAGGATTCAAGGGAAAGAGAAAGGGTAAAAACTAATGAATATCTCTTCCAGGCTTCACTGGTACTATGTTTGATGTTATCCTTCAACCAAGAGAAAACTAGTTAGGATTGTAGCTACGAAACAGTAGCTTTGCTTCCCTTTACTCTCCCTTGGAGTGGGGCCAGGGGCAGGGGTGCACTGTCCCTCTGACATCCCCATCTGCTAGCTTCCTAACCCACCTGAGAACCGAATCTAAGATAAAAGACATCATCCCCTGCCATTAACAATTACTCCTAGATGAAGGTGGGGGCTTTATGATGGTCTTTGGAAGGTTTCTTGGAACCACATGTTTGTTTCAACTCCCTTCAGGGGGCAGGCCAGTTTAATTTTTATTGGGAAAACTAATTGTCTTTCCTGTGATTCCACTCTGTTTCACTCAAGAGGTGTACCTTGAAGGCCCATTTGCCTTATGAGGCTCAGCCTCATAAAGTTCAAGAATGGCTACTGTCCGAATGCCCTTCCAGACATTCTTCACTCTGCTACTTAGCCTCCTCCTTTAAGAATGAAAATCTAATGTGGATTGGCATCCATTCTTTGTGTCTCACTGAGTCCCCAGTTTTACAGAGGACCAACCCTTGAGATTCAGGTCCTCTGTAGGCTCTTAGTGCCCTAAAAAAATCTCCCAAATTGACCTCAAATAAGGCAAACTTCTTCACAAGAAATTTGAAGCTATCAACTAAGTGATCAGTATGAAGTATTCACTCAACTGGAACCTCATTAAGGAAGGAATACGATCTTCATCTGTAGCTAAGAACATAGTGTTTGCAACAACGGAAATGGGCAATAAATGCCAGCCCAATGAACAAGTGCACGTGTGAAAGTGAGTGCATTTGGCCCTACTGCCAAATCTCTCTGGTTGGAAGGACCAGTAAGTTTTCTTGTGTTTTGGAGGAGAGAGTGGTGTGGGGGAGCAGGTAAGGAGGGAATATGAGTCCACAAGATAATTATGAGTCTGGGGTTCAGGGTAAGCTGGGGTTGGAGTTCTCTGGGTATTGCTTGTTTGAATTGTTTTTTTTTTTCAAAAGTCAGTGTTGGACTTCCTGGTGGTCCAGTGGTTAAGACTCTGAGCTCCCAATGTAGAGAGCACAGATTTGATCGCTGGTCAGATCCTGCATGCCACAGGGTGTGGCCTTAAAAAAAAATCCAGTGTTATCTAATGATTTCTTTATCCTATAATAAAAAAACATTCCATAGATATGAAATAATCTCTTCAGTTGGCTTTCACCTACCAATATTGCCTCAGTCCCCTTGGACTCATTCATCACCTTTTGTGGAGCACCCACTACAACATGCCAGGCACTGTACTAACTATACCAGGTCAACACAGTGAAGAAGAAACATGGCCCCTGCCCTCAGAGGGCTTATATTCTGGTGGAGGAGACAAACTTGTACTAAGTTAGTGGAGAAGAATAAAATGGAGAAAGTGTGGGAGTATGATGGAAATATATAAGAGGAAGAACCGACCTGACTGTGGTAGAAGCTGGGGGAAGGGATGTCATGGAATGCTTCCCTAAGATGGAGACACTTAAGATATGGCTTGAGGGGAAAGTGAGAGGGAGGGAAGCAAGAAGGACATAAAGGGAGGCCAGGGAGAACAAAGGGAGTTTTTAAAAGGGAAGCAATGTAACAGATTGGCACTTTGCAAAGAACATTCTGAGTTGCAGTATGGGGAACAAATTGCAGGGAGGAGAAGTAGGACACTACCTGAAGATGGTGACAACTTATAAAGGGGGAAGTAGTAGGTCCTAGGAGAGCATAAAAAAAATCTCACTTCACCTGGTCCTAGAGTTTAAGTGACGTTTCAAGTGACACTTGAAGGCTGGGTTAGGCATGAGGTGCTAGAGGGGTTGAGGAGTTGAAGAGAGACTCTGGCACTGTAAGCTTCTGCTTTAGCCAAAGCAGTTCTCCTGACTGCTAATGATTTGGTCTCAACCTGGAATGCCAAGTGCCAGTTCCTTCTAGTCAAATCCTATGTATCTTTCCAGGCCCTCTCAAATCCCACCTTCTCTGCTCACCCCCAGATATGGCTTCTCTTGCTTCTAAACCCCTATGCCATGTTTGTCACTTGGCGTTTAAAGATCCACTATTTAGTATTGTTACTTAACTTTACACATATCTGCAAACTCCATGTAAGCTCCTGAAACTTATGAATTGTCTTCCATGACTTTGGCATCACCCAGGGTACCTAGCAGAGTGATGAACACATAAGGTACTCAATGAATGAATGAATGAGGCACTAGAGCCCCTACAGGGCTCCTTTAGTAATTCCCTATTATCTGTGAAGCTGATAAGGAAAATGTCTTTCCCTACAAGATTTCTGCTACTTGCCTCCAAAGACCTAAGATTCGAGATTGACAGCTCCTTCCCACTGGTCACTGCTTCTCACCCCCCTTCCAATCCTGCCCCCTCTCCCACCACCACCACCTTCTATTGTTTCTTCTGTCTTCTGGTTGTCAGCCAGGATGAGAAAATGGCCTAGCTGTCCTCAGAGACTTACGCCAGCCTGGACTGCTCTGTGGTGCCATGAAGGGCCAGGACCTTTGTTTACAGCTGGGACCATGGCGAGGTGGTGAGCACAGCTGACAGCCCCACGCTGGAGCAAACATCAATCTTCCTCTGTCCTCTCAGCCAAGTTTCACAGACCAGCTCTATTGAAAACTGGCTACACCCGCCTGGGTCTCACTGACATCCCACCCACCACTCTGGCCTGGGAGCAGCTGGGTGAATCTCGGCTTTGTACCTTTTAGCCACTGCCCTTGCTCTCTTCTCTGGCCCCAGCCTCTAATCGTATTACCTCAACTTCAGGGCCTTGAAAGAACATGTACTCCCAGGCCCCCACACTCCAAACAATGTCCCACCTCTCCAACCAAATACTCTGACTCCCACCAGTGTACCAACACCCTCATTGACTTAGTCGAAGTTGAAACACAACAACAGCAAAAAGAACCAAACCACCCAGTTTTCAGTGTGTACTTTTATGGAGTCTACCAAGTTTCCAAGTTAAGCATACAAGGTTCCAGGCCCTTGGACATTCACGTGCGTGTGTGATCTTTGCCTGCAGATAGCTTTCCTGCTTGTTTTATTTTTATTTTTAAATTTTCTTTACTTTATTGTGTTGGTTTTGCCATACAATGACATGAAACCACCATGGGTATACATACGCTCCCCCTCCAGAACCCCCCTCCCTCCTCCCTCCCGATTCCCTCCCCCAGGGACATCTCGGTGCAACAGCCCTGAGCATCAATCCTGGGCTGGCGATTGATTTCACATATGGTAATTAACATGTTTCAATGCCATTCTCCCATATCATCCCACCCTTGCCCTCTTCCACAGAGTCCACGAGTCTGTTCTATACATCTGCGTTCCTTTTGCTGTCTCACATGCAGGGTTACAACAAAGGAAACTATAAGCAAGGTGAAAAGAGAGCCTTCAGAATGGGAGAAAATAATAGCCAATGAAGCAACGGACAAACAATTAATCTCAAAAATATACAAGCAACTCCTGCAGCTGCATTCCAGAAAAATAAATGACCTAATCAAAAAGTGGGCCAAAGAACTTAACAGACATTTCTCCAAAGAAGACATAAAAATGGCTAACAAACACATGAAAAGATGCTCAACATCACTCATTATCAGAGAAATGCAAATCAAAACCACAATGAGGTACTACTTTACACCAGTCAGAATGGCTGCCTTCCAAAAGTCTACAAGCAATAAATGCTGGAGAGGATGTGGAGAAAAGGGAACCCTCTTACACTGTTGGTGGGAATGCAAACTAGTACAGCCACTATGGAGAACAGTGTGGAGATTCCTTAAAAAACTGAAAATAGACCTGCCATATGACCCAGCAATCCCACTGCTGAGCATACACACCGAGGAAACCAGAATTGAAAGAGACACATGTACCCCAACGTTCATCGCTGCATTGTTTACAATAGCCAGGACATGGAAGCAACCTAGATGCCCATCAACTGACGAATGGATAAGAAAGCAGTGGTACATATACACAATGGAATACTACTCAGCATTAAAAAAAAACTCATTTGAATCAGTTCTACTGAGGTGGATGGAACTGGAGCCCATTATCCAGAGTGAAGAAAGCCAGAGGAAAAATAACAATACAGTATACTAACGCATATATATGGAATTTCCCGCTTGTTTTAAAACCTGCAAATCAGATAGGGCCTTTACAGAATATCGTTTGAAAGCCAAAGTAAGGTCCTCTTTGCACCAAATTCTGTTTCTTGGCCTCCTCCTTCCCTAGCACCTTTGCCCTCTCCAGCACTCACCTAGGGTGAGAATTAAGCCCTATCTCTTGACCCCAGGTTCCCTTTGCCTGTGTTTCTCTGCCTACTGGCTAACATTTTTGACCAATTAGCTGAGGCCCGTTTCCTGGTTTTCACCCTCTCCCCATTTCCAAAGGTCCATGGGAGATGATTCACTCTTCTCACTTACAATGGCTCATTATAGCAACATGTCTTCAGGGATCTGGCAGAGAGGGACTTCAGGCCAGAGGAGACTCCCCTTCTATGAGACCTTCTCAGGATTCCCAGCAGAGAGGTCTTTTCAATCTAAAATAACACCCCTCCCCATTTTTACATGGTGTCTTCCTACTAAAGGTTGTTGACCAATTATTACCTCAGTCATGTCTGACTCTTTGCAACCCCATGAACTGTAGGCCACCAGGCTCCTCTGGCCATGGGATTTCCCAGGCAAGAATACTGGAATGGGTTGCCATTCCCTTCTCCAGGGGATCTTCCCGACCCAAGTATTGAATCAACATCCCCTGCATTGCAGGCAGATTCTTTACCACTGCACCATTGGAGAAGCCTATTATCCAAGCCCTTGGTTAACAGAAAAGAATCCCACGTGTGTTCTCCTTCCCAGGGCTGACAAAGCACTTTTTAATTTTTCTTTTTCTTTTAAACTGTTTTATTGTAGAAACCTTCCCCCAAAACACACAAAAGTAGTCTTTAAAATGACAGTTTAAATTTTCAAAAGGTATAGCTTTTATCATTACCACTAAAATGAGGACTGTGGGTGCAGGTTATAAGCATGAACATAGTTATATTTTAAAAAGGACTCAAAGCATCCTCTCGAGGCAATGCTTGGATCATAGGACTCAGTGTACATTGGTGGAAATCAGTCCTTATCTCTGTTGGTTGATGTGTACCACAGATTAGTTGACATTATCATTCCAAGTGAAGTGTGTGGTTCATAAAAGCACACATTTTGGTGAATCACATGCTAAACTGTTCACTCAGGAAGGGGAAACCAAGAGATTATGGTGCAAGTCCGGCATCTGAAGGTCACTCAAGGACTACATTGATTAGATGCAAGTTCTCAGTCATTTGAAGTAACCTCTTTCTGACACATTGATGGGTTAGTTGGAGCAGAGGGGGTGTTGATTATAGGAGAGGAGAGGTTTAGAAGAGAATAGATAACTCCAAAAAGGATAAAACTTTCCTATGAGTAGCTCCATCATTGGCCCTGTTTGGCTAGCAAACTAGACTGATACAGACTAATTTGCCAAACTGGTTTTATGAAATGCCTATGGAACGAGGTAGGTGTAAATAGAAAAACCATTGATTGTTATTATAGAAACACCCTTTTGCTTAGCCTTAAAATATTAGGTTTTTTTAACTTTTAAATTAACCAATCATTAAAAAAAAAAAAAACACCCAGTAAGCCCCATGTGCTTAGCTGCTCAAATGTGTCTGACCTTTTGCAACCCCATGGACTGTAGCCCACCAGGCTCCTCTGTCCATGGGAATCCTCCAGGGAAGAAGACTGGAGTTGGTTTCCATGCCCTCCTCCAAGGGATCTTCACAACCCAGGGCTTGAACCGAGGTCTTCCACGTTGCAGGTGAATTCTTTACCGTCTGAGCCACCAGAACCCAGTAAGCTAGTCACAACCAAATGTAAAAATACCAAATTAACTTTAGAATGGAGCAATTTCATCTACTACTCAGAAGCTATGGGAAGATACTAGTGCGCCTCTTCATATTCCAGAGGAGACCGACCACTACCTTCCAGACCTAGGAAGAGACCTAGGCTCTTCCCGACCTAGGCTAAGAGATTAGCCAAGAGGTAAGACAAGCAAGGCCAACAGATAACTTTGGGCAGGGCAGGTCCCATCCTGTACACGTGTACCCAACTGAGAGGGAACAAATGGAGGCTGAAATTCATTCTTCAACTGTCCTAGTGGCCTCCAACATCCCTGAGAAAGAAAAACATTTTTCTAATTGTTCTTCTAGTGTGGCTATGTCTCTGCAATTTGTCTGCCCCCAGTTGGCTCATGTTTCTAATTAGCACAAAGGCATCATATGAGCAAATAGTAGCCTTAAAAATTAACTTAGAGATCTTAGAGCCATCAAGTGTTGTGAAGGCTGCAACCATAAATAACCTTTGTCTGGCCTTGGGCCTTGAAACCAAACATTGACTGAAGCTATCTTTTCCCTTCCTGTTAACGCAGATTGGGAAGACAGTAATTCAGCTGTAAAATGAAAAGGAAGAAGAGTAACTCACATTTGCTGAAAATCTGCAAATCTGAAAATCTATTAAGAGTTGGGAATCTGCTGAAGCTTCATCTCACTAGTAAGTGGAAGGGGCAGGAGATAATTCACCTTTGAGAGGGTTCCATGACATAATAGGAAAAAATACGGGTTTTGGAGTCACAAGAGAGAAGTCTGAATCTTTGCCCTGCTGTTTACTAGTTGGCAACTTGAAGTGAATATTTAACTTCTCTGGGCTTCACTGAGGAGTCACAAAGATAATAGGTGTAAAGAGCTGAGCATAGTGCTGCCTAGCACATATAAGGTACGCATTTCCTATGTCTTTTTCTGCTACCACCCTGACTCCAAATTAATTCACATTATTCACACCATTGGTCTTTAGGACCTCATTCAATAGAGCATAAGGACGGGTCTGTGCTGTGCTGCTGTGCTCAGTTGTGTCTGACTCTTTGTGACCCCAGGGACTGTAGTCCGCTAGGCTCTTCCGTCCATGGGATTTCTCAGGCAAGAATTCATGGAGTGGGTTGCCATTTCCTCTGCCATGGTATTTTCCAGACCCAGGGATCGAACCAACATCTCCTGCAATGTCAGGTAGATTCTTCACCACTGAGCCACCTGGGAAGCCCCCAAGAATGGGTCTACCAGACAGAATATTGAAGTGAGAGTCAGGAGACATTGGTTCCAATGCCAGACACATCTCTTGATGTACATTGGGTAAGTTACTCCCCTCTCTTGATCCCATCAATAAAACAAGAGAACACATCTAGCTCTGATGCTGAAAGGAAAGAGCAGAGGAAATTACTTTTCTTGAGCACCTGCCATGATATACACAAGAAGTTAGGCCATTTCGCATAGCTTATATACATATGCTAAATCAGCCCTGACCCATAAAACTTTCTGATGTTGGGAATGTTCTGTATCTGACAATATCTAATTTTGTACTAACACTAGCCATAAGTATCTACTGAGCCCTTGGAATATGGATAGTGCAACTGAGGAACTAAATTTTTAATTTTACTTAAATTTAACTAATTCAAATTTAAATATGCATGTATTTAAACAGTGGTTACTGTATTAGATACTGCAACTCTAAGATAATGAAGCAGGAATATTTGTTCCCATTTACTGTATGTTGAAACTGGGGCTTAGAAAAATTTAAGAATTTGCTGAAAGTAACATAAATAGTAAATAAACGAAATTCAAAACCAAGCAGTTAGAAAGTTTAGCAACTTAGTACTGTCAGATACACCAGGAATTACCTAGGCTCCACTACTCACAAGTTATGTAACCAAAGAGAAATAATTATAGTCTCTAGAACTCACTTTCATCATCTATAAAATAGGGATAATAATCACCTAATTTATAGGCTTATTGTTGAGATTAATAGGTTAGAGCTATATAGAATGTGGCTTTCAGCAACTGTGTTTCCTCACCACCCTTTTACCTCTGCCCCACACAGAAGAGGTTTAGACATAAACTGAAAAAAGATAACTGTTGGGTAGAGGGAGCACTTGGGAAAAATAAAAGCAAGAAAGGAAACACTTATGAGCTTTCATATGTTATCTTTTATAGAATGGAGTTGAGGGAAGGTATGAAATCATCAAACTACTTCCATTTATTTGGTTTGCTTCCATGCCCTATTCTTGATACTCTAGTCAATGTTAGCCAAGGTAGGGAACAAGGTATATATAATGTATTTTCAGGCCCAGAAAGACAAGATAATGCAGCTGAACAACACAGTACTGTCAAGGGCATGGGCTCAAAAGGCAGGTAAAGTTCAATCCTGGTTCCCAGACTTTTGTATGCACAAAATAAGACACCACTTCACAACAGCTTTTCATCTGTGAAACAGGACAGATAACATGCAGAGTGTCTCAATAAAAAATATATTTATTATTTTGCTTTACATTCTGTAGCACCCTCTAGTGGAGTGTACAAAAATAAGCATTATATTTCTGCCCTCCAAAGCACACTTCTAAGTGTGCACTGGAATCACCAGAAGAGTTTGTTATAATACAGACAGCCAAACCCTAGCAACTACTAGAATTTGATTAGTTTGGAGATGAGAATCTAAATTTCTGACAATTCCCCAACAGGTGATGCTATTGGTGTGTCTGGAAAACACTTTGAGAACCTCTACTCTAAATCCCGCCCCTCCCCAGTGTGTGCACGTGTGTGCCCAGAAACACACATATGCACACAGGCACAAACTTACAGAATCTATAAGTGAAATAAGTATAACTTGTGTTGCTTGATTTTATTAGTATGCCTCTAACAAGGATTTTGTGAAGAATTAAAGAATATCATGTGATATATGATACAATATCTAAAATATAGAAAGCATGCTAAAAAAACTGAGGCTCACAGAACATAAATCCCAGGTTCTCAGAATTAGTAAGTGGTGGAATCAGGTTTAAAATTAGGCCTCTAGACTCCAAAAACATAATATAGTTTAACAGTACCACTACAGAAGACAGAGTGAAAACACATATATCTAATCATTTCAAAAGTAAAAGAAGATCAGTTTTCAATTGCAGGGTTCAAGTCCAGTAAAGACAAATGCCTGTACTGACTTGACAACCACCTGTGTTTTCCCTGCAGCAGGGCAGGGGGTGGGGGGTGAGGTGGTAAAGTGGGGCAGGTGGCAGCATTTGAAAAGATCCTAACCTCACAGAAAGGGTTAGAATCTTTGTATCTTCATCGGCATCAGTGCTTGGGGTCATTCATCAATTCTGTCTCACCCCAAAAAAAAGGCAAGAAGAAAGAGATGGGAGGGGGGAACTATTTTTAAGGAGGAAAGAAGAAAGGAGGTAAAACATTTGAATAGAGCCCTACTGATAGGGCTATTAAGAAGTTAATTTGATTTTTCTCGAGAAATTAAAGATATATATGATCTTTATAGATTGGAAAGTTCAGCAAATCAGGGGGAAAAAAAAGATGGGTGACTCCCATAAATCCAGGGACCAAACAGCCAATCCTTTGCTGGAATTTGGCGGCATCTAGTGGCAAACTCAAAAGGTATAAACCTCACACGGAGAACTTTCTGGAAAATTAAAGTGAGTGCATACTTGCCTCAAGAGCACTCTGCCTGGAAATCAGAACAAGCAGGTAAGAGAGCCACAGCCTCCACAGAAATTCGGAGTCTCTAGTGGAGGGGAAGTCTGTCGTGTATAGATATTCTCAGCAAAAAAATTGTGCCAGAATTGGACGCAACTTGGGAATGGGGGAGGGACCGGGGAAGGAGGGAGAGTTGGGGCAAGAAGGCTATTAGGGAACAGCAAAGCTGCTTTTGGAACTGCTGATAAGCGAATGGGGGATTTGGTTGCTAACCGCTGCTGGGCTACGCCTTAGAACGGGATTTTTGAATCGGAGATAGACGTGGGAAGAAACTGTATTTTTAGGGCTTAAAATTAAATCGATAGGGGAGACCAAAGTATTTCTAGCGAAAACCCTTTATCTCAGTGATAGTCGCTATGCCTTAATTGCTTAATTCTCCTTTTCATAAGAATAATTTTCAAACATAGAAAAATGATTCGTAAAGGACGCGCGCGCTCGCGCGCGCACACACGCGCACGCAGCCACCCCAGAAACACCAGCCCCGACGCTAGGGGTGCACGCCTGCGCACACCAGCCATCTCCAGCGCCACGAGGCCTGGCGTTCGCGCGTTCGCCAACGCCAAGGCCGCGCGGGCTCGCCTAAGAACCGCGCCCTGACACCGCGCGCCCGCAGTACCCCCCACCCGCTACTGGCAAACACATCAAAACCCCCAGTCAGGCTTTATTTTTTTCTCCTCCAGGAGTTGCGCAAGTGGTTCGGGGGCGTGGCCGCAGATTTGACCTAGCGCTTCCCTACTCACGGGGACCTTAGCTCATTTCCGCCCATCCTGTTTCCGCAGGCCACGTAGACACTTCCTTTCCCAGTGGGCGGGGGGGGAGGGAACCCACAATGCCTCCCTGCAGAAAAAAAAAAAAGAAAGAAAGAAACCTTTGGGCAGGGGAACTCTGGGTCGTGAAAGTGGGCCACGTGAACACTCTGCCCTATAGACTTATGACCCAACCGCTGTCGCGCTTTTGGAGGGCGGGCTAGAAACCTAAGAGGGCGAACGTCATTGGTCAGAGCCCGCACTAAAGGAGAAAAGTGATTGGTTTCCTTCAAGCCTTAACGGTGAAGAAGCAGGTTGCTAGCACCCGCCTTTACTGCGGCGGACTGTCATTGCTGACGTGGTGAGCTTCATCCAATCCTTTGGTTATAGAACATTCTAAAACTTAGATGAGATGACTGTGATTGGCTCTAGGGCATAAGCCCGCCTCCAGGGTGACGTGTCTGCCTATGGATATCAGTTGCCAGAGAAACCTGGCTTTACTATGGCGGTTGGAGAGTCGGCAGTGATCACACGTCGTTTGTTGGAAAGAACTGGATCCTCGTTTCAGGTTTCGGGGTGGGGGTAGGGAGCAAGGGTTGACGATTTCCTCTTATCGTCGCGTATACAGACAAGATTAATTAATGGCTTTACGGTCGGGCAGAACTAGATTCGAATTCCTGCTCGCCAACGCCCAGCTTGGGCTGGCTGTTCTTTCTGTGTCTCGGTTTCCATGTTTGTAAAATGGTGATAATAATAGTATCTGCCTCAGAGACTTGTGCCTCAGAGGCGTGTGCTGTATATTAGAGCGTATGATATACGACTGCTAGGTAATGTAATACGTATAATAACTTAATACGCAGCGTGGCTCCGGAAGATGTTAGCTGTTACTGTGGAGAGAAAAACCCGCGTAATAGACTGAGGAAAAACGTAAAATTATGTAAAGTCGTTCCTTACAGTGCTCTTCCTATCACCTCCTTCTGTAAAAGAAATTCGAGATACAAAAGACACGTATCGGTCTTTACCAATAAAATAATTTATTTGGCAATTACCTCAAAATAGCGGGGATTGGGATTTTCCGTATTGAAAAGTTAAAAAAAAAAAGCGGGGGTGGGGAGAAACGGAGAACGAGGAATGAGAGCTAGCTGGAGATGAACCACATGCGATGAGTAGGCCTTGGTTGAATCCTGATTCGGGGACACCAACTATAAAAAAAAATACTTAAAGATGCACCAGGAAATTTTAAAGACGGAGTCGATATTTGATTTTTCTTAAGGGATTAATGACGATGTTTTAGACGTTATAATATTGTGGTTATGTTTTCAAATTGCCTGTAGCTTATAGAAATATACGAAAATACGGATTAAACAATAAAAGCATTCAGACTGGCTTCAGAATACCTTGATGTCTAGATTTGCTTCAGAATTAGCTCAGCGGTAAGGGGAAGTGGCGAGGGGTATAGATAAAACAAAATTGGCACTAAATTAATCGTTTAAGCTGAGTGATGAGCGTATGGGATTCCTTGTTCTGTCTTCCTTGGTATGTTTGAATTTTTCCATAATAAAATACAGAAAGTCAGCTATTTAGTGCTCTTGAGAAAAACAAGGGGGGGGGGGGGCGGCGAGCAGGGGGTGGGGTTACAGATAAAACAAGATGGCCTTCAGTTGGTAATTGTTGAAGCTGGATGATAGATTCGCAAAGATTTCTATTATTCCCCTACATTTTTATCCATTTGAAATTATCCTTAATAAAACTTAGAAAAAAACAAAAACAAACTATCGGAAATCATGGTAAATGTACAATAAGGTAAATTTGAAAATGTAGCCACAAGAAGGGGGAAAAACCTTGTACGTTTTTTATCAGCTTTGATGTCCTTTGTGTATGTTAAAATGCATTGATGGAAAACAAAACGTTAATCTCATATCTTTATTTTATGTCCTTTGCTGTCCCCTTGTTTGACCTTCTAGACTACCATCAGAAAAACTAAGTTTGCTGTGTAGTGAGGATCAGGTCTGATCCTGATTGCAGAACATCCCTCATTACAGAATCTTGGGTAAGTGCCTCCCTTCTCCTGGCCTCAGTTCTCAAACAAGATAATTCCACATAACCTTCTTAACTGTCTAGGAATATTTTGAGGATTAATAAGGGCCTGTCTAGGAAAGCACTCTACATTCTAAGAATGGAAGGATGGAGCTACGTCCATCTGTGCTTTCAGTATAGAAAGTGCTTAAACATCAGTGGGCCCTGTTAATCTTCAGTTCCTTGGTAAAGGATACTCTAATTGATCCCCTATAGTTGGAGCCATGCCTCTGTATATTTTTTTTAAGTTTGTGGCATTCCATATGCAGCATAATTTCGAGGTCAAGAGCAAATACTGACTTCCTGAATTTTAAGTCCTGGTTCTGCCACTTACTGTACGATCCTGGACAGAATACTTACTCACTTTGTCTCTAAAGTTCCTCATCTGTAAAATAAAGATTATGTTCCTACCGCATGGGATTGTTGAGGGAATTACATGTAAATTGTTTGGCACATAAAAGTAGTTGATTAATCATTGTGACTGTTAGTCCCTCTGGTACGTCCTGTTTTACACACTTGTGCATGCACACACATGCTAATAAAAGCAATAGATACCTTTTTGGAGTTGTTAATAATAATAATAATAATACTGTTGGTTTCTCTCCTGATTTTCCAGAAGCAGCGGTTACTACTAGAACTGAATTCTGAAATTATAACTTCTGACTTATCCTAACACTCTAGAAAGGTATTGAGTATGTTGATCATATTTATTTATAAGGGCATTTCTAGGAACTGTAATTTTAACTAGCAAATCAAAACCATATTCAGTCTGCGAACAGGTTTTATATTATTCCTCTTTTGTCTCAGACTCAAAAAATAAAATGTTAAACATAAAGAAATGTTCCAAGATCCAGAATTGATATAAATGTAACTGACATGGTGTATATGCGTTTATAGATTTATTCCAACAAACCATTGGATTTGCTCACGCTCATTTCTGACACAGTCACACAACAAAAATGTCAGTAAATGGAGTCTGTATTCCTGAATAGCCCATCATTTGCATGAGGAAATGAAAGAAGGTTTTTCAGTCTCTTGGCAGCTTTATTTTCCTATGGAGTCACTATATTTTCCTTTCTACCCTTTTTTTCCTTCTGAAAGCTAAGTTGCAGAGGAGGGCGCACTGCCCTGGTGGGAAAGATGGTATAGATTGGAAGGGGGAAGGCACAGAACCCCTTTATGGGAGGCTGTTTGGAGAATGATTAAAGGTGAAAGAGAGAGAGGTGGACTGTTAGGCCAGTAGCAGCCCAGAGAAGGCAAGGGTCAAGGTAACCTGAAGAAGCCTCAGGGAGGAAAAGGACCTTGACCTCGGCCTCTGAGGATGGACAGAATCTATAAAGGGAGAAGGAAACCAGTTCAAATGGTATGCATACAAAGTATATGAGATACAATGCTTAAGTCCAGCTGTATGTTAGAACCATGAATAAGAATAGATCAGAAAATCAATAAGAATTTTAAATATACATATTTTAGTGTAAATCTTTAGTCACTTAATTGATATGTGAATCAGTCTCATAATATAAAAAGCTAAAATATTACAGAGTAGGCCCAGGTTTCCTTTTCTCATGTCCCCATTTCTCTTACTCTCCCAGAGTTAACCACTGTATTATCAGTTGTATTTCCTTCTAGATCTCTAAATTATGTATCTGTTTAAAATGTATATGAATATATATATGTATATATATATATATATATATATAATATTGTTCGGTGTTTTCTTTTACATAAATATGGTATCATATTATAGATATTGTTTTACAACTTACTATTTTTATTCAGCAAATTGTCTTGGAATATCTTCATATCCATTATAGAGTTGTTTGCTTCCATTCACAGTGGCATTCCTTTAGTATGCTCGTTCATATAAAGGGTAAACCATGTTTTGTTTTGCCAAATCACTATTGATAATCCTCCAGGTTGACTCCAGTGGTTTTCTGTTTCATTTATACTGCACCAAACGTCCTTGGAACCCCTTTACAAGTGTTAATCCCAGGGTAATATTTATGTCTAAATTATGATGATTAAACCAGTGTTGATGCTTGTGGGAGAAGAGATATCCTTATGACAGACTAGATGACCTAGAAACAGTGAGACCTTTGAAAATGGAATAATCAAAAATCATTGAAAACTGAGTACCTTTAAAGACCCATATAATTTAGAATGTTGTAAATCAGCAATTCAAATCGGTGAGGAAAGGATAGGCTCTATTAGGAAAAATTAGGCATAATATTTGGAAGAAACTATAAAATACTGAGAGATAATACAGGAAGTCATTTAGAATATTGATTTGGGAGCATTTTCCCCAGGCATGACATGCCAAAGTTCACAAAGGGAAAAGTTGACACATTTGTGTTTTTTATACACACACAGTGACCCACTTAGAAGAATAATGACAGTTTAGAAAAAATATTTCTAACATACAAAAAAAGCCTAATGATTAATTGTTAGAATTCAATAAACGGCAAAGCAACATAGTAGAAATGGGGACCAAATATATGAGATAGATACGTACAAATATCTGAACATACATTCAATATCACACAAATTCAAATAAAAATATCTTCCTACATATTAGATTGCCCCTCCCATTTTTTTCCCAAAAAGATGTTTATCCAGTGTTGCTAAAGTTGTGGGTGAATAAACTTAATATTTTTGCTGGGAGTACAATTTAAAACAGTTCTTCACAAATTAAATTTACCTCTATGTCATCAAAGTTGTAAATAAGCAAATCCTTTGAGCAGTTACACTGCTGAGAATGCCTTTCTGAATACTTACCTAATACACTAATATATCTGTACATTGATATCTGTTAACAGCATTTCTGTAATAATGAAGTGTTGTAAACAGCCTAAATGTTCATTTATATGGGACTGGTTAAATTATACTATGGGAGATTGTAGAATGATGTGGATATTAAAAAGAATGAGCTATGTGTGTGGACATAGATGCCTGTGGATAAAGTGAGAAAACGTGAGGGGCAATATGTGTCTCACCTTTGTCAAGACAAAGTAAATCCATGATACAGAATCACAATATGTACATAACAGACACATTTAGTTTTAAAAGTGGGTTTCTGTGTGAATGTGTACATAAAAAGATTTGAAGACATATTCTGAGAACGGGGAGGGGAGGGGAGGTGGTAATAGGATGCCTATATCTTTATATATTTTGATGTTTATAATTAATTATGTAATAGTTTTATGGTTATGTAAAGGAACTATTACTCAAATGCTATCACAAAATTAATTACTTAGGAATATAGATTTTCAGTTCACAACTTAAATAGATTTGGGTGGGTTGAGGAATTAATATATTAAGAAATCCATTAAAATGTCATTAGTTTTTAAGCTTAATGGAAAAACCACCTATTTCATCATATACATCTTTAAAATCTCATCAGACACTATAAACTGGGGGAAATGTTTGCCCAGATATGACAATTGATAAGCAACTATAAAAAACTCATTAAGAACCCACTCAAAATGAATAGAGGACATGTAAAATACAACTGGCCAGGAAACACATTTTTTAAAAAATACCAAGACAGCTAATAAAAGAAATACAAGCACCTATTTTCCTTATCAAATTACAATGCAGACCAGAGTTGTGAGGTTGAAATTGGTACAACTTGTGAGGAAAGTAATTTGGCAGCTTATTACCTTTTAACGTACTAAATCCACATCTGAGGGCAAAAAATCTTTTCATTACAGGATAAATTGAGGGGGAGGATCACTTTCCAGAACAAGGGTGGTTAAGTAAAGTATGCCCATTTAATTTAATCTGATACAGCTCTCAAGATGTAGCATATTCCAACCTTACTAACATGGGGAAATGATCCATCAAAATAGTAAGGTTTTAAATATCTAAGATTTGATACCAAGATGAGGTTACCTTCAGGTATTTACACAGAAATGGAAGACAGAAAACTACATGAACGTGTTTTCTTTGGCATACCCTAGAGCTGACATGTAGGGAGCAAGTGGGAAAATACTTGATGACCGTCATTCTTAATTTGTGCTTCCATTTTTCTCGTGTGTTGAATCACCTCCTCACTGATTCACTAATGTATACCCAGAAGGGAGGACCTAAGTGCTGCTGCAGAAAGTGAGAGATACATATTACACAAAGCTTCTAGCAAGTGGAGATAATGGTGTAGTTCCATAAGCAGAACAGGTGAAACTGAGTCGTGGAGTACAGCATCATATGGTATCAGAGATGGAGCTAGAGTAGTTATGAAATTAATTGGACTTTTCCTGGTAGTTAGATGAGGTAGATGAAAGGAGGAAGCATGATGTAAGTAACAAGTAGGTACACCAAGCCAGTAAACAAAATTAAACTCAGAAACTGGCAGATTGAGTTTAAAACAGCTCAAAGCAATGTGTCGTGCTAATGTTTTTAATGAGGAATATCCACAGCACATATGTCACCAAGCAACGGAGTAATGTAAACTTATAGCAAGGGAGGTGCAGTGACCCTAATAAAACTATCCATAAGTTTGTATTACAAGTAGGAGACAGACATCAAAAGGATGATTTTTCCTCCCTTTGATACCTGGCTTCTGACTCTAGGTAGTAATAGTTGCTTGATCTGTGGGATACTCTGATGAAAATAAAGGTACTGAAACCATTCTAAGAAAGGCTGCTTCCTTGGCTTTTTTTCAGTCTGAGCACAAACCTGGGTATCTTCCTGTCCGATGTCAGACATTTCATTCAACTTTGGACTTAATATGAATAATAGAATTTGTAGAGAATGATGAAACTAACATAATGAGAACCACGTAGAAATCTTTATGGTTTTCTTTGCATAAATAAGTGTAATCAATGCCAAGAATGTACAGGAGGTTCAGCAGTCATTTTTAGGTTCCTCAGTGAGGAAATAGCCTCACATACTGTGTCCCCTCTGTCCCAGTTACAGTAAAATTTTTGTAAGCTTAGTAGCTTACAACGTAATACCATGAAACACTAACCACATCTGATCCTTCACAGGATGTGTCTGTATCCCTCTCAGCCAGAAGGTTCTGATTGCTACAGGGTCAGTGTCTGTATTAACAGATTTTGATGCTGAGGAGCACCTTTGCTTGGATTTCTGCTGAGAGCTTTGTATTCTGTCAGAAGAAATCATATGCTTAGTGATAGTACCCAGGCCTCTTGCCAATAACTGACTTCTCTGATGCAGGGCTCTAGTTTTCTAGTATTACTTACCTCACTTCCCCTTCAGGGATTCCCTGATACCTGTTCACACAATCCCAGGGGGTCTAGCAATTGGCAAAAGGGCTTTTTCTATGGGTTGAAATTGTGGTTACCAGAGAAACCTGGCTTCAGGCTTGTCTACCATCATATCTCATTCTTTCCCAGAGGGTACCCTGGTTTTAATGGTCTGGTATTTATTCATCTAGATACTTTGATGTATTTTATACACATCAGTTTAAAACACGGAAGTTGGACCTCACTGTTCATAAGAACTGTCTAAAACCATGCCTATTTCTCCACTTGGGCTATCTCTGGGATCGTGTTGCACATATTATACAACTTGCCTATTTATCTAATAGTATAGAATTGAACACCATCCCACATCATTACATCAATCTGCTTAATTCATATGAATGTTCTTCCATGTGTACATACATCATACTTTCTATTGTCATTTCCCTATTGAAGAATATTTAGGTGTTTCCAGTTCTTCAGTATTACAAACACCACTACAATGAACATCCTTGTATCCTTATTCACATATGCAGGTACTCCTGCAAGGTACAGTGTTGGCTGTTCAGCCACATCCTATTTACGAAATTCTTACCTAGGGGTAACTTGCCACACTCCATAGATGAAAGAGGCCAAGAAAGCTTAACATATCTTGCCCAGAGCCTCGCAACCCATAAATGACAGCCTAACTGAAGTAGAAGTATGTCTAACAGCAGAACCCATGTGTTTTTCCTGATATCACAATTGTAAACCACATGTTTTAAAGGTAGATTATTTTTTTCTTTTTCCTGGATTTCACAAAAGGTCATTGTTGATGCCTGCTTTCCCTTTCTAGGTTGTGTCTCACCTCATCTCCACGACCATCCCAGAAGATCTGTAAGATTCCATCTGGGAAAACACTAGGAGTTCTTGGCAGGGAAAGAAGAGGATTGTGTAAGTCAAAGGACTTGTTTAATCTGTCATTCCGTAAGAATCACAGAACACTGTTTTCATCTTTATCTCACTAACCCTCTCTGCTGCATTTTACAGTGTAAATCATCTTTCTCCTTGAAATTCTCAACTTTTTTGGATTCCAGAATAACATTCTCCTAATTCTCCTATGGCTGCTCTGACCATTTTTGCTTATGTGTGTTTTTTTTTTTTTTTGGTAGTCTTTCTCTCTGCTCATCCCTTAAGTATCATTCTTTTTTAGGTTTGTCCAGAATTCTAGACTTGATCAGTTCTTCCTTTATCCTCCTTCAACGATTTCTATTCCTATCTGTATGATGATTACACTCAGGTCTCCATTTCTGCTTCTGACCTCTCACCTAAGCATTAAAGTCACATGTTTAACTGTATACCTCACATTCACTAGGTCTATACTAAACTTCTTTCCTCTCCAGTCTGTTTCCTCCTCTTCTAGATAGAGTCTTATTTGGTGATAATACTATGACCTAATCACCCATTCTCAAAACCCTGGCAGTCATTACTGACTTTATCCCTCACCAGTTTATCACCTACAACAAGCTATCGCTGAAAGTAGCATTAGGTACCATTTCTTGTTTGCTCCAAAAATATCCTGTGTTTATAACTATCACTATACTAACCTTGTTGTTTCATAATCATCACTTTAGATATTTGAATCCCTAGTGCCTAGCATAATACCTGTTCCAGAGTACATAAGCAGTAATATATGAAGACTAACTTGAATGAATGAATTAACTTGTTTCCTATTCCATTACTAATTGCAAAGTAACCATTAAAAGTTAGTGCTTTTACTAATTCATTAATTACCCAGACCTAAGGGCCACCTTTGACTCCTGTCTCTCCTTCACTTACAAAGTTCTATATTCACTTTCTCTTGACTCTGTCATCAGCCTAGTTCAGGCCTACCTGGATTTACACAAAGCCTTTGCTGGTATGCATTTTGCTTCCAGGCAGCAAAATTAATCTTTCTTGTTTCTTTTGTCATTTTTCCTATTCAGAAATCCTGAATTTCACCTCCACTGCCATTTGTAGTTTAATTCATTCTTTCTCTGAAATTATATTCCTGTCTTTTGAGTGACATCAAAAAACTAATTTATGGGCAGGTTTGATGAGTGATTGGGTAGGCTGAGAGTAGTGGGTGTGGGGTAGTGAGGATCAGAAGGCAAGCAAAGAGGTAGTAAGTCACTAACAATTAATTGGTTGGCCCTGAAACAGGATTTGAAATCCAGATTCCAAGAGAGTAGTGTGTGTTGTGCTTTAATAGGCCTTTAGGAAGCACACTGTGTTCTCAGTCTCCATAGAAAACAACCAAATAAAATGCTTTATATATTACAGTGGTTGGAATAAAAACAGGGTTGAATGAGTTCCAGAAAGCAGGGTTCTCAAAGTCGTGGACACCAATCTGCTGAAGAAGACAATTTCAAAAAACCAACTAGAAGCAACATGCAAAGAAGTAAAATGAGGGGGGCCTCTGGAAAGAAGACAGCTGGTCCCCAGCAGAAGAATCTGGAAGCAGCACTCCCAGGCAGATGGGGGGGTCGCTCTGCTGAGAACCCCCCATCAGGGTCGGTTAGGAAGACCAGAAAGAACAAGCAGAAGACCCCTGGGAACGGAGATGGTGGCAGCACCAGTGAAGCACCCCAGCCACCTCGGAAGAAAAGGGCCCGGGCAGACCCCACAGTTGAAAGTGAAGATGCTTTCAAGAGTAGAATGGAAGTTAAGGTGAAGATTCCAGAAGAATTAAAACCATGGCTTGTTGAGGACTGGGACTTAGTCACCAGGCAGAAGCAGCTTTTCCAACTCCCAGCCAAGAAAAACGTGGATACTATTTTGGAAGAATACGCCAACTGCAAAAGATCACAAGGCAATGTTGACAACAAGGAGTATGCAGTTAATGAGGTGGTGGGAGGGATAAAAGAGTATTTCAATGTGATGTTGGGCACCCAGCTGCTCTACAAATTTGAGAGGCCCCAGTATGCCGAAATTCTCTTGGCTCACCCTGATGCGCCAATGTCCCAGGTTTATGGGGCACCACACCTCCTGAGATTATTTGTAAGAATTGGGGCAATGTTGGCATACACACCCCTTGATGAGAAGAGCCTTGCATTATTGTTGGGCTATTTGCATGATTTCCTGAAATACCTGGCAAAAAAATGCTGCATCTCTGTTCACTGCCAGCGATTATAAAGTGGCTTCTGCTGAGTACCACCGCAAAGCCCTGTGAGGGTCTACTGACCACTCACTGTTACGTCTGGTATCTGTAAACGCTCTTTTTGTTCTTAGTCTTTTTCTTGTATAATTGATACTCTTTAAAATCGTTAATGTATAACAGGGCTTATGTTTCAATTTGTTTTCTGTTTTCTCCTAAACAGAAAATAAAAGGAGTGTAAGCTCCTTTTCTCATTTCAAAGTTGCTACCAGTGTATGCAGTAATTAGACAAAGGAGAAACATTCAGTAGAACATTTTATTGCCTAGTTGACAACATTGCTTGAATGCTGGTGGTTCTATCCCTTTGACACTACACAATTTTCTAATATGTGTTAATGCTACGTGAAAAATGCCCTGATTCCTAGTGCCAAAGGTTCAACTTAATGTATATACCTGACAAACCCATGCATTTGTGCTTTTTTTTTATGGTGCTTGAAGTAAAACAGCCCATCCTCTGCAAGTCCATCTATGTTGTTCCTTAGGCATTCATTCTATCTTTGCTCAAGTTGTTGAAGGATGGTGGTTTGTTTCATGGTTTTTGTATTTGAGTCTAATGCACGTTCTAACATGATAGAGACAATGCATTATTGTGTAGCCATGGTTTTCCGGAGAGGTTGATATTTTAGGAATCGTATTTCAGATCTTAAATAAAATTTGTTTCTAAATTTCAAAGCAAGCAATTTGCAGTGTGTCTTTAATGTACTGAGCCTGAGAAGTCAGCAGGCTCAGGAAAGATCCAGGTGGTACTCCTAGTGAAGAATTCCTTTTATTGTTGGATGTAGCAGCTGGGAGTGCACCCTGCCAGGTCAGCTCCCCTTCTCTCCTGTGTGGCTGCTCAAGGTGGGATTGCTTTCTACTGATGCTTATAAGAGCCACTTTTGTTCCTGAGGCCCCTTGTCTCTATGAGTTGGGCTGGTATAATAGTTTTATTTAATGGGTACTGCAACACTCCTTTAAAGTTAGGCAGAGCTTTGCTCTTTCCCACCCAAGGAAGCATGGGAAGCCACCTCCAATATTAGACATACTTGTAGATTTGGGACCAAGGATGTCAGTTTTCCCAGCTCCAGCATTGATGCCGTGTTCCCTATGCTTTAATAATCCCTTGGACATAAGATTGGGAATCCTAGAGTTAGGGAGTCTATGGAGAAGAGGGACAGTGTTGGATACCTGTGACAATAAATCCCTCTTATGTGAAAATCCCCTAGTTAAAACCAAGCTTTGCTTCACAACACTGTTACTTCTTTAGTGAAAAAGGTATTCTATGGTTACCAGAGAAACTTTGGGAAATACACTAAGAACAAACAGAAGAAGAATCATATATAATCCTGAGTCTGTCAGGATCTGAAGAAATAAGTAGGACCCAAAATGGATGATTTGAAGAGTTTAATAGAAAATTTTCCCCAAGTTGTCAGTCGAGGAGTCACCCACAGACTGGGTAACTTCTAATTTCTTCTTAAAAGGAGGCCAGTCGTATTACATTAGGGCTCATCTTAATGATCTCATTTTAACTTAGTTACCTCTATAAAGACTCGGTCTCCAAACAGCCACATTATGAGATACTGTGTGGGGGTCGGGTCCAAAGTGGTGGTGGTAGGAATTTAACATGAATTTGGAGGTAACTCAATTCAGCCTGTAACATGGTGTTATTACCTCTAGCCAAGAGTAGGAGAGGAGAGGGAGGAGGGAGTGGGCAAGACTGGGATAGGAGCTGGGGAGGAGTGGGAGTTGGAGTGAGAGGAAGGAGCAGGGGGAAGGGAAGGAGGAATTACTGGAATGGAATGAAATCTTCAAGATGCAGTTAGCTCACAGAAACCTTGAGGAAGACAGAATCCAGGAAGGACTGGGGTGAAGTACCTGACCTCATTCTTTCCTCCGTTTTATCTGCTGCTGGGTATTTTCCCTTTGGCCACATTGGAAATCAAAGGGCAAAGATGACATTTGATACATCTATATTGGTAAGCTTGGGGGATACAGCAGGGAGGAAAAATAGATTGGTGGGGGAAGGCAGATGAGATTTGTAGTACACACATACCTAAAACTAACCATCATTAAGACTTTGCCATATATTCATAGAATTATGTTCTCTTTGGGACCTAGGGCCTTAGCCAACTAGAGTTCTTAACAAGGACTTTTATCCATTGAACAGGAAGCCTAGTACACAAGTAAACACATCATCTCTGTAGTATAAGAATAGTTGCTTAGTTTATTATTTATAATATTATTCAGTTGCTCAGTCGTGTCCTATTCTGACCCCATGGACTATATAGCCCACCAGGCTCCTCTGTCCATGGGATTTTCCAGGCAAGGATACTGGAGTGGGTAGCCATTTCCTTAGCTCACATGCTTGACCATGTTAAAATATCACATTGCCTCTAAATGAACATAAATATGACCCTGAGATCCAACCATACAATGTTGGTGGGATATCCACTAAAGTTACTGAGGATTCCCCATCTCTATTGGTTGTACAAATATCCTATGGTCTTATCTAGCACCAAAGCCTGAGGAGATCCCCACTGACATCAAATGTCTCTCCACACTAGTTAGGGATGAGGTGAACCTTTGCCAAATTGGCCCAGTATCTTCATATCCTTTGTCCCTGCTGCTTCCATCAACTCTTTGGGTAGGGGGGATCTTTGGTAAGACTAGGTTCCTAGCTTCCCTGAGCCCACCAGAGTCTTCTTTGGGGCCTGATAATGGGAAAATACTCATGTCTCTGCTTCTGGAAGGACCTACAGATCCCAACTTCTTTTCTCTTGCTGCCTTCAGATGGCCTCCGTTCCCATCTAGTGAAACCTAACTTGATTTTGTCAGGATAATCCTTTTCAAAATATAAAACCAATTGGCTTCAAGTACCTTCTGTCTCCAGGTCTGCCACAAACCTCACTCATGGATCTCTGCAGAAAATGAGAGAAAAATATAAGAACACAATACACATGTTAATATTTCAATTACATAATTCAATATTTCCCACTTCATAGGTAGTTTCTTTTTATTTTATCTGATTTCTTCTTCATTTTTAAAAAAGAACACATTAGGAATATTCAGGAGAGGCCAAAAGTACTTTATTAGGACATAAACAGGCTATCCTATTGACTAAAAAATAGGCAATTACAATAAGTATACCCAAATTATCCAAATCTGTTGATTTAGCAAGTTTCACATTTTAAAACTACACAGGTGATGTACTTTCATCTAGATGACTAAATGGCTTCCCTTCTGAAACTGAAGGGTGGTTTTAAGAATATATTTACCCCATCAGATCAATGCCTAGCTAACATGGTGGTTCCAAAATAAATGGTTATAATTGTCATTTGTAATTTTCATCAATATCATTAACAACAAAAATAAATTTTCCATTCAGGAGAATGTATGTGGATTTCACAATGGAAGCAGGTTGTGAAATAACCTCATGACACCAGTTAAACACTCAGAAAGTAAAGAAGGTAGCCATTAAATATAAGACTTGTCTTGCCTAAGAAAATTTTCTGGTACAGAATAAATCTTCAAAAATGACAATTCTCTCACCTGTTTCCCTTCCCAAAAGAAAAGAATGATAATATATTTTTAAGATCTGTGGTTCTCAACTTGAGGTCCTCAAGACTCTTAAGGGTTTTTAAAGATACCATTAAGAATTGAGGAACTCATTTCTTTCCTCTTATTTTTTTCATAATTCATTATGAGGTAACACCTAGCTGAGCTTTTTCTAGAATGAAATGAGATTTTTAAAATACATCATGAACTGCAAATTATTATAATAATAATGGTTAACAGTTATATAAAAGTCTGTATAAGGAGGAACAGAAGTTGGAGATACTTTGGATTTTGTTAAATAATATAAAGTTAGGGGAATCATCATGCCATTTCACTGGTTCATTGTTTCCCTGTACCTTAATTTTAGCTTCTAGGTAAAAGTCACTAAAGCATATACACTTAGAGTTCTAGAACCTTGAGAGTTCCAGAGCGAAGCTCACCTATAGCTATAAGACTTAATAAGATCCTTCCCATCTTCTACCTTCATCTACCAAAGATGGTAAAATACCTGATATTATTTAATATGTATGAGAGACTAAGTGCTCTGTATAAAAATCATTCATATAACCTCACAACAATTCTAAGAGGAAGAAATGTGATTGTCCTGCTTTTAGAAAAGGGACATAGAGGCCAAGGACACACAGCTAAAAGTAACAGACCTGGGACTTGAACCCAGTGAAGTCAGGCTTTTTACTATCAGTCAGGCCTGCCTCTCTGAAAAGCAGTACAGCTACTGAGCAATGCGAAACATGAGCTTTCATCTGTGAAAATACCCTGAGCCTGTGTATCGGTGCAGGCCCTCCTGGAAGCAAGTGCCAAGACAGGATTAGACAAGATTAGAGATTTACTGGAGGAACCACCTATGAAAAATAGAAGAGGAAGAAGCCAGATGACATGGAAAAAGCCTTCAGACTGTGATGCAGAGCTCACACCTGTAGAAAGAAGAGAGGGAAGGAAGACAGAGTAGGCAGGAAGAGTCTCAGACTGTGGTGCAATAATAAGGGAGTCTGTGCCAGACCAGTGAGGAGGACAAGCAAAGTTAAGGGAGTCCTTCCACAAGCAAAAACTGCCTGGCTCTGGCTGCCCAAATGTGTTCAGAGTATGGGAACAATCTAGAGCAAATGTAGCCTTAGCATAAATGTCAGCAGAGATCTAAAGGTACTTTTGAGGAAATATTTGAGCTATGTGACTCCCTGGCCACCAAAGACCCGGTGACTTTTTCCTGGCAGTCATCCACATACCTTCTGGCGCCTGAGTGTTTTGCAAGAACCCTGAACCTGATCCCTCTACACTGCCTCACCAGAGGGGCTCCCACTCCCAGGCATTGTGGGCATCCTGCTTAGCACACAGCTCTCTCCAGGTTCCTGGACCCTCAATGCTTTGTGCTCTGGAGTTGGCAGGCTGGTAGCTTCTTGGACATGTGACAGGGATACCAGCCTTCTGTGTGAGCAGGGAAGTGGTGAGAGGTCCAGACAACCAGGTTCTGGATGCTGCTGACCCTCCACCATCAACACCTCCAAAACATCTAAACACCAACCCACAGCCTGACTGCCCTGCCCCCTGGTACTGCAGTGCATAGGGGTGTTCACAGAGGAGTGACACCTCTTTTCTCCTGAGCTGTAAGACCACAGGCCTTTGCAGCTCCCTTTACCTGGGGCAACCTGTACCTCTGGGCCTGGGCTGATGCAAACATCAGAAGCGCCGCACCAGCACACACAGACCTAAAGTCACCACAGAACCACCCAAACAGGCCAGGGCACGTCTGAGGCCCTTCCGGGAATCTGAGCAAGGTGAGTGGGAGAGGGATGGGTGAGGTCTTGTCTGAGGTCTAACTCCATTTCAGGATTGGGGTGGCGGGGGGGGCTACTTCACTGGACTCTGACAGAAGGCCCGGTCTGCTTCAGCCCTAAGTTCCCTGGTTAGGCCCAGGCCAGACACCTTTTGCTCAACAAGTATCCCAACCAGTGTTTCCAGTTGGGAATCCCTGGGCTTTATCTCCTCCCCTATAGAAGGTTCCCCAAAAGAGGGAAGGAGAAGGAAGGAGAGGCAAAGTGCTCTGACCTGCAATGGGGACAGTCGTTGTCTTCCAGGTATGCATGTCTAGGACAGTCTGGCCCTCAGCCTAGAAGAGTCTGGTGCCTGCTGCAGGCTGGGGCAGAGAAACCAATGTCAAACTACCCTGGAGAGGGGTGTGCCTTGGGGGAGCCCTCCCACATCCTGCCCAGGGTCTAGATTCATCCTGTCCTATAGAACTGGTAAGTTGCTGAACTCTCAACTCCAGCCAGAATCCAGCTGGACTAGCATCCATCAAGTTTAAAGAGTAGTCTGAAGATTCCCTCAAAATAACACCATAGAGGGAAAAGAAAAAGCCAATGGTACATACATTCTTGCTTTGTTCCATAGAAACTTGTCACTTTTTCTTTACAATTTTCAGTTTTTTTCTTCTAGTCCTTTAGAAAGGCACTCCCCCTAGAATTTTTATGAATATTTTCTGTTTATACACTGCCTCTCCACACAGAAAACTGTACTTCTAATCCTATAGCACCCTCAGCCCCTTGTCATTAGGTGAGGCTTAGTGACTAGTTTTGGCTAGTCAGCTGTGCATGGCAGTGACTTCTGTTACTTCTAGACTACAGTGACTTTAGAGAGGGAGTAGGTGAGAGATTTCTATGACCCTCTCCCCTTGCCACAGTAACCAGCGACATTCCAGGTTGTGGAGCCTCTGTCAGCTGGGGTCCATGACAGACTATAGGAATCAGAGCCCCCTCACCCCTGACCTTCGCCAAGAGATGCTGGGCATTCGTTGTGTGCTGGAAACTAAGCCTTTACCATGTTAAGCCACTGAAGTTGGGGGATTGTTACCCCAGCATAAGCTTAGCCTAACCTGACAAACAGTGATGGCTCTCAAAGTTTAGGATGCAATAGAGTCACCTGTGAAACGTTAAAACACATATTGTGTAACAAAAACATATTGGGGGATAGAATTATGGATTAGTGATGTTAATTATCAGATGATTTGACAAACCCTTTTGAATTTTATACTTTTTAACTTTATTTGTTACCCAAGTACATGGAGAAACAGAAGATGCGAACAAAAGAGGAAAAATTAAAAAAAAAAACAGAACTATATTGCTAATATTCTAGTGTGGCATGTCAGGAATTTTCTTGTGAAAAAAGACCATGTTTTCCTTACACTCCTTTCCAGAGCTCCATCAACTCTCCAGGGCGACAGGGCGAGAGTGTGGGGAATGCAGTCCCTGAAAGGATTTGCTTCCTTGTCTGCCTGCCCCCATCCCTAGGGTCTACAAGCACCCCACCGGCAGGAATCCGGTGTGCTTACCTCTCTCCATCTTTCCCTCCACCCACCCGCCCACGCCTTCCGCAATAGGAAGCTTGCACCCACGCAGGGTTCCCGCCCACCTCCCCAGCATTCCCGTTGCCCACCATTTTCTGAATCAAAATGGATAGAAGACGTGGCTATGGGGTGAAAACTGCAGTACTGGACCTGCTCCCGGGTGCCCCCCTCCCCATTTTCCTTTCCGGTGGTTTGCAGGTGGCTTCCACCTGCACTTGCAGGGAACCCAGGAATTTGCCTCCTCTTCCCCTTTTCCTGGGCCGGAGGCCAACCTGCTTTCAGTGCAGTGGGGAGCTGGTACCCAAGCCTGACCGCCGCCCCATTCCCAGATCCCTCCCACAAGCCCACCATTTTTTTGCCCCAAAGTCGACAGGAGCAGAGGCAGGAAAGGAGCATAGGCAATGCAGTCGTGGACCCGCACTGGTGTTCGCCCTCGCCTTTGGATAGCCTCTGCGCAAATCGCGGGCAGATGCTACTCTCTTCCTCTGGTCTAGAAGCGCGCCCGCCTACGCCTACTCCAAGGTAAGAGGGAGGTGGTGCCTAGGCGGGAAAGAGGACTCAGACCACACAGTGACTGAAGTTCACGTCAGCCCTTTGTCCAGCGAGGCCATGTTAACAGTGAGTTCAGATCCTCGATTAACTCAACTGCACTGTTGGAGCCGGGTTGTCCCTCCCCACCCATACCCCCACCCCCACCTGACAATCTTTTGTCCAGTGTACCATCTCCTTGGAATGTCTATGTGGCTTTCTCAGATTATCAGAGAGAATCAGCCCCTGAGGGTTAATCCACGGAGTCTCCTTTTTTTTTCCTTCGCCTGCTCCCTAGGCTTTCCAGCTCCCCGAGAGGTCGACTATTTCCCTTGCAGTTCTGCAAGGCACTTCAAATAGGGTTGAGGAAATGAGGGTCCGAGTGAGAGAGATTTTTACTAGTTCTTTTTAATATTTGTCAGTTCTGTTCCTTATAGTTATTATTATCATTACTGTTATTACTATCAGCCTACATCCTGTTTGCCATTAAAAAACAGAAAAGTGCTCTCTGCTGTCATTTGGGAAGCAGGAGGTAGATTCAAGCATGTGTGGGAATAAGTAAACAACCCAGCCACCTGTTTTCCCTGCTCAGTGATAATACAAATAAGGATCCTTCAGACAGTCACGTTTTTTGGAAGTTTGAAATGGACAGAGCAGCTGAGGCTCCCCTTGTGAGGGGCCCCTGTGTGTGTGTGGTGGGGGGGCGGTCCATGAAGTCAGCCTCTGAGGTCACAGAATTTCATAATACCAACTTGGAGCTTCAGATTTTAAAAGCTGGTCACATGTCCAAGTCTTCAAGATTATGATTAACCTCCACAATTCCTCTGTTTCCTAGTTCCCTACCATAGCCACATCCCTATTAACCCTTTCGAATTACAACCAGAATTTCATACTACTTACCATCTCAGGGATAGATCTAAGTTGTGAGGCCTGAAACTTACAATTCAGGGGACATGCTTTACAAAAAAGAACATCAAAAATATATGGGCATTGGAGGCAATTAGGTGCCAAAGTTAATAATAATTTATAATAAACCACAAGAAATTATGAAATTTGAACAGCTGATATATACAAAACATCTCAATTTCCCTACTCACAGCATCTTTATTAATTACTGCCTGGCCCACTTCTATGATTTTTCCCTACAATTTTTTTTATTACAAACTCTTTTGATCCTCTCTCCATATGTCTGTGTAATATCATTTTTCTTAGAGAAAAATGTAAAAATAATTCTATCTTTGCATGGTTAATACATTTGTTACTATTATTATTATTGATAAAAATTTTAGTTTTACAACTCATTATTGGTGACAGGTGAAATTTTAGAGGTAGAACTGCTGTCTAACTCTGTCAAATTTCTTTCTTATATGAGCTTAACATTTAAGTTTTCTTGTGAATATTTTTGTCTTAAATACTCTTAATAATGATGCTTACAAACCAGTTTGATGTCAGTGTCCTGAAGAGGAGCAGAATTTGCCACTTCAAAATATGCCTTTTGGGCACAAGATTATTTTAGGTTGATGATTTTTTAAGAAATCCAGATCTGGCAGAAGCTCAGAAAACTGGTAAGTTGCCCTTTCCTAAGAAATATTTACATTTATATGGGAAATTTCCACTTGTAAGGGTGTCTCCTTCTCAGTACCTGGAAGAGAAGGATGACTAAATCTCTAGAAACTTTTATCAATGGAGAAGGCTACAAGTCAAATTTGCATAACAACCTTATTCTTGTTTACCTCGCTTTTCCTGGTCGCCTCCCTTGACTGGGCTCCCCCATTCCCACCCCCACCAGCTACATCCTTTGTCTTTAGCTGGAGATGGTATTTAAGATGGTGTCTTGGGCTATTTCTGGGAGTTACTCAGTTTTGCTGGGTCTCCTCTTTATATTCAGGACCTATGCGTGCATGTGTGCTCACTCAGTCGTGACCAACTCTTTGCAACTGTGTCCAACACTGTAACCCGCCAGGCTCCTCTGTCCATGGAATTTTCCAGGTAAGAATGCTGGAGAGGATTGCCCTTTCTTCCTCTACGGTATCTTCCTGAACCAGGGATCAAACCCACCTCTCTTGCATCTTCTGCACTGGCCGGCGGACTCTACCACTAGCACCACCTGGGATGTATACATGTTATTATATGTGTTTGTTTTTCTCTTACTAATCTGTTCTTTATTACAGGAGGGTCTCAGTAAAGAACCTAGAAGGGTAGAGGGAAAATTATTTGTCCTCTCCCAAAGTCCTCACAGTAATAGAAATTTAGAATTTTAAAGTATCTTCTTAGTCAATGTCAGTATTTCATACAATATCACCAAGAAATGAATATGAACCTGTGTGGATGTGATTGGGCAAAACCATACATGTGGTTGGTGTAGCAAAAGATCAGAAGTTCATCTTTGATAAATCATATTTTACATACTTATAGGGAAGCAGTTGGAGCCAAGACTGAAAAAGTGTCTTAGAATCAGGTAATGAAGTAGGAAATAGCATCAAATGCTAGCAAGTGGGCTGGTGTTAAACCACCATGGTATTAATTTGAGCTGTAAAATTTATTCAAGATTCACTAAACGTGTGAATGGCAATAGAGTATAGCATTAGTTCATTAGCATTAGAGTCAGATTAACTCTAGTTTTAATCTTAGAGCTTCTACTTAGTACACTGTGAAATCTTACTGGTAATTAATTGTACATGGAAGTGACTGAGAAAAGCATGAATAAATTATACAAGTAAACCCAAACTAGTTCCAAATCAACTTCCCTTTAATTTGATCCCAAACATGCACACCTCCATCTCACCACTACCAACGTGAGGGGAGTCAGAGCAGAAAAAGACAGTATTTTTTAATTGTTAGTATTTTTGCTTTGGTAACTTTACAAAAATATCTGAGACACTGTATGACCCCTGTATTAGTTTTCTGTTGTCGTGTAACAAAATACCAAATTTAGCTGCTTGAAATAACATCCATTTCTTTGGCTCACAGTTCAGTAAGTCAGAAGTCAGGCGTATACTGAGTTCTCTGTTCAGGAACTCATAAGGGCTGAAATCAAAGTGTCAGCCAGGCTACACTCATCTGGAACTTAGAATCCTTTTCCAGGCTTACATGGTTGTGGCAGAATTAAGTTCCTTGTGGTTGTAGGATTGAGATCCTGCTTTCTTCCTAACCATCAGCTGGGGGCCACACTTGGCTCAGACGTCACCTACATTCCTTCCCACATGACCCCTCTATCTTGAAAGCCAAAAATGGAAAACCTCCCTCATCGAATCCTTTTCATATTTCAAATCTTTCTGACTTAAGGAACGGACATCTCTTTAAGGACTTGTTCAATTAGGTCAGACCTGCTAAGTAATTGCCCTTTTGATTAATGCAATGATTTGGGACCTGGATTCTATCTGCAAAATCCGTTTTGTCATATAATGTGACATAATCATGGGAGCAGTAGCTCTTCATATTCATAGGTCCCATCTACAATAAATAGGGAATAAGCTTGAAGGTCATTGGGGACCATCTTAGGAATTTGCCTGCCATAACCCTTCTTAGATAGTGCCCATACAAATCAAGGGGCCCTCTTCAGGGTGAATTAACCTCTGCATTACGTCTATGCAGTCAGAGTTTACCATTTCATCTGTGCAACTGTATTCGGCTAATGAGCTACCCAAACCTCACATATACATAATCATGGATTAGTTAACTGCTTATAGTTTTAACAGAATTTCTAAGCTGTATTAACCAATATTGTTTTGGCTGCTAAGAATTTTACCTTTTACCTAAATTGGGGGTGTTGAAGCCTTCCATCTTGGACATGCGATGAAAGGCAGTTAAGAATGAAACTAGAACACTTTCTAACACCATACACAAAAATAAATATGATAGATCAAAGATCTAATCATAAGACCAGAATCTATAAAACTCCTAGAGGAAAACATAGGCAAAACACTCTCCGACATAAACCAAAGCAGGATCCTCTATGACCCACCTCCCAGAATATCGGAAATAAAAGCACGAATAAACAAATGGGACCTAATTAAAATTAAAAGCTTCTGCACAACAAAGGAAACTATAAGCAAGGTGAAAAGGTAGCCTTGAGAATGGGAGAAAATAATAGCCAATAAAGCAACGGACAAACAATTAATCTCAATGAAGTAGATCATGTCTAGCCTTGTCCACAAAAAAGCCCCTAAGTTGATATGCACTGAAAACTCCTTACCTGAAGAACAAATACAGAAGAGAGGCATTTCTCAGTGCTATCACAGAATATCAAGGCCCAGAACCTGGCATTAGGCCTTGGTGAAGTGCCTCACACAGAGCAGATGTAGCACCTTGTGAAAGTAAAAGTGAAAGTCGCTCAGTCGCGTTCAACTCTTTGCGACCCCATGGACTATACAGTCCATGGAATTCTCCAGGCCAGAATACCGGAGTGAGTAGCCATTCCCTTCTCCAGGGGATCTTCCCAACCCAAGGATCAAACCCAGGTTTCCTGCATTGCAGGTGGATTCTTTACCAGGTGAGCCACAAGGGAAGCGCCTTGTAAGTTATTCTATAATTCTTTCTGCAAGCTAACAGCACTGGGAGCTTAACATATTATTGACCAGAGATTTATTAATGCCACATGTGTGAATTTCTACAAAAATCCCTTGTCAATAACATGTTAAGCAGTGGTGAACCCACAGCTCTGTGCTCCTCTGACTTGGTGAGCATCTCATGTCACATGGGCTGCCGAGACCACTGGGCTTTGGCCACACTACAGTGACCTACAAGAGAGAGGAGGGATTGCTTCCTTCAGTTACCTGCACTGTCATCTCTTTTGTGTCCTTTGCTTTGCATATTTGCTACTTTAGTTTTAACCAAACTAACACCACTTTGAACCTAGTCCAAAATGTCATTATTATGCATCTCTGAATTGAGATCAGATTGAAAATTTATTTATACATGCTATACAGGCACAATTTTATAAATCTGCTTTTGATCTTATTTACAGATGAGAAAATAGACCTGGAAAAAGATAAAATA
This sequence comes from Antilocapra americana, assembly GCA_007570785.1. Classification (NCBI taxonomy): domain Eukaryota; kingdom Metazoa; phylum Chordata; class Mammalia; order Artiodactyla; family Antilocapridae; genus Antilocapra; species Antilocapra americana. The sequence continues at coordinate 2,704,050 of ML662918.1, forward strand.
CATTGGTAAGTTCAGCCAGCAAGCCAGGAAAGAGAGAAAAAGATTAAATATATTGCTAAGTTCATCTAGCAAGCCAGGAAAGAGACCAGCCCTGGGACACACATATGTGGACTTCCAGTTATTCTCACTAGGTTCCTTGATGGCCTGTATGATTCAGGAGGGACTTGCTCCCAATGTCTCACATTCTAGAGATGTTCAGAATATGCTACAGGAATATTTCCTTGGTGAAAGCTGCTCACAGAGACGTGGGCTCCAGCCATGTTTACTCACAGTCAAGGTGAGGCCTTTTCAGGGAGCAGGAGCTGAAGGTCCCAGAAGACAGGCAAGGCAGCTATGCAGGCCAAGGGGGAAGACTGTCAGCCCCTGTCAGCCCCTGCCAGCTGCTGCCATGACAACAGTCTCCAGGGGCATGGCCTTTCTCTGGGAGCTCTGAGGAAGCCCAGGGTAGATCTCTGGTTCAGGGATTCCTGCTCCCTGGTGACACTGCACTTGTGTGGCAGATACAGAGTCCCGCCCCCCAACCACCACCCTTGCCTGCAGAGCCTCTCTCCAGCAGAGACTCCATGAAGGTCTGGTTTCCCTTTGCAGGGCCCATCTGTCTGGAGATGGACTTGAGGAATTCTGCTCTCTGCAGCCCAGAGGTTCCCCTTGCTGCTACCACTTCTGCATTCTTTCCTAATGACACCCATGTCAGTACTTGGACCCCAAGACTTGCTGCCTGGGACTGCAGCAGGCCCTGTCCAGCCTGGGGATCCCAGGCCTGCCTCTTCCACTCCTGCCCCATGGGGAATAGCCAGGTGGGAAATGCAGTGACAGGAGCCCCTCTCTTCTGCTTCTGACCTTGTCCTAACTGAACCGGAACACACACACACACACACTGCCGATGTCCAGAGAAGGAAGGAAGCGACTCTGAGGAAAGGTGGGGTGGCACCTCAGGTTTCTGGGAGACAGTCAGGGAGAGGGAAGGCAGGTTCAGACCTGGACTGAAGGATGCAGTAGTGGGCTCTTGGCTGGGCAGGGCTTGGGCTGTCACTGGCTGGAAAGCTGTGGATACTGGGTGCCTTCTACCCTTTTCCATGCCTTTGTATCCTCCTCCCTCTCCCTGAAAGGTGGGCTCAGGGGCTGTGGTAGAACAATGAACAAGGTCCCTTCCAGATCCAGGATGCTCTGAGTCCACACTGCCCACCAGAGTGGAGTGAGAAGGGATCTCTCTTGGGAACACCATTTGGCTTGACTGGGGGTCTTTCCAGACTGGCAGCTGCTGCCTTTCTCAGAATTCAGAGGAACTCAGAGCACAGAATTTTTACCTTCTGATCCCCAGCATTCTCACAGCCTTACTCACTCTTGGTCTCTTGGATACTCAAAAGGGTCCAAATCAACCCTAGATTTTTTTTTTCTTTTTATTTTTTATTTTTTTTTCTTATTATTGTTTTTGCCATACATTGTCATGATCAACCCTAGATTTTTGAGGTCTGGGTGACAGAGGTTGAAACAGAGGAGACAGTTACAATATTGAATATTGGTTCGCCAAACTTACATTTAATAAATATTCTATCCTCTCTCCTATATAGGCTGTCAAAAAACACGAATGTCCCTGGGGAGATCACTGATTTATATGGGAGCATGCGTATGTGCTAGGTCACTTCATTCGTGTCCGACTCTTTGCAACTCCATGGACTGTAGTCCAACAGGCTCCTCTGTCCTTGAGATTCTCCAGGCAAGAATATCAGAGTGGGTTGCCATGCCCTCTTCCAGGGTATCTTCATAATCCAGAGATTGAACCTGCGTCTCTTATGTCTCCTGCATTGGCAGGTAGGTTCTTTACCACTGAACCACGTGGGAAGCCTTTATATGGGAGAGAGATGTCTAAACATAGTTTTAACTTGATAATAAAGTCTAGTCAACTGGTGATTTAGGAGCACCAGGAAAAGAGAGGTAACTCTGCTTGGTCTGATGACTGTGAAGAAGATACTTTAGTTGAGTTTTAGTGATTAAATTGGATTTTGCTTAAAAGATAAGCAGAGGGCAGTCTAGACAGAAGAGGAGCAGCAGGAGAAAGCTTGAAGCAAAGCCATGGAGGTTTGGCCTCAGAGATCTGACTGAACCAGACCAGTCAAAGTCCAGCAGGAATTCAGATGACAGCTGTCCATTACAGATGCCAGTGTGATCCCACAATTCCACTTCTAGTTACCAATCCTAAAGAAATTCTTACATGCACAAGGAAGCATGCACGAAAAAGGTCATCGTGCATGTTTGTAACAACAGAGAGTTGGAAACCACCTAACTCTCTATAATTAAGGAATAAACTGTAGTATATTCACACTGCAATACATGTGGTAGTTACATATGAACTAGATATAGATTCAATGTGTGCTTTTTCTCAACCCACCAAGCAATTAACAACTCTGACACTAAGGGAGTGTCAGATCCCACATGTTAAGGGCTTGTTCCCACAAGACTGTGCCTTCCCACGCTCCAGATGTCAACCTGTGCTTCTGACAGACCAGTTATAGATCAGAGGTTCCCATGAACCCCTGCCTCAAGGGGGGTTGATATACTTGCTAAATTGGCTCACAGAACTCAGGGAGAGGTTTACCAGTTTATTTTAAGGAAATTAGATGAATGGTCAGGTGAGGAGGCGCAAGGTCCTAAAGGGACCTGAATGCATGGACTCCTGTTCCCAAGGAAGTTGGGGGGCCCACCCTCTCAGCATGTGGATGCATTCACCACATGTGCTTAGCTGTGTCCAATTCTTTGTGCCAGTCTCCTCTTTCCATGGTGTTTTTCAGTTAAGAATACTAGCCTCCACGGAATGTTCCTGACCAAGGAATAAAAACAAACATCCCCTGTGTCTCTTTCATTGCAGGCGGATTCTTTACCCACTGGGCTCCCCTTGTGACTCAGCTGGTAAAGAATCCTCCTGCAATGGGGAAGACCTGGGTTTGATTCCTGGATTGGGAAGATTCCCTGCAGAATGTAAAGGCTACCCACTCCAGTATTCTGGCCTGAAGAATTCCATGAACTCTATAGTCCATGGGGTCTCAAAAAGTCGGACACAACTGAGTGATTTTCACTTCACTCTTTACCTAGTGAGCTATCCAATCTTGTTCCCCTTCCCAATGGTCCTTGGGGCTGAAAGTTCCAGTTTCTGGTGACTAGCCCCATCTTGAAGCTATCTAGTGGCCCCACCCCCTTAAGCATAAGGTCAAAAGGGTCTCCCTATGAATAACAAAAGACTCCTTTCACTCAGGCTTTAATTGCAACGAACTGGGGACAAAAATTAAATATGTTTCTTATTATACCATAGTAGGTAACAACCTGGATAGATTTCTAGGACATGCTGGAATGGAAAAAAAATTTGAATTAAATGTAGGGTATAACGTCATTTATATAATGTCATTCAAATTCTATGAATATGTGTGTTTCCATGTGTGTGAATTGTTTCTCCTGTGAAATTCTCCATATACTTTGCTTATTTTCTATTGGTGAGTGGAGATTTATATTTCTCAAAGATATCTCAAAATCTGTAATATATGTTTATCTCAAAATTTGTACTATATGGTTTAAATATTTCATCTGTTTCTCATGTGCCAGTTGATATTCTTTGAGACTTTTTTTTAACTTCAAAGATTTTGAAAGAGATCATTCGATTAAATTTTCTGATTGAAAAAGCATTCTTGTGGTAAAAAAGAGATTTTAAACTTAATAAGAATGGGGCATGAGAGTGGGGTAGTGTTCACAACTTTTCTGAGTTCCAAAAAGTGAGTGCCACTAGACTCAGCAGTAAGAGAAAGTGTGAAATTTTAGGAGCAAGCAAGGCATAATGGTTAGGAGGCATGATTTAAGAGTCAGACAAATGTAGGTTCAAATTCAACTTCCTCCTACAGGTTGTATGATCCTGCATAAGTCACCAAACCTTTTTTTTCTCATTTATTTATTTATTTATTTTTCTTTACATTATCATGTCACCAAACCTTTTTGAGTTTCAGTCTCCTCATCTATAATAAGGATGAATGCCTTCCTCAAAGTGTTGTAAGGACTAAAGAAGATCTAAGAGATTAAATGTCTGGCCTAAAGTAGGTTCTAGGTCATTTTGAATTTCTTTCCTCAGTTCCAAACGAAGCTAGTGCTCTTTGCTCTACGTTATGGTTTTTGGGGGAACCTGTCCATTCATGTGGCCTTCAGATAGAGGCCTCTGAAATCAACGAGAACAATTTTATCTTCACTACAGACACTAATTTCAAGGATTATGGTTGATGGAATGTGCATGTGGATGAATGCCATATTCAGTTCAGCCGCTCAGTCGTGTCCGACTTTGCAACCCCATGAATTGCAGCATGCCAGGCCTCCCTGTCCATCACCAACTCCCTGAGTCTACCCAAACACACATCCATCAAGTTGGTGATGCCATCCAGCTATCTCATACTCTGTCGTCCCCTTCCTTCTCCTGCCCTCCATGCTTCCCAGAATCAGGGTCTTTTCCAGTGAGTTAGCTCTTTGCATCAGGTGGCCAAAGTACTGCAGTTTCAGCTTCAACATCAGTCCTTCCAATGAATACCCAGGACTGATCTCCTTTAGGATGGACTGGTTGGATCTCCCTGCAGTCCAAGGGACTCTCAAGAGTCTTCTCCAACACCGTAGTTCAAAAGCATCAATTCTTCGGCACTCAGCTTTCTTTATAGTCCAACTCTCACATTCCATACATGACCACTGGAAAAACCATAGCCTTGACTAGATGGACCTTTGTTGGCAAAGTAATGTCTCTGCTTTTTAATATGCTGTCTAGGTTGGTCATGGCACATGTGCAAAAAAAAGGAATAAATAAAATATATGCTATATAAGATATGACAATATATATGTAAATGAATACATATGCACATCTTCTTAGTTGACAATACTATATAAATATATAAAGTAACATACATATATACTATATAAAAATTTGTAAATTGACAAACTATATGTGAAGTTGCCCAGTCGTGTCTGACTCTTTGTGAACTCATGGACTGTAGCCTGCCAGGCTCCTCCATCCATGGGAGTTTCCAGGCAAGAGTACTGAAGTGGGTTGCTGTTTCCTTTTCCAGGGAATATTCCTAACCCATGGATTGAACCTGGGTCTCCCACATTGCAGGCAGATGCTTTACTATCTGAGCCACCAGGGAACAAAATGTATAAAAGGAGATATATGTACACACACAACATAAGTACATGGATGTTGTAGGGGAGAAAAATATAATTTTCCCTCTATCCTTATGGGGCCTTGTCTGAGACCACCCCCCAGTGTAATAAAAGATAGATTAACCTTAGAAAAACAAACAGAAATTTGATACCATATATAACTCCTGTATACATAGGAGATAATCCAGGAAAACTGAGTAACTCCATGAAATAGCCCAAAGGACCACCTTAAATAGCATCTTCAGGTAAAGACAAAAGAGATGTTTGGAAGGAGAGGCAGTTATGAGAGGCTATCAAGCAAAATACAAAACGTCAAACATATTTAACAGGACTAGAATCTGAAATCCACACAGGTATGTTACAGTTTCCACTGAAAATATAATTTTATTCTCTACACTCACCCCCATTTCTATCAGAGATAATCAAAGGAAGACTAATTTGTTTGCAAAATGAGTCTAGTAAGGGAAGTCTCCTTTGTAAGGGTGTCTTCCTCTCGGTACCAGGAAGAGGAGGATGATAGAAATCTCTATAAACTCATGAAGAAGAGCAAACTTAAATAACAGCACTTGTTTACTGTGCATTGTCTGATTATAAAACCATGCCCCATAGGGTTAACAGAAGCTGGCACCTTAACCGAAATCCTTGCATGTATCTTACAGAACAGCAGATAAGGGAAGAGCTTGTTAAAAAACCCTTTGCTTGTAATCTGCCTTTACTGATTAAGCATGCTTTTGAAATTATTTTTTCTATTTTTCTTTCATTCTTTAATTGCATATCCTCCAAGCTTAGGTAACATATCATAAGACTTCTTGACCACCTCTACAGTCTTTGACATAAGGGTCACTAAAGTAACGGGGCTTAAGTTGTTTTCTAGGAACTTGGAGTTGGCTCTTGTTCAGTTAAAGCTGGCTAAAACTGGTTGGGATCACCAGTCCTAAAGTCAAGCCTGCACAGGTGTCCAGTGAAAGACCTTTTAACATCAGAGGGCCAAAAACTCCACCCTTAGGTTATGATAAGCACCTCCAGTTTTTTCATAACATACATCCCATGAAGAAGCAGGTAACTCAGATATACCTGCACAAAACACTAATTACCTAACCTTTTCCCTACTCCCTCCAATCACCTTTCCCCATGCCTATGGCCACCCTGCTTCTTTTTCCCATAACATTGGGAGGCAGATCTGAGACTTATTCTCCTGTCTCCTCACATGGCTGCCTTGTGAATAAACTTGTCCTCTTCTACAAAACCTCAGCATCTCATCATTTGGCTTGCTGAACATCAAGCAAATAAATCCCGTTCAGTAACAGTAACCACTTGTGACTGCACCCACCCTCACCAACATCTTTTGTCTTTAACAGAAGATAGTATTTAAGGTGATGGCTTGGGCCATTTGGGGGAGTTACTCAGTTTTCCTGGGTACCTCCTTAGGTATCTGTGTGTGCATGCTAAGTCCTTTTAGTCTTGTTGACTGTTTGTGACTCCACGAACTGAACAGGAGGTATACATGATACTAAACTTCTTGTTTTTCTCCTGTTAGTCTGTATTTTATTACAGCAGATCTCAATCACAACCTTGGAAGGGTAGAGAGAAAATTATATTTCTTCTCCTACACAGTTAAAGCCTTGTTAATATAACCAGTGTTTCTAATTGTGTCCTGTTATAAGGACAGATTCTTACTAAACCAATGTGAATAACTACATTGCCATGAAAACTAACCAGTAAGGTTCCAAATTCTGGAGGGATCAGATAGGGAGAAAAATTAATTGTTTCACCTTTGTTCATAAGGGTATACTTTGTGTGTGTGTTAGTCACTCAGTTGTGTTCGACTCTGCAACCCCAGTATGTTAAGCTCCTCTGTCTGTGGACTTCTCCAGGCAAGAATACTGGAGTGGGTAGCCATTCCCTTCTCCAGGGTATCTTCCCAACCCAGGGATCAAACCCGCATTTCCTGCATTGCAGGTAGACTCTTTACCATCTGACCCACCAGGGAAGCCCCAAGAGTAAACTTGAACAACTAGATATAAGTCATAGATAGCTTAAGAGAAAAGAAAAAGATTTCCTTAAATGTGCAAAACAAAACGTTGAATCAAGATGTTTCAAACAAGTCATTAAAAATTCCAGTCATCCTCATTAGTTGATTCAGCCCCACATAAAATAACTCTTGTTGATCTTATTCTTTTGTTAGCAGTTTTATGAATTCAATTTTTCATTAGAGTTCTGTAAATTCTTATCCAGTCCAGTGGTATGATGTGAAAGCTTTCAGAAATTGTAGTTCTCATAGTCCTTCCCATGAATCTGGAAGATGAAGCACTTTTGCAAAATCATCAGAAAAAAACAGTTCAGTTCAGTTGCTCAGTCGTGTCCGTCTCTTTGTGACCCCATGGACTGCAGCACACCAGGCTTCCCTGTCCATCACCAGCTCCAGGGACTTGTTCAGACTCATGTCCATTGACTTGGTGATGCCATCCAACCATCTCATCCTCTGTCGTCCACTTCTCCTCCTGCCTTCAATCTTTCCCAGCATCAGGGTCTTTTCCAGGGAGTCAGTTTTTCCCATTAGGTGGCCAAAGTATTGGAGTTTCAGCTTCATCATCAGTCCTTCCAGTGAATACTCAGGACTGATTTCCTTTAGGATTGACTGGTTTGATCTCCTTTCTATAAATGACCAAAGGCTTAAAAATGGCCATCATTAAAGATATGATGAGAGTACATTGTAATGCAATTGATAAGGAAATTTGGTTATTTCTGTGACAGTATTTTTGCTAATTAGAATTATGACTGATAACATTATCCTAGGACATATCAGAATTCTAGAAATTTTCATACAGTTTCTGGAACACTTATATTTAACATATACGAATATAACTCAAAGACAGTTTAAAATAAGCCTAATTAGTTTAATAGCTCATTTCTTTTAAAGGAGAGAGAATAAATCTTTTTTATTGGTTTTGCCATACAATGACATGATATCGCCATGGGCGTACATATGCTCCTCCTCCAGAACCCCCCTCCCTCCTCCCTCCCCCTGGGAAATCTCGATGCACCAGCCCCGAGCAACAATCCTGGACTGGTGATTGATTTCACATATGATACTTAACATGTTTCAATGCCATTCTCCCAAATCATCCCACCCTTGCCCTCATCCACAGATTCCACGAGTCTGTTCTATACATCTGCGTTCCTTTTGCTGTCTCTCATGCTGGGTTCTCGTTACCATCTTTCTAAATTCCATATATATGCATTAGTATACTGTATTGTTGCTTTCCCTTCTGGCTTACTTCACTCTGGATAATAGGCTCCAGTTCCATCCACCTGAGTAGAACTGATTCAAATGATTTTTTTTTTAATGCTGAGTAATATTCCATTGTGTATATGTACCGCAGCTTTCTTTTACAGAGCAGCGTTGGGAAATTCCAAAATTAGTTTGCGGTCAAAAAGACTTCATTTATAATTTGATTTGGGGAAGTTAATAAAAAATAAAAAGGTGGATGCTTGACAAAGAAGGATCACAGATCATAATGAAGCTTAATTATCCATCTAACCAAAGTGAAAAAAGATTTTAAAGGCAAATACTCAGAAGACTTGGTTTTAAGTAACTGAAGATCTGATGGTGAATATGAAGCATAGGAAATTACTTTGGTAAGACCCAAAATCTTTGTTTTTTCTAGGCAGATTAAAAGGTAAAGAAACACCTTTCACCATGTCTTATCAAGAGCAGACTAATAGTCTATGAAACTTTTTCCTTATACCAGAGAAAAAGAGAATTAAGTTTTAGTTTTATATAGGTCCACCATGGACTGTAGCTTGCCAGGCTCCTCTGTCCATGAAATTTTCTGGGCAAGAATACTGGACTGGCTTGCCATTCCCTATTTCAGGGGATCTTCCCCATCCAGGGATCTAACCCATGTCTCATGCATTGGCAGGCAGATTCTTTGCCATTAGCACCACCTGGGAAGCCCCACATTATTGATACTAAAGCTTATTTTTAAAGACCCTTATAATATCAATTTGATTATATTCTTTGCAGCCAAAGATGAAGAAGCTCTATACAGTTGGAAAAAACAAGACCAAAAGCTGACTGTGGCTCAGATCATGAACTCCTTATTGCCAAATTCAGACTTAAATTGAAGAAAGTGGGGAAAACCACTAGACTATTCAGGTATGATATAAATCAAATCCTTTATGACTATACAGTGGAAGTGAGAAATAGATTTAAGGGACTAGATTTGATAGACAGAGTGCCTGATGAACTATGGACGGAGGTTCATGACATTGTACAGGAGACAGGAATGAAGACCATCCCCAAGAAAAAGAAATGTAAAAAAGCAAAATGTCTGTCTGAGGAGGCTTTTTGCAAATAGCTGTGAAAAGAAGAGAAATGAAAAGCAAAGGAGAAAAGGAAAGATATATCCGTTTGAATGCAGTGTTCCAAAGAATAGCAAGGAGAGATAAGAAAGGCTTCCTCATCGATCAGTGCAAAGAAATAGAGGAAAACAATAGACCAGGAAAGACTAGAGATCTCTTCAAGAAAATTAGAGATACCAAGGGAATATTTCATGCAAAGATGGGCTCAATAAAGGACAGAAATGGTATGGACCTAACAGAAGCAGAAGATATTAAGAGGTGGCAAGAATACACAGAAGAATTGCACAAAAAAAGATCTTCACGACCCAGATAATCACGATGGTGTGATCACTCACACTCACCTAGAGCCAGACATCCTGGATTGTGAAATCAAGTGGGCCTTAGGAAGCACCACTATGAACAAAGCTAGTGGAGGTGATGGAATTCCATTTGAGCTATTTCAAATCCTAAAAGATGATGCTGTGAAAGTGCCACACTCAACATGTCAGCAAATTTGGAAAACTCAGCAGTGGCCACAGGACTGGAAAAGGTCAGTTTTCATTCCAATCCCAAAGGAAGGCAATGCCAAAGAATACTCAAACTACTGCACAGTTGCACCTATCTCACATGCTAGCAAAGTAATGCTCAAAATTCCCCAAGTCAGGCTTCAGCAAAACGTGAACCATGAACTTCCAGATGTTCAAGCTGGATTTAGAAAAGGCAGAGGAATGAGAGATCAAATTGCC
>ML662918.1:2714417-2739105 GCA_007570785.1 Antilocapra americana
ACGTTGGCTTAAAGCTCAACATTCAGAAAACTAAGATCATGGAATCCAGTCCCATCACTTCATGGCAAATAGATGAGGAAACAGTGGTAACAGTGGCTGACTTTATTTTTGGGGGCTCCAAAATCACTGCAGATGGTAATTGCAGCCATGAAATGAAAAGATGTTTACTCCTTGGAAGGAAAGTTATGACCAACCTAGACAGCATGTTAAAAAGCAGAGACATTACTTTGTCAACAAAAGTCCATCTAGTCAAGGCTATGGTTTTTCCAGTAGTCATGTATGGATATGAGAGTTCGACTATAAAGAAAGAATTGCCAAAGAATTGATGCTTTTGAACTGTGGTGTTGGAAAAGACTCTTGATAGTCCCTTGGACTGCAAAGAGATCCAACAAGTCCATCCTAAAGGAGATCAGTCCTGGGTGTTCATTGGAAGGACTGATGTTGAAGCTGAAACTCCCAATACTTTGTTTGGCCACCTGATGCAAAGAGCTGAGTCATTTGAAAAGACCCTGATGCTGGGAAATATTGAGGACAGGAGGAGAAGGGGACGACAGTGGATGAGATGGTTGAATGGCATCACCGACTCAATGGACATGGCTTTGGGTAGATTCCAGCACTTGGTGATGGACAGGGAGGCCTGGCTTGCTGCAGTTCATGGGGTCACAAAGAGTCGGACATGACTGAGTGACTGAACTGATTTGAACTAATATCAATTTTAACCAGCTTGAATACACATGGTGAGATGCTTGTCAAGCAGTGTGGTTGATGGAATGAATACCTATATGAATATCATGGCACATGTAAAGAAAAAGAATAAACAATATGCTATATAAGATATACAAATATACATATGAATACATAAATGTATTCCAATATATATCATAATTATATAAAATAATACACATATGTGTTAGTCCCTCAGTCATATCCAACTCTTTGCACCCCCATGGACTATAGCCTGCCAGGCTCCTCTGTCCATGGGTATTCTCCAGGCAAGAATACTGTTGTGGGTTGCCATTTGCTTTTCCAATACACATATATACTATATAAAAAGTCGGTTATGAGTATATAAAAGGAGATATATATATATATATATATATACACACACAATATAAGTAATGCATGTTAATATTAATTATTTTCTCTACATAGAGAAACTAATTTATTTCTTCTTTTATATTTTTCTACATTTGTAGATATTTTCTAGTAGAAATATGTAACTTCACATTCAGAGAAAAAATGACAATAGTATATGATCACTGAGTTTAAACCCTCCGCTCCCCTACACACACACACTTATCTTGACCTGAGACAGGGAAAAACCACCTAACAATAGGTTGCTTCTTGTGACATCTCAATACCCCCGCCTCCCCAGGAAGAAGCTGATAACTGTATCAGCTCAGTGTCAGTTAGAACTGAGGTCTTCCTCCTCCATCACCGAATAGTTTCTCCTTTCCTCTTCTTAAGTGATTGAGTATGTTAGTCGCTCAGTTGTGTCCGACTCTTTGCGACTCCATGGACTGTAGCCCAACAGGCTCCTTTGTCCATGGAACTTCTCAAGCAAGAATACTGGAGTGGGTTGCCATTCCCTTCTCCAAAGGATGTTCCCGACCGAGGGATTGAACCCGGATCTCCTGCATTGCCATAGCATAGTGACTCAGAAGGTTAAAAGTCTGCCTGCAATGCAGGCGATGCGGCTTACATTCCTGGGTAGGGAAGATCCCCTGGAGAAGGGCGTGGCAACCCACTGCAGTATTCTTGCCTGGAGAATTTCATGGACAGAGGAGCTTGGCGGGCCCAAATCCTCTTGGCGGGCGACTAACTCACTCAAAGAGGGGAAAGGAGAAACTATTGGGTAATGGCGGGCGAAGACCTCAATCCTGACAGACACTACTGACACAGCACAGCTGTTTTCTACTCGCAGTTCTGGCTAAGGCCACGAGATGGCGCGCTTACCTCTAATTTCTAAACTTAAGGAGTATTATCTTGGCAAAGAGGTGTAGAGAAAAAGCTCATTTTTTACACACAGACCATGAATCAATGAATTCAGTAGAATCTCACTCTGTTTGAAACGTGTATATTTATAGTAAAGGATTGAAGGATATTCAATTGGATTCTTGCTTACAACGCACTGGGAGTGTGTATGCTCAGTTGCCTCAGTCCTGGCCTACTCTGTGTGACCCCATGGACTGTAGCTTGCCAGGCTCCTCTGTCCATGGGATTCTCCAGGCAAGAATACTGGAGTGGGTTGTCATACCCTCCTCCAGGGGCTCTTCCTCACCAAGGGTTCAAACCTATATCTCCTGCATTGCAGGAAGATTCTTTAACCACTGAGTTTCAGGGATGCACTACGTACCACAAGGCAAAATCCCTATTTCCAAGCCAGTCTCTTCCAAATTCTAGACACATATCTAACTGCCTACTGGACATTTCCACCTGGAAGAAGATAATAGTGTGGAAACTCACCCAAATGCACAAACCAACAAGGATAGCATACTAAGCAAATCTGAATAAATTATTCCCTAAGCCCCAGAAAGCTACAGTCTAAATTGGAAGTAGACTGGGTAGAATACAGAATTTGATTGAGATAAATCTGAGAACACACGGTCTACCTCTTATTTATCTGTATAATCTTCCTCATTTGTAAAAATAACTGAGTTTGTATTTCTGAATGGGAAAGGGAGCAGTCTCTGGACATTTTGCAGGAACCCTGAACCTGATCCCTCTACACTGCCTCACCAGAGGGGCTCCCACTCCCAGGCATTGTGGGCATCCTGCTTAGCACACAGCTCTCTCCAGGTTCCTGGACCCTCAATGCTTTGTGCTCTGGAGTTGGCAGGCTGGTAGCTTCTTGGACATGTGACAGGGATACCAGCCTTCTGTGTGAGCAGGGAAGTGGTGAGAGGTCCAGACAACCAGGTTCTGGATGCTGCTGACCCTCCACCATCAACACCTCCAAAACATCTAAACACCAACCCACAGCCTGACTGCCCTGCCCCCTGGTACTGCAGTGCATAGGGGTGTTCACAGAGGAGTGACACCTCTTTTCTCCTGAGCTGTAAGACCACAGGCCTTTGCAGCTCCCTTTACCTGGGGCAACCTGTACCTCTGGGCCTGGGCTGATGCAAACATCAGAAGCGCCGCACCAGCACACACAGACCTAAAGTCACCACAGAACCACCCAAACAGGCCAGGGCACGTCTGAGGCCCTTCCGGGAATCTGAGCAAGGTGAGTGGGAGAGGGATGGGTGAGGTCTTGTCTGAGGTCTAACACCATTTCAGGATTGGGGTGGGGGGGGGGGCTACTTCACTGGACTCTGACAGAAGGCCCGGTCTGCTTCAGCCCTAAGTTCCCTGGTTAGGCCCAGGCCAGACACCTTTTGCTCAACAAGTATCCCAACCAGTGTTTCCAGTTGGGAATCCCTGGGCTTTATCTCCTCCCCTATAGAAGGTTCCCCAAAAGAGGGAGGGAGAAGGAAGGAGAGGCAAAGTGCTCTGACCTGCAATGGAGACAGTCGTTGTCTTCCAGGTATGCATGTCTAGGACAGTCTGGCCCTCAGCCTAGAAGAGTCTGGTGCCTGCTGCAGGCTGGGGCAGAGAAACCAATGTCAAACTACCCTGGAGAGGGGTGTGCCTTGGGGGAGCCCTTCCACATCCTGCCCAGGGTCTAGATTCATCCTGTCCAGGGTCTAGATTCATCCTGTCCCTATAGAACTAGTAAGTTGCTGGACTCTCATATCCCTCCAGCTAGAATCCAGTCCATTCAGCATCAACATGCTACCATAACCTTGAGGAATGGTCTGGAGACATGAAGATCCCCCAAATGGCATCACACAGTGAAAAAATTAAAAGCAAAATCAAGGGCACACGACTTGCTTACCACTTTGAGATCTGATTACCAAAGAACTTTGAACTTATTTTTGATGTACTTTACTCATAATATAAGGAAGTAATGTAAGGCATAACATAATGCCAGTCATTGAAAATACATCTTGCTGTTTTGTCACCTCTTAGGTTTCTTTTATACCATATTTATTCTGTATATGGTCTGGCTTTGCTGCAAAAAATCTAAACTTTTTGTTTATTTTGTCTGTGCCATGCCACATGTGGGATCTTAGTTCTCCAACCAGGGATCAAATCCATGCCCCCTGCATTGGAAGCATGGAGGATTAATTACTGGGCCACCAGGAAAGCCCCCCCCCAAATTAAATTTTATGTAGTAAAATTGATCGGGTTATTTTTAATTCCTTATTTAAAAATATGGTTGGACACGGATTTTACCTCTTTAGTTCTCTTATAATCATCTGTACTTTCTTCTATTTATGTCATAATTTATCCTTACTAAAACTAGGAATATATTGTATATAGCTAGCAGTGACTTTCTAGCTTATGTGCTTATAAACAGAAAAGCATATATAGTGAGTCTGGGGTAGAGCCCGTGTCTCTACTTATTTTATAGGAGAAACAATGACACCTGAAATATTTAAATTTTACTGTTGAATTTGGGGAAACAATACCTCTCCCAGATCCCTTTGGAATTGCAAATTACACTTTCTAGAGATGTGAACACACTGCAGATTACATAGCTCATCAGACAGCCTGGGTTCATGATTGGGTTACAATTCTGAGAAATTATTAACCACTGTCTGTGTTTCTAGAGTGAATACAATCAATAAAACAATTTTAGGTTTTTACAAACAAGTTTAACACAAATCATAATATCTGATACAGACATATATAGTAATTTAATGACTTAAAAAGTACTTCTGCATGTTTCTTGGTGTGGGGTGGGTGGGGCAGATGGGTAATATCCTAGCTTGAGCTTAAGTCATAATTTCCTCTAACTTATACATACTGAGCAAGTTAGAGGAATTGGTAAGGCAAGCCTGCCAGAAGCTTCTGGGAGAGAACTCACCCTAAGACAAGTATTGGGCAATTACAGCCATAGTTATCCTTGGAGATTATTTGAGAGAGGAGGGATTCCAATTCTAGACACACAGCATTGTGTCTGGCTCACAAATTTTTCTCCAAGCCCAAGTGAACTCATGTTTGAGTCCAGTGGAGGAAACGGGAGGCTTTCAGGAGAAAAATAAATAAGGACTATTTTGCTAAGAATTCTATAAGACTCAGAGGTTTTTATCAGCACTGGGATGGTATCCACCTGGATAGGTGTAATATTAAAGCTAGCTAAGGGGCATCCTTCATATATCTGTTAAGAGACAGGGTTCAGCTTTGATCCCTGAGCGACTCCAGAGCAATCAATAAAGCTTTGCACCTGGAGAACTCTGGTACCTAAGATGAGATGGGGGCCATGGAAGCAGCAGGACCCAGGAGAAGGGGCAGCTATAGCCAGCAGACATGGCGGTATCCAGGGAAAAGAATAGCAGGACAAGAGTAGTATGTAGCACTTAGCTGGCATTGCACAGGATTTGTGAGTGCAAACAAGACCTTTGGGTACTATCCCCAGTATCTGAAGGGAATCTATAGGGGATGGGGTCCAGCCAGTGCCAGTAGGGGGAAAAATATAGCTCACATGACCTCACTTGGTTCCACCGAGGCCCTATAATAAATCATAAATAATAAATCATCTTATTCCTATTTAAGTAGGAAAACAATACCCTTAAACAAATGTGAGTACAGTACCTGGTTTACATTTTTGCCTAAGAGATTCAGAAAAAAAAACATGGGATTTACTTTTCTTTTTTAAAGTTCTTAAAAGTATTTATTAAGTGCCACATTATAAGCTGATGGACAAATTTCACTGCTTTACAATTTTTCCCATTGTATTGTCTCTTTTTTGTAACATGTAAAATGTGTTCATCTTGAGAAAATGAGAAATTCAGATGAAGCAAAAATGAAAAACAAATCACCTGTTATCCTACCACACAGATAGTCACTGTTAAACCTCTTCAGTATATACTTTGAGTTTTTTCTTTGCATATTAATATATAAATATACACTTTATACAAAAATGGGATACTACATATACTTTTTGAAAATTGCTTTTTTCTGCTCCATAATATATAGTGTGCATCTTTCCATGCAAACTGTGAAGACATGGTTGAAAGAAGATGTCTTGCAGATGGGGTGAGACTCAGTTTTACGCCAGTTACAAGAGAAATACCTCAAAGCCACACAAAAAGTTCAGATTAGGAAGACGTTGTAAGGTATGTAAGAAAAAGCAAAGTTCAGCTGATAATACATCAGGCAAAACAAAATTCATGGCTGAACACATTAAATAGGATAAGGACGGTTCCGCCTGGCCTTCCAATGCATGATCATCAGTTTGTTTCGTACTCGCTTCATCTCTTCCATCTCCTCTGCTACCTTTATCATCTCCTCGTTGCTTAAATTTCTGCCGTGTATGTCCCCTCTAAATTGCGGGCGGGAGCGGGCCAGCCTTTCCTTAAAGCTTCCCTCTTCTAGCTTGTGTTTGCCCACTCCGCAAGGAGGCTGCTCCATGGGAGGGCGCGCCTCAAAAAGGTCCTTCCTCGACAGGCGCTCCTGAGGAGGGCGCTCCTCGGACTCGAGCATCTCGGGAAGGAGCTCAGGAAGGAGTTCCTCAGGGAAGAATTCCTCCTCCGAGGACGCCTCCTCCGAAGACTGCTCCTCCGGAGACGACTTTTCGGGAGACGGCTCCACAGAAGGCCGCTCTCCATCCGCCTTGGGCGAGCTCTGTGGCTGCTCCTCGGGCTCTTTGCAGGCTTTTTCCATGTTCAGGATGGTCTTTTTTTAAGCATGATAATACAGAGGAGACAAGAAAGGCAGAGGCGACTCAGAATACGCGCTGCCCGGACTAAGACCCCGCCCACGAGTTCCAATACCTGCCTCTTCGCCAATCTGGGCCCGGGTCCTCCAACCGACGCAGACGGAGGGGCTCTCCGGCCCCGGGACCCCGCCGCGCCGGGTTCCCCTCCCACCCCCACCCCACCCCACCCCCCACCACCTTGTCGCCCCCTCCTTCCGAAAGCCCACCATTTTCCCGGCAGGCCTTGCCACACAGGCCTCTGCCGCAGGAGGGGCGGAGCGGGCCGGCGGTGCCTTGGACCCAGCTCCCTCCAGCAACCTCCCTCGCACCCCATCCCGGCCCGCCGCCCACCCCTTCCCCTACCTGGACCTCTCTCGGCGGCTGGTTCTGAGGCGGCCTCTCCTCCAGGTGCCCCGCTGTGACCTGCGGAGCTGCAGACTGACGCCAAGACAGGGTAGGGGGCGGGGAGGAGGGAAAGACTGACATATGCCCCTTTTCTGGGCATCGGCCGCCAGGCCCCCCCGAATCCCCCACCCCCACCCCGCTTCATCTCAGAGATTAGTCCTGCCCCCCACCCCGCCCCTACCCAGCAACGCTTGTCATTTCTTTTCAGGCGGGAAGTGAAAGCGAAGGACTGCTTAGAAACTATTTCTCAGTGCCTGTGTTGTCTTCCCGGGCGGGGGGGGATCCACTCACCTCCCCAGCCCACTCCTTAAGACCACCATTTCTGCACCGAAATGGGGGCGCGGGGGCGGGGTTTTGCAGAGAGAACGCCTGGACTCAGTGCCATCCCAATCCCAGAGGTTACTGGGCAGCACCGACACTCACACCTATTTAAGAGGGCGAAGGGGACTTACTTTCTAATGCTTTTCCCCTCGTCCAAAGGGCGATAGGCAGATGGTGTGTGGAGAGGCAAAAAGGACCAGGACAAGAAGGACTTGGGCAGACACGGGCTCTGGTCACGTGAGATCCGCGCGTCACCGCCGAGCTCAGATCCCCAGTTACCACTTTGACCGGCGGCAGTGCTGCCGCAACCAGCTGGTATTTCTTGATCCCCGACACACTAGACATCGTCACTCACCTCTCTTTTGTTTATATGTGCCTTTTCTGGGTTATCAGAGACGGTCAGCATCCAGTCTTGAGGGTTATTACCTCTTCCTCTCTGTCTCTTCCCTTGATAACACCTCTCTGCCTCATTCTGTCATCAGCTCCCAAGGCCCATTATTTCCTTTACAGTTCAGATCCTGCACTGAAATTGGACTGTTTCTCTTTAATGAGTCACTATCATATGCCACCTCTTGCAGTTTTAATCCACATCCATAACTCAATCATGTCCGTTTAGGTTCTGTGAAAATGATTTTCATGTCTTGTCATTTTCGTGGAAAATAAGCTTTCACTTTTCCGTGACTTCGGAATTTTTTGAGTCTCTAGACCTAAATCACAAACAGAAGCTCCAGTCTAAATTGGTAATCATTCAGTTCTAGAACTCTAGAATAAAGTTTGTAAAGAACATGAATCTAAAAAGACTGAGTATTTGATTTTCATAAATCAGAATGCACATTCGTGCATCTAAGTACAAATAGTTTGAAAACACTGATTATTTGAAATGGGAGCATTTTTGATGGAGAACGTGGCATTATTCATGGGCTTCCCTTGTAGCTCAGTCAGTAAAGAAAATGCCTGCAGTGCAGGAGACATGGGTTCGATCCCTGGGTTGGGAAGATCCCCTGGAGAAGGAAATGGCAATCCACTCCAGTATCCTTGCCTGGAAAATCTCAGGTGGGCTGCAGTCCGTGGGGTTGCAAAGAGTCGGGCACGACTGAGCGACTAACACTATGGCATTATTATATATATATGTATGTATTTGCATATTACATATGTACTATGTGTATATATATATATATATATATATATATATATATATATATATATACTCTACATATATATACAATTCAGTAATTGTAATAGAAGTAAGAAGGAATTTGCTGGAACTCAATATTTGGGTGGAAACAGGAATCTGTTCCAGCAATCTCTGAAACAGCAACCTCCTGGTGTTGCTGGTTGAGGCAATTTATATTAATTCATTAAATCAGCAAATATTTGGGTCCTGGGACTGCTACCCCCAAAAAGATTCAGTGCAGAGGAGATTCATATTAAACTATGCAATAATTCTGTGGACTGCACACAGAGTAGCAGGATTAAATCATTCTATCACAGTTATTACAAGCATGTGTTTTTGGATCTAATGGTGTTTTATGATCTTCAACTTCATACCCGCATCTCACACCAACCTAGATGCCACTTTATCATGCAGATGCCCTTTCTTCCAGAGAGCAGACTATACCTCTCCTTGCTGTATTTTACACTTTGAGGGTAGGTTACAGTTAGACCTGTGAGGATTCTGGGTGGTCTAGTAAGTTTCCAAACAGAAGTTCATATGTGAAATTTCCCATTTTAAGAGCTTTTAGTCACTTTTCTTGAACATCTAATTTATTTTGTGTTGAGAAGCATCAAAACAGCTAGATATTAATTCACCTTTATATCCTTTCCATAACTTTTACTTTTTGATTTTTTTATGTCTTTAAAACAATGGCAACCCAACTGATTCTTTTTTTTAATTTTTAAAAATTTATTTATTTTTTAAATTATTTTTGACTGCACTGGGTCTTCATTATTTTCAGTACGGGCTACTCTCTAGTTGCAGTATGAGGGTTTCTCATTGTGATGATTTTGCTTGCTGTAGAGCATGGGTTCTAAAGCACACAGGCTTAGTTGCTCCATGGCATGTGGGATCTTCCCAGACCAGGGACTGAACCTGTGTCCTGTGCATTGGCAGGCAAATTCTTAACCACTGGACCACCAGAGAAGTCCCCAAATGTCTTTTAAACCAAGTTTCAATATACCTTCTTTATTCTCTTTTTGCCAGGCCACACAGATTTCAGGATCTTAGTTCCTGGACCAGGGATCCAACCCACAGACCAGGGATCTGCCCCCTGCAGTGGAAGCCTAGATTTTTAACCACTGGACCACCAGAGAAGTCCCTTTATCCATTTCACCAAGGGTTGGCTTCATCATTTATATGGTTTCTTTCCAAGAAGAACCCCATTCATTTGTTCTTTTATCTTTTTTTCCCCTTACATCTTGTGATGGAGAACTCACTACCTTAAAAGACACCCCATTGAAATTTCAGACAGTTTAATCATTCAGTGTTTCCCCTCCCCTCTGCCTTCCTGTAATTTACACACATTGGTCCTGGTTCTCCCTTCTGTAGTGCTACAGGTGTGTGCGTGTGTGCTAAGATGTTTCAGTCATGTCCAACTCTTTGCAACCCCATGGACTGTAGCCCACAAGGCTTCTATGTCCACAGGATTTCCCAGGCAAGAATACTGGAGTAGGTTGCCATACCTTCCTCCAGGGGGTCTTCCCCACCCAGGAAACTAGCCCGAGTCTCTTACATCTCCTGTACTCGCAGGTGGGTTCTTTACCACTAGTGCCACCTGAGAAGCCCACAAAAGACATAAAATAACTAAAGTGCCTTTTACCCTTGACAGCCTGACTCTGGAAAAGTTAACATTCTGCTTCTTTACCCTGCCCACCTGTGAAACACACTGTGTGATATTCTCAACTTTTCTGTGACTCTGTTTCCTCATCTGCAAAATTGGAGACAATTAGTACCTACCTCATACGACTGGTAAGAGAAATCAAGGAGTCAGTATATGTAAAGGACCTGGAGTAGTGCCCAGCAGATAGAAAGCATTCTATAAGTATTAACTGTAATAATAGTAACTAGTATGATAATACTAATAATACTACTAATTATCATCCTTTTTTATTAACATTAATTGAACATGTGTGCCAGGCATTCCACTAAGCACTGTCACATATGCTATCTCATTTAATCCTTAAACAATTACGCTCTCACTGTTTGTTTTTTTGGTTCGGTTTAATTTCCCAAGTTATTGGCTCATTCTAATATGATATATTTGTTCAAAGTCACTCACCATCCTACATGCTCCTGAATTTATAAATGTCTGAAAATACTGAATATTCTTCCTGGTGTAACATGGAGGGATTTGACCACATCCTTCATTCTAGAATAGCTGAGATATATCTACAGATGCATTCTAAGATTGTAGTAGATTTCGTGGATGCCATATCACACAGTTGAATCCACTTTAAGTTGCAGTCGGCTGAGAACCCCCTAATCCCTGTTAATGCACTTCTGTAAATCAGTTTAGATTTTTTAAAAGAGATTATTTTTTTGTTATTGGAATTGTGTCCCATAATTTCTTATTTATTTATTTATTTTTAAAATTTTCTTTACATTGTTGTGTTGATTTTGCCATACATTGACATGTTTCCGCCATGGGTTCCCCTTCCAGAACCCCCCTCCCGATTCCCTCCCCCTGGGACATCTCGGTGCACCAGCCCCGAGCATCAACCCTGGGCTGGAGATTGATTTCACATATGATAATTAACATGTTTCAATGCCATTCTCCCATATCACCCCACCCTTGCCCTCTTCCACAGAGTTCATGAGTCTGTTCTATACATCCACGTTCCTTTTGCTGTCTCACATGCAGGGTTCTCGTTACCATCTTTCTAAACTCCATATATATGCGTTAGTATACTGTATTGTTGTTTTTCCTTCTGGCTTACTTCACTCTGGATAATAGGCTCTAGTTCCATCCACCTGAGTAGAACTGATAAAAATGAATTTTTTTTTATAATGCTGAGTAGTCCAATATAGGTTCTTAGGGCATTCTATATACATACTCATAATATTCCTGCAAATAAAGACAGTTTTACTTCCTTCCCCATCTACACACTTTTTCCCCTGGTCTTAATTGAACTAATTAAGATTTCAGTACATTATTGAATTGCTCTTGCTGTTATTTAGTTGCTAAGTCACGTCCAACTCTTTGGGGCCCCATGGACTGTAGCCCACCAGGCTCCTCTGTCCATGGGATTTCCCAGGCAAGAATATTGGAATGGATTGCGATTTCTTTCTCCAGGAGATCTTCCTGACCCAAGGATTGAACCTGCAACTCTTGCTTGGCAAGGGTATTCTTTACCACTGAACTACCAGGGAAGCCCCACATTGTTGAATAGCAGTGGTGAAAACAGGCATCCTTGTATTGTTCCTTTAATAGGAGGAAAGGGTTCAGTCTTTCACTATTAAGTATGATGTCAGCTGTAGTTTTTTCATAGATGACTTATTTCAGGCTGAGAAACTTCCTTTCTAGTCAGAATTTCCTAAGAAATTTTATCATAAGTGGGTATTGTCTTGGATCAAATGCCTTTTATATATCTATTTAAATGGTAATAATTTTTCTCCTGTATCCTGTTAGTATGCTGAATTATATTGTCATGACCAAGCTCATGGTAAAGCTCATTTATTATACTTCTTCTATATAGCTGAATTCAATTTGCCAAAAAATTTATTTTTATTTATTTTTTTTTCCGTATTCAAGCTGGTTTTATTTATTTTTAATTTTCTTTACATTATTGTGTTGGTTTTGCCATACATTGACGTGAATCTGCCATGGGTATACATGTGTTCCTCTTCCAGAACCCCCCTCCCACCTCCCTCCCGATTCCATCCCTCTGGATCATCCTGATGCACCAGCCCTGAGCACCCTGTATTAAGCATCAAACCTGGGCTGTCAATTTGCCAAAATTTTTAAAAGAATTTTTGCATTTATGTTCATGAGGTATATTGGTCTTAGATTTTGTGTAATGTTTTTGTTTAGTATCAGAGTAATTCTAGCTTCATTATGTAAGAGGGGATCTCTTCCTCTAATTTCTGAAAGAGTCTGTAAAATTGGTATTATTTAATCCTTGAATGTTTGATAGAATTCACTAGTGAAGACATGTGGGCCTGGAGTTTTCCTGGAAGTTTTTAATAACAAATTAATTTTTTATAGATACAGGGAGTGGCATGCTGGAGCTGGCTTATACTAGCTAATTGAAAGCTGATTGCTTTCATCTCTTAACAAATCTTCATTCAGTGATGTCACATTGATAGCTTGAAATTGGCCATGATTTACACCATAGAAGCTAGATATGCTTATAAATTAAGGACTTTATTTTCTTCTAGAGAGCTGATGTTTAAAAGCCATTCTTCTGTTCAGGTCTTCAATTTTTTAAAAAAAAAATATTTATTTGTTTTTGGTTGTGCTAGGTCTTTGTTGCTGCTCTTGGGCTTTCTTTAATTGCTGCAGGCAAGTGCTGTTCTTCATTGTGGTGCGTGGGCTTCTCATTGAGGTAGCTTTTCTTGTTGCAGAGCATGGGTTGTAGGTGCAGTGGGCTTCAGTAGTTACAGCACAGGGGCTCAGTAATTGTGGCTCATGGGCTCTAGAGCACCGGCTCAGTAGTTGTGGCACACAGGGCTTACAGTTTTATTGAGGTATTATTCACATATCATACAATTGAAAGTGTACATTTCAGTGATTCTTAGTATATTTGCAAATATGTGCATCCATCACCACAATCAATATTAGAACATTTTCATCATCTCAGAACAAAAGTCCATACACTTTAGCTATCACCCATCAGCCCCTTCATTCTCCCCAAACCTAAGAAACCACTCTTCTACTTCATGTTTATATGGATATACCTATTCTAGACCTTTCATATTAATGGAATCACATAATATGTGGTCTTTTGTGACTGACTTCGTTCACTTAGCAGAATGTTTTCAAGGTCCATAAATGTAGCATGTGTCACTACTTTATTGTTTTATATAGCCAAATAATATTCATCATCTGGATATACCATACTTTAAAATTCATCCATCAGTTAATAGACATTTAGATTGTTTTTGCCTTTTAGGTATTATGAATAATGCTGCTTTAAACATTCATATACAAGTTTTTTGTGTGGACATACATGTTTTTGTTTCTCTTGGGTGTATAACTAGGCATGGAATTACTGTCATATGGTAGGTCTGTGTTGTGTATTTAGAGTCATCTCGCTGCAGTCCTTGGGGTCACAAAGAGTCAGACACGACTGAGCAACTGAACTGAACTGAACTGTCAGTGTCTATAGAGATGTTCACAGGGATACTGATAGGGAGTGCGTTTAATCTGTAAATCAAGTGGAGATTATTGTCATTTTAACAATATTAAGTCTTCTGATCCCTGGAGAGGAAATGTTTTTCCATGTTTAGATCTTTAATTTCTTTCAACCGTGTTCTTAATTTTTTTTTTTTTTGGTTGCACTGGCTCTTGGATACCTCATGGGCTTTTTCTAGTTGCAGGGAGCATGGGCTACTCTTCATTGTTTTGCACAGGATTCTTTTTATGGTGGCTTCTCTCATTGCAGAGAACAGGCTCTAGGCATACAGACTTCCATAGTTGGAGTACACAGGCTCAGTAGTTGTGGCACACAGTCTTAGTTGCTCCATAGCATGTGGAATCTTCCCAGACCAGGGATTGAACCTCTGTCCCCTGCATTGGCAGGTGGATTGTTATCCACTGTACCACCAGCGAAGTCCTGTTCTTAATTTTTTTTAATGTATAGTTCTTACACTTTTGTTAAATTTATCACCAAGTATTTTATTTTTTAGATCCTGTTTTATGGAGTTCGCGCGGTCTTTAAAAGTTCTTCTGGTGTATTTATTGGGGAGAGAGTGGTTTCCCCGTCCTATTCCTCCACCATCTTAGTTCCCCCTCGTATTTTATTTTTTGATGCGACTGTAAATGGAGTTGCTTTCTTATTTTCACTGTTTTAGATTGTTCATTGCAAGTATTTAGAAATACAGTTGATTTTTGTATATTGAAATTGTATTCTGCCACTTTGTTGAACACATTTATTAGTTTTAATAGTTTTTTAGTGGAGAAGGCAATGGCAACCCACTCCAGTGTTCTTGCCTGGAGAATCCCAGGGACGGAGGAGCCTGGTGGGCTGCTGTCTATGGGGTCACACAGAGTTGGACATGACTGATGCGACTTAGCAGCAGCAGCAGCAGTTTTTTAGTGGATCCTTCAGGATTTTCTGTATAAAATCATGTCATCTGTAAATAAAGATAGTTTTACTTCTAGCCTTTCCAATGTGGATGCCTTTTATTTCTTTTTCTTGCCTTTCATAGCTAGAAACTCTAGCACAATGATGAATAGAGGTGAGAAGAGCAGACATCCTTGTATTGTTCCTAATCTTAAGGGGAAAGCATCCAGTCTTTCACCATTAAGTATGTTAGCTGTGCATTTTTTGTATATGCCATTTGCCAGGTTGAGGAAATTGTCTTCTATTTCTAGTGTAGTTGTGTGTTTTTATCACAAAAATATGTTTGATTTTTTAAAATACCTGTTTTTTTGCACCTTTTCAGATTATCATGTGGTTTTTGTGGGGTATTTTGTTTGTTTATTCATTTATTTTTGGCTGCACTGAGTCTTCTTTGCAGAACACAGGCTTTCTCTTGTTGCAACTAGGGGTCTACTCTTTGTTGCAGTGTGTGGGCTCCTCATTGTGGTGACTTGTTGTGAGGTGTGCAGGCTCCAGTAGTTGCAGCACTGAGGCTCGTGGGCTTAGTTGCCCCATGGCATGTGGGATGTTAGTTTCTGGACCAGGGATTGAACCCATGTCCCCTGCATTAGCAGGTGGATTTTTAACCACTGAACCACCAGGGAAGTCCCTGTGTTTTATTCTATTGCTATGGGGTTTTACATTGGTTAAATTTTGGATGTTAAGCCAACCTCACACTCCTGGGCTTCCCTTGTAGCTCAGATGATAAAGCATCCGCCTGCAATGCAGGAGACCTGGGTTTGATCCCTGGGTTGGGAAGATCTGGAGAAGGGAAAGGCTACGGACTCTAGTATTCTGGCCTGGAGAATTCCATGGACTGTATAGTCCATGGGGTCGCAAAGAGTGGGACATGACTGAGTGACTTTCACTTTTCATGCTCCTGGAATAGATCCCACTTGCTTATGGTTTATATTTTTTATATGTTGCTGAATTCACTTTTTGGTATTTTTGTGGTGGGTTTTTGCATCCATATTTATATAAGATATTAATCTGTAGTTTTCATGTGGTGTGTTTGTATGGTTTTGATAACAGGATAATACTGACCTCACAGAATTAGTGAGGAAGTATTCTCTCCTCTTATATTTTTTTAGAAAAATCTGTGAAAGAGTAGTAGTAATTCTTCTTTATATGTTTGGCATAATTCACCAGTGCAGCAATCTGAGCCTAGACTTTTCCTTTTTGGTAGCTTTTTGTTTACTAATTAATTCTCTTTACTTTTTGCAGGTATGTTCATATTTCCCATTTTGTCAGTTTTGGTAGTTTGTGTCTTTTTAGGAATTTGTTCATTTCATCTAAGTTATCTAATGTATTGGCATACAGTTATTCTTAGTATTCTTTCATAATCCTTCTATTTCTGTAAAGTCAGTAGTAATGTCCTCTCTTTCATTTCTGTCTCTAGGAGTTTGAGTTTTCTTTATTTTCAGTCTATAGGTTTGTCAATTTTGTTGATATTTACAGAAAACCAGCTTTTAGTTTTATTGATTTTCTCTGCTGTTTTTTATTCTCTGTTTCAATAGTTTCTGTCTAGTCTTTATTACTTCCTTGCTTCTGTTTGTTTTAGGTTTAGTTTGCTTTGTTTTCTGAGGTCTTATGGTAAAAGGTTAGGTTACTGATTTGAGATCTTTCTTCTTTTTTAATATAGGCATTTATTGCAACACATGTTCTTCTAAGCCTTGCTTTAGCTGCATCTCATAAGTTTTGGTATGTTGTATCTTCATTTTCATTCATCTCAATATAATTTAATTTCCTTTTTTATTTCTTCTTTGATCTATTGGTTATTTAGGAGCATGCTGTTTAATCTCCATGAATTTGTGATTTTCCCAAATTTCTTTCTGTTTCTGTTTTCTGCTTTTCATGTTAGCAGAAAACATGCTTAATATTATTTCTAATCTTTCAAGTTTATCATGGTTGATAATAAATATATCATGGTTGTTTTGTCAAATAGCATGTGGTCTATTCTGGAGTATATTCCATGTGTACTTGAGAAGAATCCTATTATTGTAGGGTGGAGAGTTCTGTAGATGTCTATTAGTTCCAGTTGGCTTATAGTGTTGTTCAAGTTTCTGTTTCTTGTTGGTCTGCTGCTTAGTTGTTCTATACATTATTAAATATTGAAAATCTCCAACTATTGTTGAACTGTCTACTTTCTATTTATTTTCGTCAATTTTTCTTCATGTACTCTAATGCTTTCTTATTAGGTGCATATATGTTTTTAACTGTTACATCTTCCTGATAGCCAGATACATTTATCACTATAAAATGTCTCTCTTTGTCTTTACTAATATTTTGGAGCCCCCAAAAATAAAGTCAGCCACTGTTTCCATTGTTTCCCCATCTATTTGCAATGAAGTGATGGGACCGGATTCCATGATCTTAGTTTTCTGAATGTTGAGCTTTAAGCCAACGTTTTCACTCTCCTCTTCCACTTTCATCAAGAGGCTGTTTAGTTTTTCTTCACTTTCTGCCATTAGGGTGGTGTCATCTGCGTATCTGAGGTTACTGATATTTCTCCCAGCAATCTTGATTCCAGCGTGTGCTTCATCCAGCCCAGTGCATTTCATGATATACTCTGCATATAAGTTAAATAAGCAGGGTGACAATATACAGCCTTGATGTACTCCTTTGCCTATTTGGAACCAGTCTGTTGTTCCATGTCCAGTTCTAATTGTTGCTTCTTGACCTGCATACACATTTCTCAAGAGGCAGGTCAGGTGTTCTGGTATTCCCATCTCCTTCAGAATTTTCCACAGTTTATTGTGATCTACACAGTTAAAAGCTTTGGCATAGTCAATAAAGCAGAAATAGATGTTTTTCTGGAACTCTCTTGCTTTTTTGATGATCCAGTGGATGTTGGCAATTTGATCTCTGGTTTCTTTGCCTTTCGTAAATCCAGCTTGAACATCTGGAAGTTCACGGTTCATGTATTGCTGAAGCCTGACTTGGAGAATTTTGAGCATTACTTTACTAGCGTGTGAGATGAGTGCAAATGTGCAGTAGTTTGAGCATTCTTTGGCATTACCTTTCTTAGGGATTGGAATGAAGACTGACCTTTTCCAGTCCTGTGGCCACTGCTGAGTTTTCCAAATTTGCTGATATATTGAGTGCAGCATTTTCAGAGCATCATCTTTTAGGATTTGAAATAGCTCAAATGGAGTTCCATCACCTCCACTAGCTTTGTTCATAGTGATGCTTCCTAAGGCCCATTTGACTTCACATTCCAGGGTGTCTGGCTCTAGATGAGTGATCACACCATCGTGATTAACTGGGTCATGAAGATCTCTTTTGTACAGTTTTTCTGTGTATTCTTACCACCTCTTCTTAATATCTTCTGCTTCTGTTTGGTCCCTGCCATTTCTTTCCTTTATTGAGCCCATGTTTGTATGAAATATTCCCTTGGTATCTCTAATTTTCTTGAAGCGATCTCTAGTCTTTCCTGTTCTATTGTTTTCCTCTATTTCTTTGCATTGATCACTGAGGAAGGCTTTGTTATCTCTCCTTGCTATTCTTTGGAACTCTGCATTCAGATGGGTATATCTTTCCTTTTCTCCTTTGCTTTTTCACTTCTCTTCTTTTCACAGCTATTTGTAAGGCCTCCTCAGACAGCCATTTTGCCTTTATTTTTTGGGGCGATGCTTTTGATCCCTGTCTCCTGTACAATGTCACGAATCTCTGTCCATAGTTCATCAGGCACTCTGTCCATCAGATCTAGTCCCTTAACTCTTTTTCTCATTTCTACTGTATAATCATAAGGGATTTGATTTAGGTCATACCTGAATGATCTAGTGGTTTTCCCTACTTTCTTCAATTTAAGTCTGAATTTGGCAATAAGGTGTTCATGATCTGAGCCACAGTCAGCTCCCAGTCTTGTTTTTGCTGACTGTATAGAGCCTCTCTATCTTTGGCTGCAAAGAACATAATCAGTCTGATTTCGGTGTTGGCCATCTGGTGATGTCCATGTGTAGAGCCGTCTCTTGTGTTGTTGGAAGAGGGTGTTTGCTATGACCAGTGTGTTCTCTTGGCAAAACTCTATTAGCCTTTGCCCTGCTTCACTCTATACTCCAAGGCCAAATTTGCCTGTTACTCCAAGTGTTTCTTGACTTCCTACTTTTGCATTCCAGTCCCCTATAATGAAAAGGACATCTTTTTTTGGATGTTATTTCTAAAAGGTCTTGTAGGTCTTCATAGAACCGTTCAGCTTCAGCTTCTTCAGCATTACTGGTTGGGTCACAGACTTGGATTACCATGATATGGAATGATTTGCCTTGGAAATGAACAGAGATCATTCTGTCGTTTTTGGGATTGCATCCAAGCACTGCATTTCAGACTCGTTTGTTGACTCTGATGGCTACTCTATTTCTTCTATTGACTGTGATGGCTACTCCATTTCTTCTAAGGGATTCTTGTCCACAGTAGTAGATATCATGGTCATCTGAGTTAAATTCACCCATTCCAGTCCGTTTTAGTTTGCTGATTCCTAGAATGTCGACGTTCACTCTTGCCATCTCCTGTTTGACCACTTCCAATTTGCTTTGATTCATGGATCTAACATTCCAGGTTCTCGTGTAATATTGCTCTTTGACAGCATCAGACCTTGCTTCTATCACCAGTCACATCCACAGCTAGGTGTTGTTTTTGTTTTGGCTCCATCCCTCCATTCTTTCTGAGGTTATTTCGCCACTGATCTCCAGTAGCATACTGGGCACCTCCCAACCTGGGGAGGTCATCTTTCCGTGTCCTATCTTTTTCCCTTTTCATACTGTTCATGGGGTTCTCAAGGCAAGAATACTAAAGTGATTTGCCATTCCCTTCTCCCATGGATCACATTCTGTCAGCGGAGGTAGGGGCCTGGAATTCTCAAGGAGGAAGAAAGGACAAACATCTTTTTTTCTGTACATACTTTAGTCTTAGTCACATAAAAATTTTTTTTTCTTTAAGCCCTGAACTGATGATTACACAACAAACAACTCAGTTTTAACTCTGTACTAAGGGTTATATAACAACAAAGTATCCTGCTTGAGGACAGTTTCTCCTTCCTGAAAACCTTCTGGCAGATCATGTTATCTTAAAATGTAAATTTTGGGTGTGGATCTCGTGAGATTTTACAACCTCAATACATTCTTTTGATTTATTGTAATAACTAGTTAAAAATGTATATAACTCCCTTGCTAACACTGGCAAAAGGGGACACTCTCTGTCCCCCTTCTGATGTCTCTGTCAGAAGCTTTCTCTGTCCCTTTTCTTACTTTAATAAAACTCTGCTACACAAAAGCTCTTGAGTGATCAAGCCTGGTCCCTGGTCCCGAAGCTAAATCTTGTTCTTTGGAGATCAGGAATCTGACATCGTTCACCATAAGCTATCAATTGAGAGTCATTTCTTTAACCAATATAGAACTTAATAATGTCTCACATTTCTCTGAGGCTCTGAACATTTTTTGTCAGCTTTTTTTCTCTCCATTGTTCAGGTTGATTAATATCTATCAGTGTACCTTCAAGTTAACTAATTAGTCTGCCTGTTTAAATCCACTGTTCAATTTTTCTTTTCAGTTATTGTAACTTTCAATTCGTACCTAAATTTGTATTTGTTTTGATTTCACATTGTCATCACATCTTCCTTTAATTCTTCAATCATGTTTTTTTAGTTCTCATTATATGTATAGCAGCTACTTTGAAGTCTTTGTTAAATCTGAAATATGTTCATTCTCACAAGAAGTTTTGTTTTCCACAGGCAGTTTCTGATGCCTGTTTTTTTCTTCCCCCTGATATATAGGTCATAGTTTCCTCTTGCTTTGCATGTCTCATAAATTTTTGTTGGAAACAACATGTTAGATAATATAGCAACTCCTCCTCCCCATGTGGGGCTTGTTATTGGTCTTTTCAAGGTTATTTGTTTAGTGACTAGCTAGGTAATTTTAGATAATTTAGATTATTTTTGGTAATCCAGCTAGTCTCTAAACAGGTAATGCCTGTCCCCACACACATAAGATGTATGAAACCTCTTTTGTTGCTCCTCAGTGTGCACAGCTTTAGGTATGCCCACAGTCACCCTGGAATGACAGTGCTTTTTGGCAGGACTCTCTTTGTCCCTGACCAAATGCAGCCACTAATTGCCACTAAAACACCACTAATTGCCTGCTGATTGCATTACAGTTTTCAACAATACCCTGAGGCATAAATTATTCTGCAGATTGAGATTAGTTCTGCTCTCAAGCCTCCTAGATCTCTCTTTCCAGGTTTTCTCTGGTAAATGAGTTGACCTACAGTTTAGTTTATATCGCCAGTGAATCTATCAATGTCCTCTCAATTGCTTTTTACCATGTGTGGTGTTGTGTGTCACCATGTCTAATATTAAAGGCAGTGCATTTTTCAGCAGCCAATTTTCTGACTCTCCAGCGCCAGCTGACCTGCTGATGCTCTATTGTTTTCAACCATGTCTTGAGGCATAAATTGTTCTGCAGACTGAAATTAAATCTGCTCCCAGGTCTCCTCCCAGCTCTCTCTTTCCCAAGTTTTCTCTGGTAAATGAGCTGACATGCAGTTTAGTTTCTATTTCCAATGAATCTATCAGTGTCCTCTCAATTGCCTTTCACCATGGGTGGTATTATCTGGCACCACTTTTGACAACAGAGGCAGCATGTTTTTCAACACCAAACAGTTCTCTGATTCTTCAACCCCAACTAAGTGCCCTGCAAGTCAATTAAATTCTGAGACTAACATTACTGGTTAAAGATTGAGTCCTACAAGAATATCTCCACTTCAGACAGCAGCCACAAATGGGGTGCCCTGGCTCCCTACACTTCTGCCCAGCCAACTACAAATTTGAGAATGATGCCCATGACCCTTTCCTCAGTTTCAATAATTTACTAGAACAACTCACAACACTCAGAAAAATGCTTTAGTTTCTATTATTGATTTTATTTTATTTTTATTTTTTATATACCATATATGGCTCCTTCCCATACAGACTTTTTTATTTTTTTTAATTTTCTTTACTTTATTGTGTTGGTTTTGCCATACATTGACATGAGTCTGCCATGGGTATACATTCTAGTATTGATTTTAAATGATACAACTCAGGAAAAGGTAAATGGAAGAGAGGCATAGGGCAAGGTGTTGGGAGGAAGTAGAAAGGCACGGTTTCCTTGATGTCTTTAGACACACCACTCTCCCAGCACATTCATGAGTTCTCCAACCCAGAAGTTTCCCAAACCCTGTCATTTAGGATGGTTTATGGATGTTTTATTACATAGGAATGATTGATTAAATCATCAACCAATGGTGATTGAACTCAATCTGCTGCAAAAAAAAGAATAATAAATATAAAAATGAGTTTTTTTCCCTCTCTCCTGAAAAACAAGGAAAATAAAGAGAACAGTGAGAAGACACATCAACTGGCCTGAATGAGCTAGCTAATTTTAGTTTTAACTATTACTAAGTTCTGGATTTCCCTGGTGGCTCAGAAGGTAAAGCATCTGCCTACAATGTGGGAGACCTGGGTTCAATCCCTGGGTCGGGAAGATCCTCTGTAGAAGGAAATGGCAACCCACTCCAGTACTCTTGCCTGGAAAATCCCATGGACAGAAGAGCCTGGTAGGCTACAGTCAATGGGGTCGCAAAGAGTCAGACATGACTGAGTGACTTCACTTACTATTACCAATCTGTGATCTGCTCTTCAGAAAGCTAACCTATCACCCTCTGCTGCTGCTGCATCCCTTCATTCGTGTCTGACTCTGTGCGACCCCATAGACGGCAGCCCACTAGGCTCCCCTGTCCCTGGGATTCTCCAGGCAAGAACACTGGAGTGGGTTGCCATTTCCTTCTCCAATGCATGAAAGTAAAAAGTGAAAGTGAAGTCGCTCAGTCGTGTCTAATTCTCAGCAACCCCATGGACTACTGCCTACCAGGCTCCTCCATCCATGGGATTTTCCAGGCAAGAGTACTGGTGTAGGGTGCCATTACCTTCTCCGTATCACCCCCTAATACTATGTAAATTATGTTTTGCACCTGGTATTTACCCTCCCTGCACTCTCTTGTAGTAGATTGCCTCTTATAGCTGTTTACATTTCAGAAAGAATGTCACAGGCCAATAACCCAAAAATGAATGGACCCATATACCAGGCTGCCTGATGCCAACAGTGACTATTTTATAATAATGCAAGAAGAAGAAGAATACAAAATCCTCACTCACCTTGGACTATGAGTTCCACCTATAAGATCCCCAGTACCCCAGGAAGGAGTACACACGAAGTTCTTAACATTAGCCTACCGTGTTTCCCTTTTGCCAGACAAACATAAAACTACTCTTTTCTGTTTCCTCCATACTGTCTCCATATTTCTATTTGGCATTGGTGGGCAGGGAGCCAAAATTTTTGGCAGGAAATCTCCAGCCCTTTCCTCTCCAGAGGTCAGGGAAGAGGGGTGGGATGTTAAGACTGAAAGTTTCAGCTGTGGATTGAAAAACAATGCATAACCTAAAAGTTGGGAATTGTGTTTTATTCAGTAGCCTTGCTGAAGACTATAGCCCAAGATAAAGCCTGTCATATAGCTCTGAGGAACTGTTCCAAAGAGATAAGGCAGGAGCCATGATATATAGGAGTTTTTATTGAAAAACAAAACCAAAAACAAACACATGTACTTGAACATCAAAAGTTATTGTTAATCACAAAAACAGACATCTCAAGTTAATGATTTTAGTGCTTTCTATGTGTGGTAAAATACAAGAGTCTGGGCTCACTGAAATTTTTCCTTTGATATGAATCTTAACTACCTAGGGCCAGTGTCCTGTTTTTCTTGATCCTGAATTCCTCTCTGGGTGCACCGTTGTAGGTGGTTGCAGTGGCTGATGGCTTGATAGTAAGCAACATCTTGTCTACCTGAATGACAGGCAACATTTTTTTTGTCCATATATCCGTTTAATAATTTATTTGGTCCTTGTGGTGGCCAGCCCCTAACCTGAAGCTATCTGGGGACTCACCATGAGTTACCTCGTTAGTATAAACTAACTCAGATGTAATCTGAAAGCTCCAGTTTATCATCATCCTCAATAAAATGTCATTTTCCATCATTTTCATTTTAACCATCATAATGTATATGAAGCGTTCTCTCCTTTTGTTTCTGATTTACATTCCTCAACAACTAATGGTATTGAGCTTCTTTTCATATGCTTATTGGTTTTTGATTATCTATATGACTTTCATAAATATCTATTCAAATCATTTGCCCATTTTTAATTGGGTTATTTGTCTTTTTATAGTTGAATTTCTAGAGTTCTTTATATTTTCTGGAAATTAGTTCCTTCTTGAATAAATTATTCACAAGTATTTTTCCCACTCTGTGGGTTGTCTTTTCACTTTCTTAGTGGTATCATTTGTTGCACAATTTTTTTTTTATTTTGATGATTTCAAACTTGTCATATGTGCTTTTGTTGTCATATCTAAGAAAACACTGTGAAACCTAAGGACATGAAGGTTTACTCCTATGTTTTCTTCTAAGAGTTTTTATAATTTTAGCTCTTGCATTAATATTTATCACCCTTGTTGAGCTAATTTTGGTATATGTTATAATGTAGTGATCTAAATTCAATTTTGGCATCTGGATATCCAATTGTTCCATCACTATTAGTTTTAAAATGATTCTTTCCCCCTTTGAATTGTCTCGTTACATTTGTCAAAAATCCATTGAGCCTATATGTGATACTTTAGTTTTGGATTAAATTCTTTTCAATTGATCTATATATCTTTCCTTATGGCAGTACCACTCTTTTTTTTAAAATTTATTTTTATTGAGGTATAGTTGAATACCAATGTGTTAATTACTACTGTACCATTAAATGTCTCAGTTATACATATATATTTATTCTTTTTCATATTCTTTTCCATTATGGTTTATCACAGTATATTGAATATAGTTCCCTGTGCT
>ML662918.1:2739505-2787383 GCA_007570785.1 Antilocapra americana
ATATCATATGGTATTTGTCTTTCTCTTTCTGACTAACTTCACTTAGTATGATAATCTCTAGTTGCTGTACCACCGTCTTGATTACTGTCATTTGTTAGTAAGTTTTGAAATTAAGAAGTATAAGATTTATGTTATACTTAACATAAATATAGATAAACTTACATAGATAACTAAGTTTTATCTATTCTGCATCCTTTGATTTTTGAAATCACCTTGTCATTTTCTACATAATAGCTGGGTGGTATTTTGATAGGGATTGCATTGAATCTGTAGATCAATTAGGTAATATGACCAGGAAAACAATATTGTCTTTTAATCCATGAACATGGAATTTATTTCCATTTATTTAGGTCTTCTTTAATTTTTTCAATAACATTCTGTATTTTCAATTTATAAGCCTGAAATTTCTTTTGTTTAATGTATCCCTAAAATATTTTTCTATTTGATTTCATCCTAAGTAGAATCATTTTCTGCGGTTCATTTTCAGATTGCTAATTTCTATTATAAAGAAATACAACTGATTTTTGTATGTTGGTATTTTATCCTGCCACAATGTTCCACTCATGTATTAGTTCTTGTTTTTTTTTTCCATAGATTCCTTAGGTTATGCTATGTACAAGACTATTATCTTCAAATAGAGACGTTTTACTTCTTCTTTTCCTAACTGGATGCCTATTTCTTTATTTTTGCCTAATTACCTTGGCCATAACCTCTAGTACAACCTCTAGAAATGTCAGTAGAAGTAGTCATCCTTGTCTTGTTTCAGTTCCTAGAAGGAAAATTTTTAGTGTTTCACCCTTATGTGTGATGTCAGTTGCATCTTTTTGTGGATTTCCTCTATCAAGTTGAGGAAGTTCCCTTTTATTCCTAGTTTGTTGAATATTTTTATAATGAGAACATGCTGGATTTATGTTTTTTTCCTGTATCTTTTGAGATGATCATGTGGTTTGGGGCCTTCATTATGTTAATTCAGTAGTTTATATTCTCTGATTTTTCTGTGTTATACCAAATTTGCATTCCTGGAATAAATTCCACTTGGCTCTTGTGTATAATCCTTTTATATATTGTTAGATTCAACTTGCTGGTAATTTGTTAAGGATTTTGCCTCTATATTCATAAAAAATATTGGTCTGTACTTTTCTTGTTATACCTAGTCTTGTTATGATATCAGAGTGATACTGCTTTCATAGAGTCAATTGGGAAGTGTTCATCTTCTATACTCTTACAGTAATTAAACAAGGAGACTACTGAACTGAGGTGGCTCTAATAACTTGGTAGTCCATGTAAGCAAACCAAAACCTAAGCCAGAGTCAATTTTTTTAAGTTTCTCAAGGTTAAGAAGAACAACTAATCACAAGTGGCCAACTAGGCTTTCACAAATAATGCAACCACTTAAGCTATAGCCAATCAAATAATTTTCTTTTTGCTTTGCTTATGTGTCTTCTCTATAAAATCCTTCCCCCTAGGTCCTGTTGGTGGAGTGCTTCTAACCACTTCTGGTTTTGCACAGCTTAGTTTGCATCAATGTTTGCTCAGATAAACTCTTTTTTAATTTTTTTTTAATTTTGGGCTGTGCTGGGTCTTTGTTGCTGTGCATGGACATTTCTCTAATTGCAGTGAGTGGGGGCTACTTCTCTAGTTGTGGTGTGAGGGTTTCTCATACTGTGGTGCCTTCTCTTGTTGCAGAGCACAGGCTCTAAAGTGTGCAGGCTTCAATAGTTGCAGCATATAGGCTCAACTGTTTTGGCTTCTGGGTTCTAGAGTACAGGCTCAGTAGCTGTAGTTCACAGGCTCAGCTGCCTTGTGACATGAGGGATCTTACCAAATCGGGCATCACACCCATGTCTCCTTCATTGGCAGGTGAATTCTTTATCATTGAGCCACTAGGGAAGCCCCCAGATAAACTCTAAAATGTTTAATATGCTTCAGTATATTTTTTAATTGTCCTGTGTGCTTAGTCGCTCAGTCATGTCTGACTCTTTGCTACCCTATGGACTGTAGCCCCTCCAGGTTCCTCTGTTCATGGGATTCTCCAGGCAAGAATATTGGAGTGGGTTGCTGTTTCCTTCTCCAGTGGATCTTCCTGACTCAGGGATTGTACCCACGTCTCTTATGTCTCCTGCATTGGCAGGTGGGTTCTTTATCACTAATGCCACATGGGAAGCCCTTTAATTGACCTGATGGTATCCAAAGGAGATCACCAATGGTCCTAAGGAGCAATGAGCAAGAGCAGATATCTGCTGATCCCACTGTGCTCATTGTCTTCTTGCTCTGTCTGGGGGTCATGAATAAGTCCCTCTTGGATATCCAAGCTCTACTGTTTTTGCATAATGAGTGAGCTGACTTCACTTGAGCATTTGTTTTTCTAGACTGGGTCTGCAGTTGGACTGGTCTGACTTAAACTGGACTGGGCCAGTGTGAGGCTTCAAGTAAATAAATTTTGTTTTAAAAGAAAAAATGTGTTTGTTCAAGTCTGAAGAGTCAGAGACTCCTCCATCTGGGATTCCAGTTAACTAGAATTATGTGTATATATAAAATTAAATATGTATATTATGCATATTAAGTATAAATGTGTATAAAAATTAAGATCTCCAAACCTATGATTTTCTGAACAAATGGTTTAAATTTACCAAAGATAATCTTTTAATTACAGTGGCCACAGTGAGAAACTTTTAGCCTAGATGAGCTCATCTATTTATGAGGTGCCCTAGTGAAAAACATTTATCAGCCAAATACTCAGAAGGGTAGAGAGAATATTATTTTTTCTCCCCTACAATTTCTGATGACCCAGATGAGACCTTCTGGGACATGTCACTTGCTCTGAAGCCTATAGATAGAACCCAGGAAAAAGATGGAAGTCAGTGAAAAATAAGAATTCTTACCAACTCAGCTATCCTGGATCTCAATCTGTAGTGTCCAATTAAGAGAGGAAAGTAAAATTTTATGGTGTCCCTTCTTTTCCAAATTCAGACTTCTGTGAGTTTGTTTTGGGGATACCCATTTGTTACTAATCCAAAGGACAACTCTTACTTTCCTGCATGTCTCTCATTTTGTGTACTGAGAAACTAGCTTGGGTTTCTTCCTGCTGGGGAGCACAAGTTGTCACTGCTTACATGTATAGGCAGCTCACCTGTCAGGTTTGGACTGCCAAGAATATGACCAGACAGAAATGTGACTTGCACTCCATTTGCAGCTAGTGTCAGTGCAGTGAGTCAGTTCTTTGCATCAGGTGGCCAAAGTATTAGAGTTTCAGCATCAGTCCTTCCAATGTATATTCAGTACTAATTTCCTTTAGGATTGACTGGCTTCATCTACTTGCAGTCCAAGGTACTCTCAAGAGTCTTCTCCAACACCACAGTTCAAAAGCATCATTTCTTTGGCTCTCTGCTTTCTTTATAGTCCAACTCTCACATTCATATATGACTACTGGAAAAACCATAGCCTTGATTAGATGGACCTTTGTCAGCAAAGTAACGTCTCTGCTTTTTAATATACTGTCTAGGTTGGTGATAGCTTTTCTTCCAAGGAGAAAGCATCTTTTAATTTCATGGCTGCAGCCATCATCTGCAGTGATTTTGGAGCCCAAGAAAATAAAGTCCAATGATATATAGCTCTAAATCTAGAACATATGATTCTTTTGATTTCTGTCTTAGTTGGATATCTTCTCTCTGAAATAAAGAAGCAAATTGAAGATAGTTGGAAGGGTGGGTTAGCCTCTTGATATCATTCAGGTTTTCAACCCAGTTCTTTTAAGAATTAAAAATAATTGTACTTGTCTTACAAATTTAGTCTTTTAGAGAACTCAATCTGTGGCTCTAGAAGCAATTAAAGACTACATTTGCTCTGTTTGTCTCAAAAATGCTTATATATATAGTAAATGATTAGGATAGTAGAAACAAAACTGTAATTCAAAAAGACACATGCAACCCAATGTTCACTGAAGCATTATTTACAATAGCCAAGACATGGAAACAACCTAAATGTCCATTGACAGATGAATGGATAAAGAAGGTGCTGTACATATATACAGTGGAATACTAGTCAGCCATAAAAAAGGATGAAATAATGCCATCTGCAGCAACATGGATGCAACTAGAGATTATCATACCAAGTGAAGTAAGTCAGAAAGATAAAGACAAATACCATATGATATCACTTATATGTGGAATCTAAAATATGACACAAATGACTCTATCTATGAAACAGAAACAGAACTGGGGATATAGAGAATAGACTGGTGGTTGCCAAGGGGGCTGGTGGTGGGAGAGGGGTAGGAGTGGGAGTTCAGAATTAGCAGGTGCAGACTGGCATGTAACAACAAGGTCCTACTTATAGCACAGGGAATTATATTCAATATCCTGTGAAAAACCATAATGGAAAAGAATATGAAAAGAAAATATATATATATATATATATATAAATAACTAAATCACTTCACTGTACAGCAGTAATTAACACAACATTGTAATTCAACTTAATTAAAAATAAATTAAAAAAATTTAGTTATAGAATGGCCTATTTCATGTTTTTTATACTTTCCAGTTACTGGCTGAAATTTCCACGAGTCAGTCTTTTATCTCCTATTTAGTATGAAAAATTATTATTATTATTATTATTATTAGCTGCATTGCACAGCAGATGGGATTTTAGTTTCCCAACCAAAGGTCAAACACAGCCCCTGTAGTGGCAGTGGAAGTGCAGAATCTTAACCACTGGACTGCCAGGGAATACCCAGAAAAACTATTTTTAAATTGAGTCTTGTAATTCCAATATCTGGAACTCCTATAGATCTGTATTTGCTGTGTGTTGTTTCTGCTGAAATTTTTTTTTCATGTCTGCACTCATTTTGTACCTGGCTACTTTTTACTATGTAGACAGACTATTCAACAAAATGAATGTAGGATTAGGATGATGTAAACTTCCTGCAGAGAAAATTTACACTTGTTTATGCTAATAAATCATGCAATTCAGAATCCCCTGAATCTTAACATAGGAATTTGGATAATTGAAAGTTGGGCTGTTGATCCAGTAAAATTTTTTTTAAAAAGTATTCTCTCAGAAATACAGAAATTAGCCCAAATATTTTTCAAGTTCATGTGGTCTAGGATAATCTTTCATAAATAAAAGTTAGTCTAACTTTGTTGGTTTAATTAAAACAGGCATGTTATCAGAGTTATCAGCATTAAATATGATGCAAACATACAGCTTTTTTTTCTATCCAGGTTTACTAAAAGTCATATTATCTCTGTTACAGGATTTGTTAGAAAGAAAAATAATTTAAGATGATGGTTAGCTATTTAATGCCTCAAGAAATTTTCATGAGTAATCTATATATATGTAATTATATATGTAATCTATATAGATGTAATTAAGATAAAACTTTATATATGAACTTCTCAACAGTAATTATGTTTCATGGTATGTCTACTTAAAATAGTTTCAAAAATCTTTTTGATAACTTGAAAACTTAAAAGTTATATTAACTAATGATAGCTCTGCATTGAATATCTAGATCATTTTCAGATAAAATAAAATAGTGAAACAAACTACTGAACATAGGTTTATCTACTTGGGCATCTTCTTATAAAGGAACTGAAGATATTTGGCTATATCAGCAAACATGTGTTGTGCCATATTGGAAAATTCACTGTCAGGAAGAATATGCTTTTAGAAATTATCAAATATATTTATAAACTTGCCAATCATAGAATGTTTAAGTAACAGGCAGTCTTCAATTGTTTACTTTTTAGTTTCATTAGAAATTAAGGTTTCTAAGGGTTAAGAATGCTAATCTATATATGTAATCAAAAATACTAGAAACAATAAGGGTAAAAGGAAACAACTGTGTATGAAAAGTAGGTTAAAAAAGTAGGATGTGTGTTTTGGATGAGAAGTATGAAAGACATATTTTTGTTAAGGGAAAAAGAGTAATTTTGTTCTAAAGTCAAATGACTGGGTATTCTAGAATGAGGAAGAAGAAAATACAGGAAAAAAAAACCTGAGTGGGTGAGTGGGTAGAAATTTTCAGTAAACAGAATCTTGGGGAAGGAATTTTATGTGTGGTCAAGATGGCTAAGATTAGAATAGATTTATTAGAAGTTTTTTTTTTAAATAATGAGCTTTAACATTAAAACTACAGTGGTACAAGGACTTTCCTGGCAGTCCAGTGGTTAAGACTGCATGCTTCTGCTGCAGGGGGAAAGGATTTGATCCCAGCTGGGGAAGTGAGATCTCACTTGCTTAGAGGTATGGCAAGAAAAAACAAAGGGAAGGAAGGGAGGGAGGGAGGAGTACACGGGTACAAAATTAGTTTGTCTTTCTCTCCGTTAAAAAGAAAGTCTTTTGGACTATTGGTCTTCTCTTGATAAGAGATTGTGAAATGTTTTTCTTTACCTTTTGGGTAATCTGCCGGGAAAGCAAAGATTTTGTCTTACCAAAATAATTTTTTTGTGTTTCGTGTTGTCTTTATCAAGTCTTTGATTATGTGGGAGAATTGAGTCTTCTCAATGTGAAAAGAGCTATATTTTCATTCACAGTTTTGTAATCTTCTGTATTTACCTTAAAAATTTTTTGATTATCCCTTTGGTTAAATAGATAATTAAGTATTATCTCATATTGACTTGTGATCCTGTTTAATCAAATGTTCAAACTTTTTGACATTTTTGGCAGCTTCCCAAAATCAAATTCTGAATGGAGACTTATTGACCTTAAACTAGTTTTGAGATTTCCCAGAAGGTCCTAGAAAATCTCAAAAAAAGTGTCTCTCACTTTATAAAAGAGATGTTAAAACAATTAGGGTTTTTTTTTTGGTATGTTAAATTACGTGGGAAACATTGTCAAATATGATATATTATGCTTTCTTAGATTATATATGTATGGATATATATTACTAATATAGATACTCTAGACTTGTTTGAACTTCACAGTAATTTGTCAATACCCTCATTGTCCGGCTATTATCTTAAATTGTCATATGGCACAAATTCATGTCATATGCTAATCCAGGATTACTCTTTTCCCTATTTTTCTAATGATATCTTAAATTTTATTGTCCACATGCAGTATTTTATAATTAGCATTTGCCTTTTCCCATTTCTTAGTAGAAGAAAGCTCTGGAACTTATTTAGTAGATAGTGGCAGAAAATTCATTTCAAAAATCTTTGAACTGGGCTTCCCTGGTGGCTCAGTGGTAAAGAATTCACCTGCCAATACAGGAGATGCAGGTTCAGTCCCAGGTCCGGGAAGAACCAGGTGTGGAGCACCTAAACCTGTGCACCTCAACTATTAAGCCTGTGCTCCAGAGCCCACATGCTGCAACTACTGAAGCCTGAGTGCCATAGACCCTGTGCTCAACAAGAGAAGCCACCACAATGAGAAGCCTGTGCACTGCAACAAAGAGTATCCTTCACTCCCCACAACTAGAGAAAAGCCCAAGCAGCAATGAAGGCCCAGTGCAGCCAGCCTAAAATAAAAAAATAACAATAAAAATCTTTAAACTACTTCAGAATTAATAAACAATAATAGTTTACTCTGAAACAACAAACTATTCCATATTGTTCCTATCTTTAAATGAAATTTTTATTTTTATTTTTATTTTTTTTTGGCCACATCATGTGGCTTATGGGATTTTAGTTCTCTGACCAGGGATTGAAGCCCGGCCCTTGGCAGTGAGAGCTCAGAATCTTAACTACTGGGATCACCCAGGAATTCTCTATATAAAGTTTTTATAATTTGGGGTTTTACATTTTGTTCTGTTAGCCGTTTTTAGTTCATGTTTTGTATATGGTGTGAGGTAAAGGTACTTTTTTTGCATAATGATGTCTGCTATAGACTGAATGTTTGTGTAACTATGAAATTCATCCAGTTGGATGGTATTTGGAAGCAGGGTCTTTGGCTATTAAGCCATGCAAGTGGAGCCCTCATGAGGAATTAGTTTCATTATAAAAATGACCCCAGAAAGCTCTCTTGCCCCTTCTGTCATATGAAGACATCTGGTCATGAACCAGGAATCTGACCCCTGCTAGACACCAAATCTGCCAGCATCTTGATCATGGGTTTCCCACACTCCAGAACTATGAAAAATTCCTGTCTGTGGTATTTTTGTTTTAGCAGTCCAAACTGACCAAGACGACATACAGTTGTTCCAGCATCATTTGTTGAAAAGTCTTTCTCCACTGAATTCCTGTGGGTCCTTTTTAAAACATGAATTGATGATATACATGCGAGTCTACTTTTGGACTGTGTCTTATTCCATCAATCTATATGTCTATCCTTATGCCATACTACATAGTCTTGATTACTGTAGTTTTACAATTAGCCCTGAAATCAGGCAATGAGTCCTTCAACTGTGTTCTTCATTTTCAAAATATTTTGGCTATCCTGTGTCCTTTGCTTTTCCACATAATATCTATCTAAATTATAGATAACTTTTGGAGAGAATTACCATATTAACACTATCAAGTCTTCTAATCCATGAATAGGGTATCTATTTTTAACTTAGGGCTCCTGATTCAATCATAATTGAATATATGTGTCACATAATTTATTAAACATATGTGCATAAGAAAGTCCTCATTTGGAAAAAGCAACATACTAGTGGGTTAAATTAAAATCCCTAACATTGAGAGTTTTTAATATTTTTAAGAGCCCTGTTACAGTTTTTAGTTGGAATTGGTCTGGAATGGGAAGGGGTATTTTCCATTTGAAACTCAGTTGTGTAACCCTCTCTGATTATTTGTGGACAAGTCCTTTGAGTTTGTGTAGGAAACCAACCAGGAGACTTTTTAGAGAGAAAACTCACACTATGAATGGTATATAAATTTTGATATGGCTTCCCGGAGGTACTGTGGTGTGTAGTTTAAATAATTACCCACTGTTTCATCCATATATGTGTCTCGGGATACAATCCCCAGGGGATCCAAAAAATATGTGAGTCCTGAAGAGATAAGAAACTACTATAAGCAAATATAAAATGAACTAAAATGTTAATGACTACTTTGCTAGGAACTATGCAATATAATGGAGCCCAAACTGCCCTGGGGCAGTGCCACCAGGGTAGATACAACTCTGAAGTTGGGAGAGGGAGTTTACCCACATTCCTATATAAGTCAAATAGGGGCTTTGACCCTTTGGGAACTAAAGGGAACCAGAGGGACTTTGTCACCATGAGGACTCCATCATATCAATAGCTGTCAGCAGAGGGTACAGGGCCTGGCAGAGCAGGCATGCCCAGTAGATATGGTAATATCCAGAGAAGAGTGGCAGTCTCTTCTCAGCTGCTTAGACTTGTTCCTAGGCATAGGTGAGACCTACCCTTAGCTCTCTCCTGAGTATCTGACAAGGTTCAGAATCCTACTGCTACAAAGGAGCACTCCCAACACAGCTAACATATTCAGAACCTCATCTGATCCACTCAGCAATTATGAGGCAAG
Source organism: Antilocapra americana (assembly GCA_007570785.1). Classification (NCBI taxonomy): domain Eukaryota; kingdom Metazoa; phylum Chordata; class Mammalia; order Artiodactyla; family Antilocapridae; genus Antilocapra; species Antilocapra americana. The sequence goes on from ML662918.1 coordinate 2,748,937, forward strand.
TTTTATTCCCATTTCACAGATGACAAGACTGATCTTTAGAGCACTGGATCTGTTGTAACTGTCAGGTTGATTCCTCTAGCTATGAGTCCTAGATGTAATGTTTCACTTATCATTTTACAGCCTGACAACAGGAATCTTCATTGCCCTCATAAGCTCACTGAACATTTCCAATTTTTAAATCATGTATTGATTGCTAGGAATTTTTAAAATTATGACAAACATCATTTAAGAAAAAGTAGAGATGAGTGAGCAAAGACAAGAAAAAGAATCACACATGTTGGGAGCCAAAGGATGGTAGAGGACCCAGGAGAAGGGCTGGCAGTGCCTACTGACATGGTTACAACTAGGGGAAGACATGGGGATGGACATACCTGTGGAGGAATGACATGGAGGTACCATCTGATGATTGGACTCATCTTTGAGTACAGGCAAGACCTATTTTCTGGCTACAATGCAGGAAAAAACTATCACCTCGTTTTTAGTTTTCATGGTTTTCTCTGTGCACACATGCATTATGCAAACATTTACTACTTTTACAAAGTGAAAAGTGTTAGTCGTTCGGTCATGGCTGACTCTTTGCAATCCCATGGACTGTAGCCCACCAGGCTTCTCTGTCCATGGGATTTCCCAGGCAAGAATACTGGAGTGGGTAACCATTTCCTCCTTCAGGGGCTATTCCAGACCTAGGGATCAAACCCAGGTCTCTCTCATTGCTGGCAAATTCTTTACAGTCTGAGCCCCCAGGGAAGTCCTTTTACAAAACTGGTTTGAGACTATACATTTTGTTCTGAAAAGTGTTTTTTATTGCTCTTTTTACAGTGTACCATGAACATCTCTTCCATGAATGTGGGTGAAAACCCCCTACTGAAACACAGAGCACTGTAGTTGGATCAAAAGGCTGCTGGTAAGGACAGTGATACCTAAAGCAAAGTATCAGCTTGAGGATAAAGCACATAGCCTGGCAAGTGACTGCCAGGGAAAGCAGGGTCAGTGATATTCTCATCAGAGAAACCAGAATCAAATGCCATGGCATTAAAGATACGGGATATCATGTAAGCCCTTTTGGCTCCTCCCTCCTCCCCTCATTCCCTTGACACCCCGTTGACCCCCTTGGAGTGAATGGATCCTGTCCACCTCCTTGTATCCAATGAAATCCACCCATTTTCTGTCTTTTCCTTAGCTCTTCAAGCTGAGCACTTGACAGATCTCCACATTATCTCAGCATCTCCTCACCTCCCAGATACCTTTCCTGTAAGTTGTCCTGATAGTCCTTGGGTGAATCCTCCATCGTCCTGTCCGTTTTTATTTTTGCCTTCTGGGGCACATAATCTTCAGCAGGGCGCTTTTCAGCAGTGTGCGACTGGCTCTCTGACTTTGCCTGGGACTCCGGCTTGCCCTTCTTGAGTGGGTTTCCCTTAGCTTCGGACTTGCCCTGCTTTTCTTGCTTCCCCTCATCTGCGGGTTGTCTCTCATCGTCTGGCCGTCCCTCATTCTGGAGCTCTCACTCCTGTTCTGACTTCCCCTCCACTTCCGACTTTTCTTTCTTATCTGACTTTCCTTCATTTTCAGGCTCTACTTCATCTTCTGGCTTTCCCTCACTTTTCAACTTCCCTTCATTTTCATTGCAGAGTTTTTCCACGTTGAGATGTCCCCTCCTTTTCCTGTCCTGGGGGATGACGGTGGGGGGAGGTGAAGAAGAGACAGTAGACAAGGGAGACTGAGGGTTTGGGGTGGAAGGCAGGTCTGGATAGCACTGGCATCTCACCTGTGTCAGGGGTCTCCTGACCTGACCTGGCCTAGTGTGCCTTCTGCCTACCCTTTATCCCACCATTCCTCCTGCAGTGAGAGCCAACCATTCCCTGGAAGGCCCTGCCACTTTGTACCATTTTTTAGTGTGGCGGGGAGGTGTATATTGTATGTGGTGGGGGGATGGGAAGTGGGGCCCTCAAATGCTGCCCAAGCTGTGCCCCCCAGCCCCATGCCTGTCCAGTGCTCTCCCCTTTTTCACTGACCTGCAGGGATTCTGGCCAGGTTCCTCCTCCTTTTCTAGCCTTGCAGAGTGTTGGGAACAGACATGCAGACAGACAGGAGATGGAGAGGGACTGCATGGTCCATGGACTGGGGTCCCTTTCCTGAATCCAGGCCCTCCTCATCCTACAGTTTTTCCCCTACCTCTCCTGCATCCCAGCTACCATTACTTTTCAGGCCTCAGGGACCAGACCAGGATGCTTTCCAAACTATTTTGGATCTCTGTGTCTTCCTCTTGCGCAAGCAACCCGCTGCATCCCCACCCCTTTACATGAGGTCAGTTATTTCCCCCAGGGCTCAGAGTGTGAAAGGGAGCTATTTTCAGAATTTGTCTACGTTTCACCATTGCACTGCTGGGGTGCACCACTCCCCCCGCAATTTCAGGCTCAAAAATGGGTGGATGGCACAGAGGAGGGCCTTCGAGGAGGAGGCGGGGCCACCTGCCCACATTGTCTTGTGGCACGCCTCATTCATCTCAGGACCCCCTCTTCTCTCCCTATCACTCCCCACTGCTCCTGGATCCTAGTCCCATCAGCTTCCACCCCTGCCCGGGGTGCCAGCAGTGGCCACTTTCACACTGACCTGTGGGGCCCAGGCCAGGTCTGCACCTCCTTGGGCTCGCCTAAGCCCTCTCTCCCCTCACCTGGGCAGCTCTGGGAACTGGTTCTGCGCAGACAGGGAGGGCACGGAGGCTGCTGCCCACGTGGGCGCCCAGCTGGGTCATGTGAGCATAGCGTCACCCGAGCCAGGTTTCCTGCCCTACTCCCTCGCCCCCAGGCCAGAGGGACCCAACAGCTCTGGAAGGTGGGAGCCCGGCGTGGGGTGGTGGTTGGAGAAGGAGGCATTACCAATAAAGCAGGAGTGGAGAGGCTTCTGACTGCAGGTAGGTGCTTTACCTGGAGCATCTCGATCCTCGTTCAGCATCCCTCTGAGATGCCCATTATCCCCGGTTGTGGCAGCTGGTCACAGGGAGTGTATCATATTTTGCCTAGAGCACCCCACAGCCCCATAGCCTGCTTTTAAGACTAGCTCCTCCTGACTCTAGGGCCCTGATGCTGGTCCTCCCAAGGAGTTGCACTGCCACCTTGTGTAGCTGTGGCCTGAGCCTCAGCTCTTAGTCCATGTGTTCTCTCTCCCTGACTCTGTCCATTTTCCTGTAAACACAGATTCCCAAAGCTACATATCCAGGTTATTCCCTCCCCTGAATCTCAGGCTCATTTTTTCTTTCCCACCAAAAATATAGGTGAGTGCTTATGTCCCCACAGTTTTCAACATAATGTGACATACTTTTTAATTTTCACTGATATGATGAGTAGTAGTATATCCATGGCATTTTATTTTGCATTTCTGTTTAATAGCAAATTAAATATCATTGTGAATTCTCTGTTTGTGTCTTTCCCACATCTTTTTCTTTTTTAAAAAAATATTTATTTTTATGCATTTGGCTGTACCATGTCTTAGTTGTGGCATGTGGGATCTAGTTCCCTGACCAGGGAACAAAAATATAGGTGAATGCCCTATATATTATTGCCCAGGGATCAAACCTGGGCCCCCTGCATTTGGAGCATGGAGTCTTAGCCGCTGAACCTCCATGGAAGTCCCTTTTCCACATTCTTCTATTGGGTTATTGCTCCTTCACACCTTTCAAGGGTTCTTTATACATTATATTAGGCCTTTATCTATTATAAAAGTTGCAAATATTTACTTCCAACTTGTTTGTTGCTTTTTGACTTTTTTATGATGTATTTCTGCCATGAATTTAAAAAAATAGTCACATTTTATCAGATTTGTCTTTTATTGCATCTAGATTTTTGACTCATAGTTAAAAACTCTTTTCCTACATGAGGTCAAAGAGAGAGTCCCTATTTTCTTTTAGTACTCATAAGGTTAACTGTATTTGTCTTAAAGGCATCTATGGTTAAGGAGTAAAGGTTAAGGAATATACCAGTGTTAAGTGAGTTGAAACTTTAGAAGACTCAAAGCACTAGAATAACAAAACTCAAAGCCCAAGTCTTATTGAAAGGGAAGGAGTTTCCTAGGAACTTCAGATGTTTAACTTTGAGGGTAATTATAAACTGAAAATAAACTGGCCCTCACAAAGTCTTTTAGCTTGGCTTTGCAACATCCAGGTGGACTAGTAAAGTTTAATTTCTGAATATATGTTTTGGTGGTTTTAGATAGGAAGTATCCTTATGGACCTAACCAGTGCAAACAAAATCTTCTTTGGAGAGAGATTCCATCATCCTCAGCCTCAAATTATTCCAACAAACAGCTACTTAAGTACAATGTCCATACACAAAGATAACCAGAAAAACCAAGAAAAGAGACATCATAGATAAGAAGCACCATAGGCAATAGACAACACAAGCAGATCCATTAGCTTTGAATTATTCAAATTATCAGATACAGACTACTAAACCACAGTGCTTGGCATCATCAACTCAATGGACATGAGTTTGAACAAACTCTGGGAGATAGTAAAGGGCAGGAAAGCCTGGCATGCTGCAGTCCATAGGGTTGCAAAGAGTCAGACACGACTGAGTGACTGAACAACAAAACCACAATGCTCAGTGTATTCAGATAAATAAAATCCAATCTTGAAAATTTCAACAGGGAACCAGAAAAACAAAAAAAGTAGAGAAAAAAGAAAACTCCAAAACTGAAAAATAACAAAGCTGAAGTTAGAAATTCAGTGGATGGCTTTAAAAGCAGATTAGATGCAACTCAAGAGAATTAAGTAACTAGAAATTATATTCAGATGAAGGCTGCACAGGTGGTCAAAAAGATGGAAAATATAGACAGGATGGTAGGATAAGGTCTAATACATGTTCAATTGGAATTCCAAAAGGAAAAGAGAAATGGAACAGTTCAGAGGCAATCTTTGAAGATTTAATGGCTGAGGATTTTTCAAAACTGATAGAAGACACTGATCCATAGATCCAAGAAGTCTAACAAATGCCAAACAGGATAAATAAAAAGAAGCCCATGCATAGAATACATAATAGCGAATTTACAGAGAATTTAAGACTAAGATAAAATCATAAAAATAGCCAAAAAGATAGAGTATGCCTCAAAAGGAACAAAACTTAGGCTAATTACTGGCTTTGCAACAGCAATGATGAAAACATGAAGATGGTGAAGTGACATCTTTAGTATCTTGAAAGAAAGTAAATGCCAACCAAGAAAATAACCAAAAATACCCTTCAAAAATGAAGGCAAAATAAAAGCTTTATAAATAAACCAAAACAAAGAGTTTCTAGCAGCAGTCAGAAACCAAAGGAAATACTCAATTCTATGGAGCATTTTTCAGATAACAAGAAAATGATCTCAGATGGAAGACTAGGGATGAAGGGAGGAAAAGAAAGCAATTAAAAGGCTAAATATCTAGCAATTAAAAGGCTAAGTATCTATAAATTTAAATCAATACTGTATAAAATAATATTATCTTGTTAATTCATACTGACAACATGGGAGTCAAACGGACTAGAGTAAAAGTATTTAAAGTTCTGGCATTATCTAAAGAGTATGCATAAGTATAAATTAATGTTAGCCTTTACTAAGTCAAGACTATATGCTATAATTACCAGATAAATATTAAGGAAGAGTAAGAGCGTAAAACTTCTAAGCTAATAGAGAGGCAAAAATAAGAAAATAATCAATCCTAAGGGAGAAAAATCTAACATAAACCAGATGGGATATAAGAGAAGGAATATGGTACAATGGTTATATCCAGTATTAATATCAGTAAGTACATTAATGTAAATGGTTTACATGAAATAATTAAAAAACAAATATTTTTAGACTGGAAAAACCCAACTATATACTATTTACAAAAGACATATCTGAAATATAAAGATACATAAAGACTGAAAGTAAAAGCATAGGGAAAAAATAACATGAAAACACTAACCAAAAGAAAGCCATTATAGTTAAATTAATAACAAAATAGACTTTAAAGCAAAAAGCACTACAAGACATAAGCATCACTTACTGATATTTAAAATTTGTGCATTTATTAAGCAGACCTCAAAATAAAGAAAATTAAATGACAGAACTACAAGGAGAAATAAAAAATACCTTCCATTTCATTGTTAACACTCCTATCTCTATAACTGTGTAAATATTTAAAATGTTGAAAGAAAAAAAAACACTAACCTAAAATTCTATATCGAGTGAAATAATCCCTCAAATGTGGAGGAGAAATAAAGACTTTCTCAGACAAACAAAAACTGATGGAATTCAGCATCAGCAAACCTTTCCTTCAGGATACGTTAAAAGATTTTCTTTAGGCAGCAGAAAAATGGTGCAGGCCTGCAACTCAGATCTACATAAAGTAAGAACATTGGAAATGCAATAAATGAAAGTATAATGAAATCTTTCACCTTATTCTTAATTGATGTAAAAGACAACTCTTTATCTAAAATAATAAAATAACAGTACATTATGTGATTGCAGGAAATGGATGAGTGAAATGAATAATGAACACTTAAGGTACTTGTACTACATATAAGTGAAGCAGGACAGTGTTATTTGAAAATGTTCTTAGTTAAAAATGTAAACTCAAGGAAAATCACTGAAAGAATTTTAAGGAAATATAATTGATACACTAAGGAGAAGACAAGTGGACTCATGTAAAATACTTAATTAAAACTAGAGAAAGCAGACTTCGCTGGTAGTCCAGTGGCTAAGACTCCACACTCCCAATGCTGGGGGCATGGGTTCGATCCTTGATCAGGGATCTAGATCCTACATGCTGCAACTAAACTGAAAGATCCCACATGTCATAACTAAGACCTGGTGCAGGCAAAAATTAACTAGAGAAAGCAGAAAAAGAAGCCTCTGGCAACAAATAGAAAACAGTTATAAACATGGTTGATCATAATCCAAATATATTGAGTCATTTTAAATATGAATGGTCTAAATACATCAAAGATTGAAACTATCAGAGTGAATTAAAAAAACAACTATATGCTGTACACAAGAAGCCCACTTTAAATATAAAGAGTGAGTGAAAGTGAAAGTCGCTCAGTAGTATCCAGCTCTTTTGAGACCCCATGGACTGTAGTCCACGGAATTTTTCAGGCCAGAATACTGGAGTGGGTAGCCTTTCCCTTCTCTAGGGGATCTTCCCAACCCAGGGATCGAACCTAGGTCTACCTGCATTACAGGTGAATTCTTTACCGGCTGAGCCACAAGGGAAGCCCAAGAATACTGGAGTGGGTAGCCTATCCCTTCTACAGGGGATCTTCCCAATCCAGGAATCAAACTGGGGTCTCCTGCATTGTAGGTGAATTCTTTACCAACTGAGCTATTAGTGAAGCCCTGATAAAGAGTGAGAGGTTAAAAGTAAAGCAACAGAGAAAGATCTGCACTAATGAAAAAAAAAAAAAACCTGGACAAATAAAGAAAGCTGGAGTAGTAACATAATTTCGACAAAGCAGAACAAGGAAAATTATCAGAGATCAAAAGAGGCACTACATTTTGATAAAGGGATCAATTCTGAGCAAAACATAATAATCCTAAACATGTATATGTACATGACAAAAGTGTTGAAATATATGAAGCTAAAACTGATAGAACTGAAAGGACAAACAGGCAAATCTATTATTATAGTTACAAACTTTAATGCCCCCAATCAGTAATTGACAGATTAAGCTGGCAGAATATCAATAAGGATATAGTCAGAGAAAGAAATGGCAACCTACTCCAGTATTCTTGCCTGGAGAATTTCATGAACAGAGGAATCTGGTAGGCTACAGTCCATGGGATCACAAAAAGTCAGACACGACTGAGCAACTAACACATAGTTGACCTGAACAGTATTATTAATCAACTTGATTTAATTCACATTTATAGAACATTCCATTCAACATTCAAGCTCATATAGAACATTCATCAAGAGAGTCCATAAAACCCACCTTAACAAATTTAAAAGAATAGAAGTCATAAAAGTATGCTCTCAGTAGAATTAAACTAGAAATCAATAACAGAATAGATGGTGAACCCAAATATTTGGAAATTAAGCAACACATTTCTAAATAACACGAGTCAAAGAAGAATTCTCAACAAAAATTTAAAAATGCTTTGAACTAAATGAAAATACAATATATCAAAATCTCTGGGGTAAAGCAACAGTGATGCTTAAGGGGAAATTTCTAGCTTAAACACGTATATGGAAAAGAAGACTCTCCCATCAATAACCTATGCTTTCTTCTTAGGAAAGTAAAGAAAGAAGAATAATTTAAGCCTAGTGAAAGTGTCAGTCACCCAGTCGTGTCCAACTCTTTGCGAACCCATGGACTGTATATTCCATGGAATTCTCCATGCCAGAATACTGGAGTGGGTAGCCTTTCCCTTCTCCAGGGGATCTTCCCAACTCAGGGATCAAACCCTAGAGCAAACAGGAAAAAAGAAATAACTAGAGACAAAATCAAAGGAAAGTGAAAACAGGAAAACAACAGAGGAAATCAACAAAACCAAAAGTTGGTTCTTTGAAAAGATAAAATTATTAAATTTCTTACGAGGGTAACCAAGAAAACAAGAAAGACTCAAATTAACAATATCAGAAATGAAAGTGGACATTAAGAAGGTAATGAAGTAATACTATGAGAAACTCTGTTCCTACATTTGATAACTTAAGATGAAATGGACTAATTACCCAAAAGATACAAACTCCTAAAAGTCACACAAGAGGAAAAGATAACCTGAATAGTTTTGTATCTATTAAATAAATTGAATCAATAATTAATAACCTTCCAAAGATAGAAATCACTAGGACCAAATTCTACCAAATATTTAAGGATCACCAGTAAACATTTAGAAATCACTAGTGAATTCTACCAAATGTTTAAGTTAGAAATAATACCAATTCTCCACAATCTCTTCCATAAAATGTAACTAGAGAACACCTGACTCATTCTGTGAGACCAATATTACTGTAATTCCAAAACCAGATAAAAGATACTACAAGAAAGGAAACTACAGACCAGTATCTCTAATGGATATAGACACAAATCCTCAACAAAGTGTTATAAAACTGAATCTAATAATACATAAAAAGTTATGTGCCGAACAACTGAAATTTATTCCAGGTATTCAAAGTTGATTCAACATTTGAAAATTAATTGATATAATCCACTACATGTTAACAGACTAAAAAAGAAAAATTATGATATTATTTGATACAGAAAAAGTATTTGACAGACTCCAACATCCATTCATGATAAACACTTTCAACCTGGGAGTAGAGGGGAACTTCCTCAATTTGATAAAGAATATCTACATGGTGACTGAATAACAAAAACGACAAGAAACTAACATTATCCTTAGTGATAAAAAAGGAGACACTTCACCTAGAGTGTCAGGAACAGGGCAAGGATGTCCTTTCTCATTGCTCTTATTGAACATCATACTGGAAGTCCTAGCTAGTGCATTAAGACAAAAAAGGAAATAAAAAGTGTAGATTAGAACTGAGGAAATAAATCTATTTGTATCTGCAGATGACATGACTGTCTATGTAGAAAATGCCAAAGCACTGACAAACTCCTGGTCACAAGATCACAGGATTTAAGTGAATATATAAATTTAATTGCTTTCCTATATACCAGCAATGAACAACTGGAATTTGATATTTAAAAGTGCATTTATAACAACATCCCCACAACACAGAATGTGACAAAAGACTCTAAGTGTATCACAAATGCACAAAACAACTTCACTGAAAGAGATGGAAGAATAAGGCACTAATATAGGTAACTTTGGAAATGAGTGGAGTCTGTTAAGATCAAAGACAAAATTTTCTCTATATATGTTTTGAAACATATAAAGATGTATATATATGTGCACACACACATAAAGAGAGACAGAAAGAGATGCATATATATCTTCTTTCTTTGTCAACTGAAAGGGCCTGGAAGCAATGATATTCCAATGGTAGGGTGTACACTTAACACCTAAATCTTGGTTTTTAGCCCCATTCTCCAACCAAAGGTACCAGGGTCCCTTGGAGAAATGGTTGATTCTAGGATTTGGGCAGGAAATATGCAAGATAAGACTAGACCATTTTGTAGTGCCAGAAAGTTTTATAAAAACACACACACGTGTACACAATGATGAGGGTATGTTAAATAGATCCAAGAACCAACTGAAAGAACTTCCAATGGCCAAAAGTGTAAAAATTTGAGCAATGAAAATATATATAGTAGTATTATAGTCCAAAGTATATTAAATAACTGGGGAGAAATCAAATATGCAGAATTCCAAATAAATGTTGGAGATACTCCATCTTCAATGAGATTGAACATAACACCGCAGTCTTTTAAGTGTAGACTGTGCAGAGTGACTTTCTTCCAAAGAGTATAGTCTAGAAAGGGAGAAATAAAAGAGTAACTTTACCATGTAGAATCCTGAGAAGACTACTTCAGCCAGGTGACCAACATTAACATCAACAATGATAATATTGATAGTATGTACCCTTCATATGATGCCATTTTGCCTGTGTGATCCTCTTCCCAAAAAAGCACTTAACACCTGTCTATCCATAAGAGAAAAATCAAGCAAACTGAAATTGCAGTGCACTATACAAAGTACCTGACCAGTGCTTCTCAAGAGAGTCAAGGCATCAGAAACAGGGAAAGTGTGAGAAACTGTCACAGCCAAGAGGAGCCTAAGGAGGCATGACTAATTGTAAGGTAATTGTAGGATGGGATCCTGGGACAGAAAAAAGACATTAGGGTAAAACTGAGGCACTCTGAATAAAGTATGTATCTTGGTTAATGATAATGCATCAACATTGGTTCATTGTGACAAACGCTTCAAGCTAAAAAGTAAGATGTTAATAACAGGCATGGAGTATATGGAAACTGCATCTTTGTAATAATTCTGTAAATCTACAACCGGCCTAAGAATTTATTTAAAGAAACACCACAAGCGAAGAAAAGGCTAATGAAGAGCCAGAGGGGGAAAAATGACATAGGTAGATGGGTCTGCTGAAATGATAAGCCAGGGCTTAACAGGAATTTCCTAGGAGACAATTTCTTCTAAGAAAAAAGCGTCAGCAGACACAAGATTAACAGGTGAGAATAGCACAGCATCTGGTCACAGATTTTTCTCCTCGTTCAATCTCCAGTATCTAAACCCAGTGCAGATGGCTGTATGCAGAAATGCACACAAACCAACAAGATACATGGAAAGGTATGTTTTATAAGAACTTTATAAATAGCAAGACCCAAGTGACAACTGGGTGCTACCCAGCTGAGTTAGGGTAACTCTACTCTAGAGAATTCTCCACCTTTCAGTTGTGACACGGTGTTGCTTTAGACCATCATGGTCTCCAGCCCATCAGCAGTGGTGGGGGCCTTAGGAGGGTACAGTACCCACAAGCAGAGCACACTGCCCAAGAGTCATGACATCACCCCAGCTGGGGAGGGCCACCCACCTCACAGCTGTCTGAACTTATTCCTGCATACACACCTCCTCAGCCTTCTCCAAAACATCTGATGGGGCTCTGGCCCTGCTAGTGCAGGGGAGAGGGTGGGAACCAGCCCAACACAGCTCACATACTCAGCATCTTATTAAATATTCTCCACAGCCCTGAAAGGCAAGTTTTACCCCCAATTCACTGATGCCAAGAGCCTCCCTTACAACAATGGATCTGTAATAACTGTCAAGTTGATTCTTACACCTTTGAGTCCCAGAGGTAATGTGACTTTTACTTAGTTCACATCCTGGCAACAAAAATTTTATGTCTCCACTGCCTTCAGAAGGCACTTCACTGAATAGTACTTGATTGCTTAGTATTGCTTTCCTATTTTTTATCTTTCGTTATTACTATGATAGAAAGTAATCTGTGATTTTTTAAGAGAATATAAACAGATGAACAAAAAACAAAAAAATCACCCACAGATATCCTCTGTTGATCTTTTAGTAGACAGTTTTCAGTTTTTCCTGTACATGGATCAGGAAACTATCTTTGTAGTTTTACAAAAATGGACTGATGCCATATATATGGTTCTGAAAACTATTTTTGTTTTTAATTTTACAGTGCACCATAAACATTTTTCCATGCAATGGGTGAAAATCTGCTACTGAAACATAGAGGGCTGCAGTTGAATAATGAGAGTGACACCTAAAGTATAGGATTAGCATAAGGTTAAATAAAGCACAAGGCCTGGTAAATGCCTGCCAGAGGCACTACACAAAAGGAATGTCTTCAAAGCCCCTTTGCGGCGCCCTGCAGCCACCCCTGAGTTCCCTTGGGCCCCTGGGGTGGAAGGGGTCCTGTAAACTTTTTTGCATCCACATAAACCCCCCCAATTTCTGTCTGGTTTTCTTCACCTCATCCTCCACCCTGGCCATCTCATCAAATTCTCTTATCATCTCTTCATTGCTCAAATTCATATCATGTATGGCCTCCTTGTATTCCTTGAGACACTGAGCCAGCCCCTTGTTGGTTTTTCTTTTGGCCTTCCTGGGTACATCCTCCCCAGCTGGGCGCTTTCCGCCAGCCCTTGGTTCCCTTGGTTCACTGGCTGGCTTGTCTTCTTTTGGTTTTCCCTCGCTCATTGGCTTTCCCTCACTCTCTGGCATCCCCTCACTCTCTGCTTCTCTTTCTTTTGCTTTTTCCTCACTCACTGGCTTTCCTTGGCTCTCTGGGTTTCCTGCTTTTGGCTCTGTCTCATTCTCTGGCCTTTCCTTAACCTTTAATACTTCCTCATGGGCCTTTCCCTTGTGATCTGTCCTTCCTTTGTTTTCTAATTTTTCCTCGTCTTCCTTAGTAAAAGCTGATCCTGGTTTTCCTGCATCCAGTGGCTGTTCTTTGTTTTCCATCTTGCCTTGGTTCTCAGGCTTTGCTTCAGTTTCACTGCAGAGTTTTTCCATGTTGAGCGTCCCCTCCTTTTCTGTCCTGGGAGTGGGGTGGGGGACGAGAAGACAAAGAGGAGACAAGAGAGACTGAGGTTTTGGGGGTGAAATGCAGGTCCGGATAATAGTAGTCATTTCTTGCCATTTGTCAGGGGTCTCCTGACCTGGCCTGGCCCTCCGAGAGTGCCTTTTGCCCACCCTTTACCCCACCATTCCTCGTGCACACGTGAGACACTTCCCTGGCAGGCACTGCCATTTTTCCCTGTGCTTGCTCAGAGCGGCAGTGTGTAAATGTGTCGGGAGGTGGGCAGTGGGGCCCCCAATTCTGTGAGGGCGGTCCCTCCGCACTCCCCACCCCTCTGGGTCCCTGTCCAGTGCCCTCCTCCTTCACTGACCTGCGGGGATTTTTGACAGGTTCCTCCTCTTTCTATAGGCCAGTAGAGCGCTGGGAACAACAGACACGTAGACCTGCAGACAGACAGGAGGCAGGGAATGGCCATCGGTGGATGCACAGGGACTCGGGTCCCTTTCCAGAATCTCTGCCCTCCTCACCCAACGTTACCCTCCCCCAACCTCCTCCGCCCCCTGCACCCCAGCCGCCATTTCTTCTCACGCCTCAGGCGCCAGACCAGGATGTTTTCCAAACTAATTTTGGATCTCTGCGTCTTTCTCTCCCAAAGGCAACTCGCCTCCCCACCCTCGAGGTCAACTTTCTACTCTACGCACAGTGGCAGAGGGGATTTATTTCCACTGCCTCACGGCTGAGGCGCCCTCTAGCTCACAATCTCCGGCTCCAAAATGGACGGAGGACAGAGAAGAGGATGTGTAGAGAAAGAGGAATGGGTACTTGGGGTGTCCGCCTTCCCCTCCCTCCGCCCAATGGCTGCTTGCTCCCCCTTAGCCGTTTTCCCACCGCCATCTCTAGCTACACTCTGGCCAGCTCCCCTCGACCAAAACCCCATCTCCAACCTTTCTCCTTTCCGCGCCCGTTCCTCCTCCCCCATTCCGGTGTCCCAAAAGCAGCGACGAGAACCCTCACACTGACCTGAAAGAACCAGGAGCAACAACTAGGGGCTCGCAGACGGTTCCGGGTCCGACAGCACCGAGGGAGTGCCAATACCCGGGCCGGTGCCCACTTCTGGGCCCAAAGGTCACGTGAGCGTCGCGTCACCCGAGCTCCGCCCCCGCACCCCGCCCACCAGCCGGCGTCTGCTAGCCGCCCCCCGCCTCCCTCTGGCAGGTGCCCTCTTAACTTCTCGGGGCCCTTTTGTCCTTTTCCTCTTGTTGAGAAGTTGGTAAAAGAAATAATTTTAGTAAAAACCACAGAGGTGGGGACTTAACCTGGCTGTCCAGTGGTTAGCACCCCGCGCTTCCATTGCAGCGGGCATGGGTTCTATCCGCGGTGGGAGAACTGAGATCCCACATGCTGCCTGGCGCCGCCAAAACAAAACAAAACCTCGGAGGCTTTTTTTTTTTTTTTTAATGGATTGGGCAGTTTGGGGGAGGAGTCTATAACTTTGCTCTTAAATTCCACTGAAAGAACGTAGACTTATAAATGAAATCCTATGACTGTGAACTTTAATATTGTACAAAGAGTAGAATATTGCACTTTAGGAAAAAATGTTGCCATCAAAATGAAATTGTCCCTTTTTCCTGGTATGCAAAACATACGTTTTCTAATGAATTAAATATTTAGATCTGAAAATAATTTTATATTAGAAACAAAATGAAAGAATGATTTTTATTTTTAAGTGACTGAATACACAACAGACAATGACCAGACGACAATAGAATTGTGACCCACAACCTCTGTAGCAAGCAGCCCCACAAGCCAAACCACAGCCTCTACAGCAATCTTCTGGACTTGATCAATGACTGCCAGCCTTCCTATTTTTGCCCTGCCACTACTAGAGAAATCTAAATATGCTCCCCAAACCAATTACATAAAATACCTCTGGCTCACCAGCGTTTCATTGCCAACACCTTCTAATCAGAGAAAATATGGTCTTCCTTTTTTTCACTCTAAAGTTTTCCCATTGCCCTGCCTGTCTTTAAGTCTCTGCCAAACACAAGTTAGGGTGGCTAACTCCCTTGTTATAACAAGCTCTGAATAACTAGCTTCTGCTTCTACATAAGCTTTTCGTGTAGAAAGTCTTTAAAACACAATAACTGTCTAATCAATCGCCAGCCCAGGATTGATGCTCGGGGCTGGTGCAGCGAGATTTCCCGGTGGGGGAGGGAAGAGGGAGGGGGGTTCCGGAGGGGAAGCATATGTAAACCCATGGTGATATCATGACAATGTATGGCAAAAACAATTTAAAAAAAAAAAGTAGGGAAAAAAAATTAAAAAAAAATAAAAAGAAAAACAAAACAAAACAAAAAGAAAATAAAACACAATAACTGAAAGTTGAACAATTAACAACAGAATTGATGGATTTGATTACATGAAAACATAAGATATTGGGGACACATGAATTTCTCCCTGCTCATTTTTCTAAAATGTATTTTTTATTGAAGTATAGTTGCATTAAAACGTTGTGTTAATTGTTGCTGTACACCAAAGTGACTCAGTTATGTATACATATACATTCTTCCTCATATTCTTTTCCATTATGGTTTATCACAGGATATTGAATATATTTCCCTATGCTATACAGTGGTGGTGGTGGTGGTGGTGGTTTAGTTGCTAAGTTGTGTCCGACTCTTGCAACCCCATGGACAAAGGAGCCTGCCAGGCTCCTCTTTCCGTGGGATTCTCTAGGCAAGAATACTGGAGTGGGTTGCCATTTCCTTCTCCAGCAGCACCTTGTCTAGCCATTCTATAATATATCAGTTTGCATCTGCTAACCCCAAACTCCCTCCTACCCCCGACCCCTCCCTGCTCTCGTAGAGTGTACTGGTAAAATTTTTCTGCAGGGCAATTTTGTAAATTGTTTAAAAATTAAAATATTTGATATTTTGGTTCAGTAATTCCAACTTGAATATTTATCTGTGGAGATAATTAATAAGATGCTAAAATAGAATGTTGTGTTTTAATAGGTTTTTCAATTCCCATACCAATTATTTATTATGCATTTATCCTTTGCTGAAATTGGGGCTACAGTAGGCTTTGTTAACAATGGGAAACAAGGGAACATCACAATTGTCCATCAGTACAGATATAGTTACCTATCCCTTCGCCAGGGGATCTTCCCCACCCAGAAATCAAACCAGGGTTACATAATCTTCTTAGTATATTTGTTTACCCTGGTTATCTTTGGACATTTGGTTAAAAAAATAATCCTTTTATGTTGGGTGCCCAGAATGCAGTAAAAATAATTATTAACTATCCATAACCTGAAATTACTGTGGATGGTGTGACCCCAAGGATAACCATAGGATGTGGTATTGACCTGTGGAGGAGCATTCCCCAACCTTTTTGGCACCAGGGACTTGTTTTGTGGAAGATAATTTTTCCATGGAACCTGACTGGGGATGGTTTGGGGATGGATCTCATAAGGAGGGCACAACCTAGATCCCTCTCATGCACAGTTCCCAGTAGGGTTTGCGCTCCTGTGATAATCTACTGCTGCCACTGACCTAACCAGAGGTGGAGCTCAGGCGGTAATGTGAGCCATGGGGAGCAGCTGCAGGTACAAATGAAGATTCCTTCACTGGCCTGCTATTCACCTCCTGCTGTTTGGCCCATTCCTAACAGGCCACAGACTGGTACTGGTCCATGGCCCAGGGGGGTTGGGGACACCTGCTCTAGAGAATACCACCTATATGCCAGGCACTGTGCTAGTTACCTTATATTATCTGGGGTGAATTTCATTTATACCTGATGGAAAAACTCATACTTAAGTGAAGCAGAATGATTTATAAAGCTACAAGCTTAACTCACTGTAGTACTGAAATAAAGATAGTAAGAGGAATAAAACATCTCCAAGTATAAAAGTTTTTAGTATATGATAAAGAAGCAATTCTGTTCAGTAGCAAGGTATAGGTTATTATGGAAAGTAAATTTGTATAATTATTTAAATAATTAAAGAAAATGAAGAGCCTATTTTCTGACAAACACTCAAATTCTTTTCAGAGTAGGCAAGAAAAATAAAATGAAAATTTTCTAGATTGGAAGGGAAGAAGCAAAAACTGTCTCTAGTTACAAATTATATGATCACATATGTAGAAAATCCCAAGGAATTCACTAAAGAACTATGAGAATGAAAGAGTTCAGTAATGTGGCAGAAATACAAGATCAATAAACAAAAACTGAGTGTGTTTCTATATGCTAGCAATGAATAATTCAAAGAGGAACATAAAGTAGCATTTCTATTTAAAATATCATCAAAAAGAATAAAACACTTAGAAATAAATTTTGAAAGTCCAAGAATTGTATGCTGAAAACTATAAAATATTGTTGAACAAAATTAATTAATACATGAATAAATGGAAAGATATCCTATGTTTCATAGATTGGTAGACTTTGTATTGCTAAGATGGGCAATATTTCCTAAATTGATCTGCAGACTCAACACAACCTCTACCAAAATCTCCGATGGTTTCTCTGCAGATTTTGACAAGCTGATCCCAAAATTCATACAGAAATGCAATGAACTCAGAATAGACAAAAATAATATTGAAAGAGGATGAAGTTTGAGGTCTCACACTCTCAGATTTCAAAACTTACCACAGATCTACAGGAATCAAGACAATGTGGCACTGGCAGAAGGACATACAGACCAACAAAATTGAGAATACAGAAATAAAGCCTCAGATTTACAATCAATTGGTTTTCAACCAGAATGACAAGAAAATTTAGTGCTTAAAAAGAGTCTTTTTAACAAATGATGGTGAGACAACTATATATCCACATGCAAAAATTGAATTTGGACTCCCACACCACACCATATACAAAACTTAAAACAATAAGTCCTAAATATAAGAGCTAAAACTATTAAACTCTTATTAGAAAATAAAGGTGTAATTCTTCATGATCTTGGATTAAGCAATAAGTTCTCTGATATGACACTAAAAGTTCAAGCAATTAAAAAAATATAGAAAAATGAGGCCTCACCAAAATGGAAAACTTTTAAATTTAAACAACATAATTAATAAAGTGAAAACACAAAACACAGAGGAGAAAATTTTTGAAAGTAATATGCCTGATAAGGGACTTATATCTAGCATATACAAAGTGCACTTACAATTCAATTAAAAATAGGCAGGGAATTCCCTGGTTGTCCAGTGCTTAGTACTGTGTGCACTTTCAATGCCAAGGCCATGGGTTCAGTCCCTGGTTGGAACTTAGATCCCACAAGCCTCATGCTGCAATGAATAAATACATAAAAATGATCAAAGATCTGAATAGATATTTCAGCAAAGAAAATTTATAGAAAACCAATAAGCATGATGTTCAACATTATTAGCCATCAGGTTAATGCATATCAAAACTACAATGAGATACAACTTCATATCCACTAGTAGCGATATAATAAAAATGCAGATAATAATAAGCATTTGCAAATATGTGGAGAAATTAGAACCATCATGCAATGATGGTGGGAATGAGAAATGGTGTACCACTGTACCAGGCTGTCTGGCAGTTTCAAAATGTTAAACATTAAGTTATCATATGATTTGACAATGCCACTTCTGGATCCAAGATAAACGGAAAAATATCACACAAAAACTTATATGCAAATGTTCCTGGCAGCATTACTCATAATAATTAAAAAATGGAAATATCCCTAATGTTCATGATCTGATGAATGGATAAAAAATGTGGTATAATAACAATACTATTTTTCAGTAAAAATGGAATAAAGAGCTGATACATGCTAACAGGCACATGAAAAAGTACTCAACCTCACTAATCATCAGAGAATTACAAATCAAAACAACAATGAGGTATCATCTCACCTGTCAGAATGGCTATTATTAAAAAGACAGCAAATAACAAATGTTGGCGAGGATGTGAAGAAAAAGGAGCCCTCTTGCACTGTTGGTGGGGATGTAAATTGGTGCAGCCACTATGAAACAGGCTTCCCAGGTGGCTCAGTGGTAAATAATTTGCCTGCCAATGCAGGAGATGCAGGAGATGTGGATTTGGTCTCTGGGTCGGGATCTCCCCAAAGGAGGAAATGGCAACTCACTCCAGTATTCTTGCCTGCGAAATCCCATGGACAGAGGAGCCTGGTGGGCTAAAGTCCCTGAGGTCCCAAAGAGTCAGGTACGACTGAGCATGCATCCACTATGGAAAATACTATAGATTCCTCAAAAAATTAAAAATAGAACTACCGTATGATCCAGCAATTCTACTTCTGGGTATTTATCTGAAGAAAAAATATCAATTAGAAAGAATATATGCACCCATATGTTCATTGCAGCATTCTTTACAATAGGCAAGATAGGGAAGCAACCAAAGTGCCCATCAATAGATGAATGGATAAAGAAGATGTGATATATAATGGACTATTACTCAGCCATATAAAGGATGAATTCTTACTATTTATAGCAACATGATTGGATCTAGGTGGTATTATGCTGAATTAAATAAATCAAAGACAAATGCTGTATGATTTCACTTATATGTGGAATCCAAAAAACAAAACAAATGAATAAACATAACAAAACAGAAACAGTTACATATACAGAGGACAAACAGGTGGTTGCCAAAGGAGAGGGGAGTTGGGGAAGGAAAGAAATGAGTGAAAGAGATAAAAAAGTATAAACTTCATGTTGCAAAATAAATGTCACCAGTATGAAATATGCAGAGTGGAATATAATCAACACCTATGTAATATATTGGTATGGTGCCATATTGTGACTTGACTTATTGCGGTGGTCATTTTGAAATGTTTAGAAATTCCAAAGCACTATGTTGTGTAACAAGAACTAACTTAGTGTTGTAGGTCAGTTAAACTTCAAAAACAAGAAAAAGAGATCAGATTTGTGGTTACCAGAGTGGGGAAGGGTGAAAGAGAATTGGATGAAGGCAGACAAAAGGTACAACTTCCAATTATAAGATATGTAAGCTGTTATTGTTGTTTAGTTGCTAAGTCATGTATGGCTTTTTTTTGACCCCACAGGCTGTAACTCACCAGGCTCCTCTGTCCATGGGATTCTCCATACAAGAATACTGAAGTGGGTTTCCATTTCCTTCTCCAAAGGAACTTCCCTTCTGACCCAGGGATCAAACCCAGGTCTCTTGCACTACAGGCAGATTCTTTACCATCTGAAATTTATACAGTATTATATGTCAATTATATCTCAGCAGAACTGAAAGAAAATAATAGTGGAATAGCAATAATAAAGAACCTAGCAGATGAATACTTTCTGAATATAAATTATTATTGTAAACTGCTAATTTTGGGGGTAATTTGTTATGCACTAATAGTAACCAGAACAACCTGTATAAAGGATATGAAAATACCAGATTTGACAATAGATAGTGCACAAAGCCTAAAATATTTACTATCTGGTCCTTTACAAAGAAATTTTGTCAACCTAGGTCCTAGACCAAAGGGAACAACTAAACCTCTACCACCACCACAACCATTACTATTAAGATATGATGTTGAGTAAGTACTAATATTTATGCATTTCAGGGTACATTTCAGGTAACATTTCATTCTTCTAAGAGGGTAACTTTAATACAGTTTTAAGCTTACAAAAAATCATTCCATGTATTTTTGAAACAACTAATTCTTGAGTACTGAAAACCCATGCAGTAAAAGTTGATGGCCTAGTGCAAAGAGCCTAGAATTCAGACTTGGAACTTAAAAAAAAAATTTAACCTCTTTTAGGCCCAGTTGGTTTGCCCATCCGTCTGTCAAATGGGAGAGTGGATGGCAGTCAAAAGACTGACAGTAGATTTCCCTGGTGGTCTAGTCGTTAAAAATCCACCTGCCAATGCAGAGGATGCAGGTTTGATCCCTGGTCCAGGAAGATCCCACGTACCTCGGAGCAACTAAGCCTGTGGGCCACAACTACTGAACCTGCATGTGCTTCCCACAGAAAGTGGGGGAGCATTGCAATGAGAAGCCCTCACACTGCAACTAGAGAGTGGTCCCTGCTTGTCACAACTTGAGAAAGCCTGCTCATAGCAAAAGAGATCCGGCACAGCCAAAAATAAATTATTTTAAAAAAAGAATCCGTTTCCAGAAAAAAATAAAAAAAACTGACAGTCAAGTGTTGGCAAGGATAGAGAGTAACTTGAACCCACATATGTACTCTAGGTGGAAGTATAAATTGATATAGCCACTTTGGAAAACAATGTCTACTAAGGCTAAACATTCATGTACATTTTGACTCAGCAATTGCAGTCTTGGTATGTTTCCACAGAAATATTCTTTGTGTCCACCAAAAGATATGAAGAAGACTGATTAGTAAGCTTAAAGCTTACAGCAATGCAAATGTCCATCAAGCAAAAAAGAGTGTTATACTCCTATAATGAATTATAATACAGACATGAAAACAAGCAAACTACAATCACAAACAACATGGGGTAAACATCACAAATATAACACTGATACTTCCATTGTAAATCATTCTCTCTCCCCTGCCTACAAAAACACTTATCAGTGGAGTCACAAATGGGGGTAGATTTGTGGCCACAAGAATGAATTTAGGGAGAAGGAAAAGCAGAAACAGACCCTGGAGCTCAACCTGATGTGTGACAATCCCAGCTGTTGGAGTTTATTAAGGGAAAAATATTATGCATTTTATGCTTATATGTTTTAATTTGGATTAATTCTCCAAGTGGAGGCTGAGATGGGTTAAAGAAATTAACACTGTATTAGCTTTTATTTATTTTTTATTATTTTATTTATTATTTGTTGAATCATGGAGTAAGCAAAGGAGTTCCAGAAAAACATTTATTTCTGGTTCTTTGATTACCCTAAAGCCTTTGACTGTGTGGATCACAACAAACTGTGGAAAATTCTTAAAGAAATGGGAATACCAGACCACATATCTGTCTCTTGAGAAACCTGTATGTGGGTAAAGAAGCAACAGTTAGAACTGGATTTGGAATAACGGGCTGATTCCAGATTTGGGAAAGGAGTAAGACAAGGCTGTGTATTATCACCCTGCTTATTTAGATTCTATGCAGAGAACATAACATGAAATGCCAGGCTGGATGAAGCACAAGCTGGAATCAAGATTGCCAGGAGAAATACCAATAACCTCAGATATGTAGATGATACCACTCTAATGGCAGAAAGTGAAGAAGAACTAAAGAGCTTCTTGATGAAAGTGAAAGAGGAGAATGAACAGCTTAGCTTGCTCAAAACTCAACACTCAAAAAGCTAAGATCATGGCATACAATCCCATCACTTCATGGTAAATAGATGGGGAAAAATTGGAAACAGTGGCAGATTTTATTTTCTTGGGCTCCAAAATCACTGCAGATGGTGACTGCAGCCATGAAATTAAAAGATGCTTGCTCCTTGGAAGGAAAGTTGTGGCAAATCCAGACAGCATATTAAAAAGCACAGACATCACTTTGCCGACAAAGGTCCATATAGTCAGATATATGGTAGACTACACCAGTAGTCATGTGCAAGTTGGACCATAAAGGCTGAACTCTGAAGAACTGATGCTTTCAAATTGTGGTGCTGGAGAAGACTCTTGAGAGTCCCTTGGACTGCAAGGAGATCAAACCAGTAAACCCTAAAGGAAACCAATCCTGAGTATTCATTGGAAGGACTGTTGCTGAAGCTGATGCTCCAATAATTTGGTCACCTGATATGGAGAGTCGACTCATTAGAAAAGACCCTGATGCTCGGAAAGATTGAAAGCAAAAGGAGAAGGGGATGACATGGTTGGATGGCATCACCAACACAATGGACATGAGTTTGAGCAAACTCCAGGAAATAGTGGAGGACAGAGGAACCTGGCATGCTGCAGTCCATGGGCTCACAAAGAGTGGGAAATAACTTAGCAACTGAACAAACAGTTTTTCTTTTATATTATTTCCTGTCAAGCAGATTAATGCAGAGAAACAGTTTGTATAAGCTTCTGATAGGTCCAAACACTCAAAGGCTAATACCATGTGTGACAGACCAGACACTAGAGTGAGATTTGGGAGATCACCTGGGCCCTGGTGTCAATTCTTACCCAGTAGCTATGTAACCTTGGGTAATGCCCTTTACATGTCTGTAAAGATCCCATCTGGGAAAAGACATTGCGTTCCTAAATGGGATAGAATTCACTATGCCAGTTGAATTATTTTAGCAAGATCAATAACTATGACTCTTATGATTTCTTACAACAAAATTCCCAGTGGTGCAAGACAAAATATCTGGTCGAATATCATGTCTTCCCATAGTTATATGGTCCCCACCTAACTCCAGTTCCCAAGAGCTGACATTTTTCACACTGACCTCTGTGTAAGGCAGATTTTTAAGGAAGACTGAGTCACATCATTGACAGGTTTTCAGATTTCGGAAGAATTCTAGGGCACCAGCAGAGGTGGTGAGCAGCAGGACTGGCTGAGTCACAGCCCTCAGATGGACGCTAGGCAGCATGGCAAAGGCTGGATGGACAACCTGCTAGAAGGGAGTGTAGAGCTCTCATGCTCTGCTCGCGCTCACCGATAATCCTAGATTTGCTTTCAAAGTCCTTTTTATTAAGAAGAAAGCATAAATGCCCACTTTTTCAAGCTTTCTTCCCCTCCATCCAACTGTCATTTCAGCCTCTTCGTATTCAGGAACGACTGGTCATGATCAAAAAGGAGAAAGCCCATGATGGGTTAGGAATCAGGGCCAACCCCATATTATTGGTCTCTGTCTTGGGATGAGTTTTTCATCCTGTAAAGTTAATATTTTGGGTTTTATTTTCTCAGGCATACATGCTGGGTGATGAAAAAAATAAAATAACTTTAATATTCAGATAGCTTGATGAAAAAGATGGTGGAGGAGAGTCATATTTCTCTTGATCCAGTACCATCTATTAATATAATTAATACATTATATTAATATAATCAAGAGGCAGGTCCTTCACTGGCTGAGCTAGTGGAGAATGGGACATGAACTACTTTCATCGGGTGCTCTCATTCTCAGAATGACACATAATTGACACACAATGTTTTTAAAAATGAAAGATTATAGACCAAAAAAGAACAAAAACAAATAAATTTGGATGAAATATAATAGTAATTTCAGAATCTTGGAGACTTGACAAAGATATTATTTTTTGAAAATTTTGATTTGTCTCTTTCCAGGCATTTTGTTGCTGTTATTTATTAAAATGAATTCAAACGAAGTTTATGGTATTTTTATTCTCTTAACACTGTTTCTCTCTGATTCACACTTGCAATATGTTATTTACTGTAGTTACAGCTGGTGGCTGAGGTTAAAGCCTCTGCCTGCAATACGGGAAACCTGGGTTCGATCCCTGGGTCGGGAAGATCCCCTGGAGAAGGAAATGGCAACCCTTTCCAGTACTCTTGCCTGGAAAATTCCATGGACGGAGGAGCCTGGTAGGATACAGTCATTGGGATCACAGAGAGTCATACATGACTGAGCAACTTCACTTCCCTTATTTAGCCTTTTCCAAAACATAACATCAGAGCATGATTGTTCCTCATTCATCCATCAGGTTAAAAGTCAGATGTACTTATTATCCCCTTCAAGTCTTTAACATCAAACCAGGTTTGTCTCTCTATTCACCTGTCTCAATCACCCCTGCACTCTCAGCTGAATTATCGGGCATTTAAATGTTATTTTATTAATGCTTCTGTTTATTTCCTGAATTTACAAGTGCAAAACAGCCAAAACCTACAACTGTCGTAATGGATTTGATATATCAAAATGCCTTCTAACACAATATGTATGAGACCAATGTGCCACAATAACTTTAGTAAAAACATTTGTATGGCATATTGACAAATATTGGCGTTTTGAAGCAACAACAATTAGCATGATACAAAGTGACTTAGTGAATTTTTTTCAGAAAATATCCATAGCTTTTTCCCTGAACACATAGCTCTGAAAATAACCTTCACTTTCCCCAAATTTATTTTGATATGTAGGTCAAGCATGTGGCATCCCACCCCACCAGATGGGTTTACTTGTTGCTGATTTTGTGATACTTTGTCTATTTCTTTGCAGTAAAATCCTTTTTTCAAGTCCTTTTATAAGATTTTCTAATATTTCTGATGTTTTTCTAATATATCAGATAATGATAAATTATTCCTGATGAGAAAGTCAATTTTTGTGCATCTGGTCTCTAAAGATGGTAATTTTAGTATCTGGCCATGAAACAAACATCAGTTAGCAAAGGAAATTAAGGTTTTTTCCATTTAACATTATAAAGTGAATCATTTGTATTTTACTCAATTTGAAATATTTTGTCTGTTTGGTTCATCTTTTTCCATACCAGATGTAATTCCTAATCATTTATACAGAATTTTATATCCTTATTTATAAATGTGACCACTCAAAACTCTTTTCATACTATGCTATACTAAGTTGTTTGAGTCATGTCCAACTCTTTGCAGTCCTAATGGCTCCTCTGTCCATAGGATTTTCCAGGCAAGAATACTGGAGTGGGTTGCCATGCCCTCCTCCAGGGGATCTTCTTGACCCAGGGATTGAACTCATATCTCTTATGTTTCCTGCATCGGCAGGCAGGTTCTTTACCACTAGTGCCACCTGGGAAGCCCCTTTCATATTCTATTTCCTTTAAATAAATATGTAATTTTCTTCATTATCTGACACTACTTCATTAACAACAACAAAAATGCTTGTGTCTGTGCCAAGTCTATTCAGTTGTCATGTCCAACTCTTTGTGACCCTATGGAGTGTAGCCTGCCAGGCTCCTCTGTCCATGGGGATTCTCCAGGCTAGAATACAGAGTGGGTTTGCCATGCCCTCCTCCAGGGGATCTTCCCAACCCAGAGACTGAACCCATGTCTCTTATGTCTCCTGCATTGGTGGGGAGTGGGGTTCTTTACCATGTGAGCCACCAGGGAAGCCTAACAACAAAAATACTTGTTCTTAATGGTCTGACATTTGGAAACTTGGCCATTTGGGATGGCAGTTCCTTGGTGACCTCAATTTCTTCCATTTCCTTAATCCTTAAGTCTTTTTGTGGGGAGGGGAGAGGGTTTAATTTCTGTGATTTATACTTTCCACACATTCACACATTTTATCAAAATTCTCCAATTAAAATAAATAAGTTAAAAAATCAATGTATCATCACAAATGTTTGAAAGAAATATCCTTTGTACAGAATAATACTTTCTGTATTATTCCTTTCTTCTCACTAAGGAGGTTTGTAATTTTTTTCTCCCAGGCAACAGCTCTCATATTTATTCACCCTGGTGTCTCATACAGTAAAGCATCTGCCTGTAGTTCAGGAGACCCGGGTTTGATCCCTGGGTCTGGAAGATCCCCTGGAGAAGGAAATGGCAACCCACTCCAGTACTCTTGCCTGGAAAATTCTATGGACTGAGGAGCCTGGTAGGATACAATTCATGGGGTTGCAAAGAGTCGGACATGACTGAACATCTTCACTCACTCACATACATTTAAGGCTGTTTTTCTGGGATTAAAGCATTGTCAAGAAAAAAACATTTATCTTGGTTGACTTTTAAGGATATTTTACTTTTTTATAAATATATTTACTTCTGTTTGTGTTTTGTGTTTGGAGACTAGTTTTGCCATTTTTCCTTTTATTCCAATTCACTGAGGTTTTTGTTCAGAATTGGAGGTAGTGGCTTGCTAGACTGGTCCCATTTTCCAGGAGCGCCTTCCCTAGGTTGAAGAGTTACTGTTCAAGCCAGGGTTGCTTAGCCAGGCTTTTAATTACTTGGTTGGTGCACAAACAGCCCAAACATGGCCTGCACCCTTCCTCTGGCATTATGGATCTGGTTTACAGAAGTCAGACTCTCAAAGACGTGAAGCTGAATTTTCTTCAACTTAGGTGCTGTAGATGGCACCTGCAAAGTGCGCTCTAGGGCTAGGTAGGTGAAGGCTACAGAAGCTTTTAGATAGTCTG
Source organism: Antilocapra americana (assembly GCA_007570785.1). Lineage (NCBI taxonomy): Eukaryota > Metazoa > Chordata > Mammalia > Artiodactyla > Antilocapridae > Antilocapra > Antilocapra americana. The sequence continues at coordinate 2,775,811 of ML662918.1, forward strand.
ATTATTCCATGCGTTACATTTGGCTCTTGCCAGGTAAAGCTACCCAATCACATATAATTGCATTAGGTTATTGACAGGGTTTCCTGCATTACATTTCATTCAGTCAGATGTTAGCTGCTCAGTCTCTGGCTCTTTGTGACCCCATGGACTGTAACCCCCCTGGTTCCTCTGTCTATGGAATTCTCCAGGCAAGAATACTGGTGAGGGTAGTTTCCCTTCCCTAGGGGATCTTTGTGACCCAGGGATCAAACCTCGGTCTCCCACATTGCAGGCAGATTCTTTACCATCTGAGCTAGCTCCTTATTGCAAAATTCAGACTTAAATTGAAGAAAGTAGGGAAAACACTAGGCCATTAAGTTATGACCTAAATCTAATCCTTTACAATTATACAGTGGAAGTGACAAATAGATTGAAGGGATTATCTGATACAGGGTGCCTGAAGAACTATGGATGGAAGTTCATAATATTGTATGGGAGACAGTGACAAAAACATTCCAAAGAGAAAGAAAAGCAAGGCAAAATTGTTGTCTGAGGTGGCATTGGGCTTCCCTGGTGGCTCAGATGGTAAAGAACCCACCTGCAGTGGGTGAGACCTGGGTTTGATTCCTGGGTTGGGAAGATACCCTGGAGGAGAGCGTGGCACATCACTTTGAAAACAGACTATGATGACCACAAAGAGATAGTGTAGTAGATATCACAAGCACAGATAACTCCCTAGGGTTTTGTGACTTGGTTTCCTGTTCTGCATTTCATCCAGTCAGATGTTGCATCTACACAAGGCTTAATTTGCATACAATATATAAATATGGAAAATACGCTTGCCACTGCCTTTCTCTTTCTATCCTAGATTCTCTCAATTTCTATCCTTCCCAGCTGAGCATTCCTCTGTGTCTATCTTTGCCCAGAAGGCTGTCAAGAAAGCCACTTCTAACACAGACAAGGATAGATGAATAGAGATAGCACAGTAACAATTGCAAGCACATATAACTCCCTAGAATGTTCTGACAAGTTTTATTTGCATTGTGTAAAATTAGATGTAGCTTGTATGCAAGGCCTTATTTACATACAGCATATATAAACAGACCCTGTAGATCTCCATCGCTTTACTTTTTCATTCCAAGATACTGTAAAGGTCTATCCTTCTTAACTGAGCATTCCTCTAAGTCTATCTTTGCCCAGAAGGGTGGCAAGAAAGCTATTTCCAAAACAGAGAAGAATAGATGGATTGAGATAGTCCAGGAACTATTGCAAGCACATATAACTTTGCCAGCTTTTGTGACAGGGTTTGTTGTACTACATTCCATCCAATGAAATATTACCTCTACACAAGGCCTTATTTGCATTTGTTTTTGCTCAGTTGCTCAGTCATGTTCCACTCTTTGCAACCCCATGGACTGCAGCACACCAGGCTTCCCTGTCCTTCACCATGTCAGAGGGCATGCTCAAACTCATGTTTATTGAGTCAGTGATGCCATCCAGCCATCTTGTCCTCTGTCATCCCCTTCTCCTCCTGCCTTCAATCTTTCCCAGCATTAAGGTCTTGTCTAATGATTCACTCTTCTTCATCAGGTGGCCAAAGTATTGGAGCTTCAGCTTCAACATCAGTTCTTCCAATGAATATTCATGGTTGATTTCCTTTAGAATTAACTGGCTTGGTCTCCTTGCAGTTCAAGGGACTCTCAAGAGTCTTTTCCAACACCACAGTCCAAAAATATCAATTCTTTGGCACTCAGCCTTTTCTATGGTCCAACTCTCACATACATACATGATTACTGGAAAAACCATAGCTTTGACTATATGAAACTTTGTTGGCAAAGTAATGTTTGCTTTTTAATAGGCTGCCTAGGTGTGTCATAGCTTTTCTTCCAGGGTGCAATCATCTTTAAATTTTATTAAAATACACTTATTTGCATACAGTGTATGCACCTTGCTCTTTCATTACAAGATACTGCAAAGGTTTATCCTTTGTAACTGAGCATTCCTCTAAGTCTCTTTTTGCTGGAAAGGGTGGCAAAGAGGACACTTCTGAAAGAGAGAAGGGAAAGATGGATAGAGATAGCCCAGTAACTATTGCAATCACATATAACTGCCTGGGACTTCGTGACAGAGTTTCCTGGATTGCATTTCATCCACTCAGATGTTGTCAGTATGCATGACCTTATTTGAATACAGCATATACGAATAGACAGCAGTGACCACCACTGCCTTATTCTTTCATTGCAAGGTACTGTAATGATCTGTCCTTCGTGGCTGAGCATTCTCTATGTCTATCTTTGCCCAGAAGGTTGTTAAGAAAGCCACTTCCAAAGCAGAAAAGGATAGAGTGATAGAGATAGGCCAGTTACTACTGCAAGGATATATAACTCTCTTGTGTCTTGTGACAGGGTTTCTTGTATTGCATTTCATCCCATCAGAAGTTACCTGCATGAAAGTCCTCATTTGCATACGTATATAAGTGGAAAGCCTATATAAGTAGAAAGCACTCACGCCACTGCCTTTCTCTTTTATTCTAAGATACTGTAAAGGTGTGTCTTTTGTGGCTCCACATTCTTCAAAATCTATCTTGTCAAGAAGGGCATCATGAAACCCACTCCCAAAACGGAGAAGGAAAAAATATATGGAGACACCCTACTAACTACTACTGTGTGTATCTACAAGGGTTCCTTGGTAGCTCAGATGGTAAAGAATCTGCCTGTAATGCAGGAGACCCAGGTTTGACCCGTGGGTCAGGAAATTCCCCTGGAGAAGGGAATGGCAACCCACTCCAGTATTCTTGCCTGGAAAATCCATGGGCAGAGGAGCCTGGCAGGCTACAGACCATTGGATCACAAAGAGCTGGACACGACTGAGCAATTTTCATTTCACTTCAAATCTAAAAGGATCTGAAGTTGGTTCACTATAATACTGGTATTTATTTAAATGTCTTGCACAGTGTCAATTATTTTCTTTTTATTGTTATTTTTAAAATCTATTTATTTTAATTGGAGGCTAATTGCTTTACAATATTGTATTGGTTTTGCCATACATTGACATGAATCTTCCATGAATATACATGTGTTCCCCATCCTGAACTCCCCTCCCACCTCTCTCCCCATCCCATCCCTCTGAGTCATCCCAGTGCACCAGCCCCGAGCACCCTGTGTAATCCATCGAACCTGGACTGGCAATTTGTTTCACATATGATAATATACATGTTTCAATGCCATTCTCCCAAATCATCCCACCCTCGCCCTCTCTCACAGAGTCCAAAAGACTGTTCTATACATCTGTGTCTCTTTTGCTGTCTCGCATACAGGGTTATCATTACCATCTTTCTAAATTCCATATATATGCATTAGTATATTGTATTGTTGTTTTGCCTTCCAGCTTACTTCACTCTGGCTAATAGGCTCCAGTTTTGTCCACCTCAGTAGAACTGATTCAAATGTATTTTTAATGGCTGAGTAATATTCCATTGTGTATATGTACAACAGCTTTCTTATCCATTCATCTGTTGATGGACATCTAGGTTGTTTCCATGTCCTCGCTATTGTAAACAGTGCAGCAATGAACATTGGGGTACACGTGTCTCTTTCAATTCTGGTTTCCTTGGTGTGTATGCCCAGCAGTGGGATTGCTGGGTCATATGGCAGTTCTATTTCCAGTTTTTTAAGGAATCTCCACATTGTTCTCCATAGTGGCTGTACTAGTTTGCATTCCCACCAACACTGTAAGAGAGTTCCCTTTTCTCCACATCCTCTCCAGCATTTATTGCTTGTAGACTTTTGGATGGCAGCCATTCTGACTGGTGTAAAGTGGTACCTAATTCTGGTTTTGATTTGCATTTGCCTGATGATGAGTGATGTTGAGCATCTTTTCATGTGTTTGTTAGCCATTTGTGTGTCTTCTTTGGAGAAATGTCTGTGTAGTGCTTTGGCTCACTTTTTGATTGGGTCATTTATTTTTCTGGAATTGAGCTGCAGGAGTTGCTTGTATATTTTTGAGATTAATTGTTTGTCCATTGCTTCACTGGCTATTATTTTCTCCCATTCTGAAGGCTGCCCTTTCACCTTGCTTTTAGTTTCCTTTCTTATGCATAAGCTTTTAATTTTAATTAGGTCCCATTTGTTTATTTGTGCTTTCATTTCCAATATTTTGGGAGGTGGGTCATAGAGGATCCTGCTTTGGTTTATATCGGAGAGTGTTTTGCCTGTGTTTTCCTCTAGGAGTTTTATAGTTTCTAGTCTTATGTTTAGATCTTTGATCCATTTTGACTTTATTTTTCTGTATGGTTTTAGAAAGTGTTCTAGTTTCATTCTTCTACAAGTGGTTAACCAGTTTTCCCAGCACCACTTGCTAAAGGGATTGTCTTTTCTCCATTGCATATTCTTGCCTCCTTTGTCAAGGATAAGATGTCCATAGGTGCATGGATTTATCTCTGGGCTTTCTATTCTGTTCCATTGATCTATATTTCTGTCTTTGTGCCAGTACTATACTGTCTTGTTGACTGTGGCTTTGTAGTATAGCCTAAAGTCAGGTCGGTTGATTCCTCCAGTTCCATTCTTCTTTCTCAAGATTGCTTTGGCATTTGAGGTTTTTTGTATTTCCATAAAAATTGTGAAATTTTTTGTTCTGGTTCTCTGAAAAAGATCTCTGGTAACTTGATAGGAATTGCATTGAATCTATAGATTGATCTGGGTAGTATACTCATTTTCACTATATTGATTCTTCCAATCCACGAACACGGTATATTTCTCCATCTATTTGTGTCTTCTTTGATTTCTTTCATCAGTGTTTTATAGTTTTCTATATATAGCTTTTTATTTCTTTAGGTAGATATACTCCTAAGTATTTTATTTTTTTTTGTTTCAATGGTGAATGGCATTTTTTTCCCTTAATTTCTCTTTCTGTTTTCTCATTGTTAGTGTATAGGAATGCAAGGGATTTCTATTTCTATTTCTATATAATATCCTGCAACTTAACTATATTCGCTGATTAGTTCTAGTAATTTTCTGGTAGAGTCTTTAGGGTTTTCTATGTAGAGGATCATGTCATCTGCAAACAGTGAGAGTTTTACTTCTTCTTTTCCAATCTGGATTCCTTTTATTTCTTTTTCTGCTCTGACTGCTGTGGCCAAGACTTCCAAAACTATGTTGAAAAGTAGTGGTTAGAGTGGGCACCCTTGTCTTGTTTCTGACTTTAGGGGAAATGCTTTCAGTTTTTCACCATTGAGGATAATGTTTGCTGTGGGTTTGTCATATATGGCTTTTATTATGTTGAGGTATGTTCCTTCTTTTCCTGCTTTTTGGAGGGTTTTCTATCATAAATGGATGTTGAATTTTGTCAAAGGCTTTCTCTGCATCTATTGAGATAATCATGTGATTTATATTTTCCTGTTTGTTAATGTGGTGTACTACATTGATTGATTTGCGGATATTGAAGAATCCTTGCATCCCTGGGATAAAGCCTACTTGGTCATGATGTATGATCTTTTTAATGTGTTGTTGGATTCTATTTGCTAGAATTTTGTTAAGGATTTTTGCATCTCGGTTCATCAGTGATATTGGCCTGTATTTTTGTTTTTTTGTGGCATCTTTGTCGGGTTTTGGTATTAGGGTGATGGTGCCTCATAGAATGAGTTTGGAAGTTTACCTTCCTTTGCAATTTTCTGGAAGAGTTTGAGTAGAATAGGTGTTAGCTCTTCTCTAAATTTTTGGTAGAATTCCGCTGTGAAGCCATCTGGTCCTGGGATTTTGTTTGTTGGAAGTTTTCTGATTACCGTTTCAATTACTGTGCTTGTGATGGGTCTGTTAAGATTATCTATCTCTCCCTGGCTTAGTTTTGGAAAGTTGTACTTTTCTAAGAATTTGTCCATTTTTTCCAAGTTGTCCAGTTTATTTGCTGATAATAGTCTCTTATGATCCTTTGTATTGCTGTGTTTTCTGTTGTGATTTCTTCTTTTTCATTTCTAATTTTGTTGATTTGTTTTTTCTCCCTTTGTTTCTTAATGAGTCTGGCTAATGGTTTGTCAATTTTATTTATCTTCTCAAAGAACCAGCTTTTGGCTTTGTTGAGTTTTGCTATGGTCCCTTGTGTTTCTTTTGCATTTATTTCTGCCCTGATCTTTAACATTTCTTTCCTTCTACTAACCCTGGGCTTCTGCATTTCTTCCTTTTCTAGTTGCTTTAGGTGTAAAGTTAGGTTATTTACTTGACTTTTTTCTTGTCTCCTAAAGTAAGCCTGTGTTGCTATGAACCTTCCCTTTGGTACTGCTTTTACAGTGCCCCTAGGTTTTGGGTGGTTGTGTTTTCATTTTCATTCATTTCTATGCATAATTGTATTTCTTTTTTGATTTCTTCTGTGATTTGTTGGTTATTCAGCAGTGTGTTGTTGAGCCTCCATATGTTGGAATTTTTAAATGCTTTTCTCCTGTAATTGACATCTAATCTCACTGCATTGTGGTCAGAAAAGATGCTTGGAATGATTTCAATTTTTTTGAATTTACCAAAGCTAGATTTATGGCCCAGGGTGTGATCTATTCTGGAGAACGTCCTGTGTGCGCTTGAGAAAAAGGTGAAATTCCTTGTTTTGGGGTGAAATGTCCTATAGATATCAATTAGGTATAACTGGTCTATTGTATCATTTAAAGTTTGAGTTTCCTTGTTACTTTTCTGTTTAGTTGATCTATCCATTGGTGTGAGTGGTGTATTAAAGTCTCCCACTATTATTGTGTTGTTGTTAATTTCCCCTTTCATACTTGTTAGCATTTGCCTTACATATTGTGGTGCTCCTATGTTGGGTGCATATATATTTATAATTGTTATGTCTTCTTCTTGGATTGATCCTTTGATCATTATGTAATGTCCATTTTTATCTCTTTTCACAGTCTTTGTTTTAAAGTCTAATTTATCTGATATGAGTATTGCTACTCCTGCTTTCTTTTGGTCTCTATTTGCATGGAATATTTTTTTCCAGCCCTTAACTTTCAGTCTATATATGTCCCTAGGTTTGAGATGGGTCTCTTGTAGACAACATATATAGGGGTCTTGTTTTTGTATCCAGTCAGCCAATCTTTGTCTTTGGTTGGGGCATTCAACCCATTTACGTTTAAGGTAATTATTGATAAGTATAATCCCATTGCCATTTACTTTATTATTTTGGGTTCAAGTTTATACACCCTATCCATGTTTCCTGTCTAGGGAAGATCCTTTAGCATTTGTTGGAGCACTGGTTTGGTGTTGCTGAATTCTCTCAGCTTTTGCTTGCCTGTAAAGTTTTTGGTTTCTCCTTCATATTTGAATGGAATAGTTGCTGGGTAGAACAATCTTGGTTGTAGGTTTTTCTCTTTCATCACTTAAGTATGTCCTGCCATTTCCTTCTGGCCTGAAGAGTTTCTGTTGAAAGATTAGCTGTTATCCTTATGGGGATCCCTTTGTGTGTTATTTGTTGCTTTTCCCTTACTGCTTTTAATATCTACTGTTTGTGTTTAATCTATGTTAGTTTGATTAATATGCATCATGGGGTGTTTCATCTTGGGTTTATCCTGTTTGGGACTTTCTGGATTGCTTGTAGTTGGATGACTATTTCCTTCCCCATTTTAGGGAAGTTTTCAGTTACTATCCCCTCAAATATTTTCTCATGCCCTTTCTTTTTGTCTTCTTCTTATGGGACACCTATGATTTGAATGGTGGGCCATTTAATGTTGTTCCAGAGGTCTCTGAGGTTTCCCACATGTCTTTTAATTCTTTTTTCTTTTTTCCTCTTTGATTCATTTATTTCCACCATTCTATCTTCCACCTCACTTATCCTCTCTTCTACCTCAGTTATTCTACTGTTGGTTTCCTCTAGAGTACTCTTAATCTCCGTTATTGCACTGTTTATTATTGATTGACTCTCCTTTTTTCCTCCTAAGTCCTTGTTAAACATTTCTTCTGTCTCCTCAACCATTGTCTCTAGTCTATTTTTCCGTAACTCCATTTTGTTTTCAAGATTTTTAATCATCTTTACTGTCATTATTCTGAATTCTTTTTCAGGTAGACTTCCTATCTCCTCCTCTTTGGTTTGGTTTGGTGGTTTTATTTTTTATCACATTCATTCACCTGTTGAATATTTCTCTGCCTTTTCATTTTGTTTAAATTGCTCTGTTTGATGTGACCTTTCTGCAGGCTGGAAGTTCGTGGTCCTCTTAATTGTCGAGTCTGCTCCCTGTGGCTGGGGTTGGATCAGTGGCTTGTCAAGATTTCCTGATTGTGGGAACTTGTGTCTGTGTTCTGGTGGATGGAGCTGGATCTTTTCTCTCTGGAGTGCAAAGAAATGTCCAGGAGTGAGTTTGGGGGTTTATATGGGCTGGGCATAGCTTTGGGCAGCCCATCTTTTAATGTTCAGTGTTGTGTTCTTGTTTTCCTGGAGAATTAGCATGGTGTATATTGCAATGAAACTTGCTGGCTCTTGAGTGGAACTTGGTTTCAGTGGAGGTATGGAGACTTCTGGGTGAGTTCTTGTCTTAACTTTCACCACCAGACACATCCACAACTGTGCACTCTTTCCACTTTGTCTCACGCTCTTATTTCCTTCTGGAGCTATTTCTCTGCTCTTCTCCAGTAGCATATTGGACACTTGCTGAACTGGGGAGTTCATCTTTGTTTTATTAGGTCTTAAATCTACAGTTCATGATTTACAGCATGCTTTACATTTATTTTTAATATATTTAAATATGTTTAAATATAAATTAATATTTAAGTATACTACACTTTGAGTTATTTTTTCTGTAAGTTGTGAGATATATGTTGGAGTCCATTTTTTTAGTTATGCATGTCCAGTTGTTTTGGTTTTATTTCTCCTTTTGCAATATATGTTTCTTGGGATTATCTTCATAGACAATAATGTCATCCACAAAGATGGAAGAAATTTTTTTACTATACAATTTGTATGTCTTTTATTTCTATTCTTTTTACTTTGCCTTCTTGTACTGAATAAGTTTTCCATTATGAAAATGGAACTTATGAAAATGAGGAGTTCATCTATCAGTGTCATATCTTTTGGCCTTTTCACAGTATTCGTGGGATTCTCAAGGCAATATTACTGAAATGGTTTGCCATTTCTTTCTCTAGTGGACCACATTTTGTCAGAACTTTCCACCATGACCCATCCATCTTGGATGGCCCTCCACAGCATGGCTCATAGTTTCATTGAGTTAGACAAGACTGTGATCCATGTGATCAGTTTGGTTAGTTTTCTGTGACTGGCGTTCTCATTCTATCTGCCCTCTGATGGGTGAGGATAAGAGGATTGTGGAGGCTTCCTGATGAGATGTCTGGCTGTGGGGAAAACTGGGTCTTGCTCTGGTGGATGGGGCTATGCTTAGTAAATCGTTAATCCAATTTTCTGTTGATGGATGTGGCTGTGTTCCCTTCCTGTAGTCTGACCTGAGGCGCAACTATGGTAGGGGTAATTTGGATAATGGTGGTGTCCTTTCAAAAGGACTTAGGCCAACACTCTGTGGCTCTTAGGACTATCGTAGTCAGTCTATTTATTGAAAGTGAAAGCAAAGTCGCTCAGTCGTGTCCTACTATTTGCAACCCCATGGACTATAGCCTCCGAGGCTCCTCCATCCATGGAATTTTCCAGGTGAGAGTACTGGAGTGGGTTGCCATTTCCTTCTCCAGGGCATATTCCCGACCCAGGGATTGAATCTGGGTCTCCACCATTGCAAAATTTCTCTCAGCAAGATTCTGCAGATTCAGAATACACATCTATGGACATAGGTGTGCTACAGAGATTATCTCTATATATTCATACTTTATTATGCTATTATTGATGGCATTAAAAAAATGGGATAATAGTGCTTTACAATGTGTTAGTTTCTGCTGTAGAATGAAGCGTATCAGCTATCCATATATCGCCTCCCTCTTGGATCTCCTGCACACACGTCTGGGCCACCACAAATCACTAAGCTGAGCTCCATGTGCTATACAGCAAGTTCCTATTAGCTATCTGTTTTACACATGGTAATGTGTATATGTCAATCCAAATCTCACAATTCATCCCACCCTTGTTTTCCCCTCCCCATATCCACATGTTCATTCTCTAGGAATGTCTGTTCATGCCCTGCAAATATTTTCATTGGTACCATTTTTCTAGATTCTACATGTATTCCTTAATATACCATATTTGTTTTTCTCTTTCTAACTTGACTCTGTATGACAAACTGTAGTTCTATCTACATCTCTACAAATGATTCAACTTTGTTACTTTACATGGCTGAGTAATATTCCATTGTATATATGTAGCACACCATCTTTATCCATTCATCCATTGATGGACATTCAAATTGTTTCCATAAAGGGAACTGTTTTTTAATACAAATCCCAGATATATTTTCACTGAACTGTCAGTAACCAGATGTTGCCAGGAAATCTTTTGGATTGAAAGAACCACAGAATATAATGGAAAAGTTTCTTGATGGTTAATATGTGTATTATTTAGGTTCCCAGAGAAACAGAAACAATAGAATGTATTTTGAGGAATTGACTAATGAGATTGAATAGGCTTGGTGAGTCCAGAATCTAATCTAGGAGGCCAACAGGCTGGAGGCTCAGGAAAGAGTTATAGTTGGAGTCTGAAGGCAGTCTGCTAGCAAGCCACAAAGGGCCCTCATTATAAATGAAGTTCAAAGACAGTCTCCTGGCAGAATTTCTTCTTGTTCAGGGAAGGTCAGACTTTTGGTCTATCCACACCTTCACCTGATTGGATGAGGCCCATCCACATTATGGGGGGCTAAGTGCTTTACCCAAATTCTACCTATTTAAAGGTGATTCTCATTCAAAAACACTCTCACAGAAACATGTAGAATAATGTTTAATCAAATATCTGGGCACTGTGGTCCCAGCAAGTTGATACATGAAATTTACCATCACAATATTCATTTGCCTAGATTCCCATATCAACTTTTAGATGTCATCTGCAATATACCAGAGCAAAGGACAAAAATATCATAGAGATAAGTCTACAATTCATCTCCATAAAATCATTCACTGAAATGAAATACTTTTATAGCTTTAACGTTTGTGTGGTTAGGATTGAATTGTGGAGTTATCTTCATCATCCTCAAACAAACCTACCTTTATGAATTCCTGGATTCTTGGGTGGTAAGAAAAAGTGGGAGAGAGCATTATGAATTTGGGTATCCATTATGAATTTGGGTAGGTGGGGATGTGTGTGTGTGTGTGTGTGTGTGTGTGTGTGTGTATGTGTGTTTTGGTGATGTAGGGAGCAATATTTGTGTCAGGAAAATTTGAGGTTAATTACTGTGTGTTATATCAGTCCTCCTCAGTTCCTAGCACATATTAGGAAATGTATTAAGATGGTTGCTATTTGTTTTATCACAGATTTCCTTGGTCAGCATGGTTACCATGGTGACTCAGTGATTGTTGTGGGATTTATTACAGACTGAAATCCATTTGTGATTCTTATCTGAATCTGTCATGACTATGTTACTTGTTAAGTGCTGCTTTTATAATTTTGTCATTACTTCTAAATTTATTGATGTTAATTGACATTCAGATGTTGGGTTGAGCTCTCCCTTCTCCCCTATC
>ML662918.1:2792383-2819330 GCA_007570785.1 Antilocapra americana
AAACATGTAAATTATCATATGTGAAATGAATCGCCAGCCCAGGATTGATGCACGATACAGGGTGCTCAGGGCTGGTGCATCAGGATGACCCAGAGGGATGGGATGGGGAGGGAGGTGGGAAGGGGTTTCTGGAAGGGGAACACATGTTTACCCATGGCGGATTCATGTCAATGTATGGCAAAATCAACACAATAATGTAAAGAAAATAAATAAATAAATATATTTAAAAAAATAAAGAGGGAGGAGGAGACAAAGGAGGAGGAAGTGGAGAAAGAGGAGGAGTGGGGGCATTTTGGAGAAGGCTTATGACTGCACTGGGATGAGGGATCCAAGGAGGAATTTTTGTTTAGTTTTTAAAAATTTTATTTCTTTAAGTGTGATGGATTTGTCATACATCAGTATGAATCAGCCATAGGCATACATATGTCCCCTCCCTCCTGAACCCCCCCTCTCCCACCTCCCTCCCCACCCCATCCCTCCAGGTTGCCATGCCAAGGACAGGCTTTGAGTGTCCTGCATCATACATCAAACTCCCTCTGGCTATCTAATTTACATATGGGGAATATATATGTTTTAATGCTATTCTCTCTGTAAAAGCATTAGTTCTTTGAAAGATTGCCAGTTAATATGAAGGCACCATCTCATCTCAAAATTTGTCTCATGGTATAACAGAGAGATACTTACTTCCTTCATAACGATTTGTATATTCTCATAGGCATTTTGCAATGCCTTCCTTAGAACCAAGGTTCTGACAGCCCCTACTGCTTTCCCCAATACCTGAAGGGCCCTGAAGTCTGACCACACGCCATACGCTCTGGGCAGGTTTCTTTGTTCAACCCTCAGGACAGCTCTGTGACAAAGGCACCATGAGTCCCAGTCACAGATGCCCAAGATCATGGTGACCGAGCCTGGGTCACCTGTGCAGGTAAGTGTCAGGATGGGATGAGGTCCCATCCATCACCATCCCTAAGGATGCAGAGCAGCCTCCCTTTTAGAAGATGGGCTTCCAGGGCTGGTGAAATGGTCACACACCCCTGCTGTTGACCCACGGTACTCACTCACCTACCCCTCTGGGAGAGGAAGATAACATCCTAGGAGGCATCATATCCATCTCTATTTTTGGTGTTTTGGTAATGAAAAGGAGTATATTTGGAAAGAGTAAACTAGGGAACTGATTATGATGATAGCAATTCTATTTGGAAAATTTTTACTTTTGTTGAAGCAGTTCCATCTGCTGTTGACTACTCCAAATTTACATCACGTGCACTGGTTTATCTCTTCTCTTATTAATGTTTGCTGATTCACAGTGTGGACTCTACAGAAGGTCCCTACCAGAGAACACATGCTAAGCCCCGTTGCCACAGTCTGCACGTGCTGCCCATTCCTTCTGTCACACACTCTGTCATCCCCTGTTGGGACGCTGAACACTACCACACAGGCTGCCCCCACCAGGATCCAAAGGCCCATACTCTCGCAATCACCTCTTTCCTGCCCTTTGCCTGACCACCAACCACTGCTGCCACTTGGTGTTTCATCTGTGCAGGCCCCAGCATAATTTTTCTACAGCTTTCTTTTACATCTATCAGTGTTTTCTAACAGAATTAGTTTAATTCTGTACATATATTCAGAGCCTGAACTTTAATTTTTGGTAGCTGCTTGAATAAACTCGTTTGTAAGAAAATTGAAAGGGGCGATTTGTTAGTGCCACCTGGTGTCAGATGCCTGAACTGCAGCCTGAGCATTTCAGGACAGAAAGGTGGGAGGGAGGGCCTGTGGCAAAGAGCCACAACAAAGAGCTTTTTGAAAGTCTGGGTATAAAGGGGGGAATTGCTTGGGTACAGCTACATTGATGACATCTTTCTGGACGTTGCGTTCAGATAGAATCATTATGTGGTTTTTTGTATATTTGGCTTCTTTCACTTGGCATACTGTTTTCAACGTTATGGCATATATCAGTACTCCATTCCTTTTTATTGTCAAATAGTATACAAAATTTATTTACACATTCTTTAGTTGGTGAACACTTGGGTTGTTTCCACTTTTGGATGTTGGGAATAATGATGCTTTATATACATTTGTGTGGAACTTTTTATGTAAATATATGTTGTTGTTTCTCTTGGTTGTGTACCTAGGAGTGCAATTGCCGGGTCATATGGTAACTCTCTGTTTAACCGTTTCAGAAACTGTCATACTGTTTTCATGACCCTAACAGTCTTAAGTACAGGCTGTTTTTTAGTTTACTTATGATTAGGGAGTTTGTTAGATTACTTGTGATTATCATTTTTGAGGTAAAGTACCACAGAGTTGAAGTGCCCCTCTCATCAGCTCATATCTGAGAGGACATGGTACCCACATGACGCCACTGAGTCACTGGATATGTTGACCTTCATCACTGGGTTAACGTGCTGTTGGTCCAGTTTCTCAGATGTACAGTAACTTTTTCCATTTGCCTTCTCTGTCTTTCAGAAGTGAGTCACTAAGTCCTCTTCGCCTTCAGAGGTAGAAGACAGAATTATGGTTTATGTCATGGAGGTAATTGGGCTTCCCCAGTGGCTCAGCAGTAAAGAATCAACCTGTAGTACAGGAGCTGATGGTTCGATCCCTGTGTCAGGAAGATCCCCTGGAGGAGGAAAAGGCAACCCACTCCAGTATTCTTGCTTGGAGAATCCAAAGGACCGAGGAGCCTGGTAGGCTATAGTCCATGGGGTCACAAAGAATTGGACATGACTGAGCACACACACAGGCACACTTCATACATATATTATTTGGAATTACTTGATAAAGACATTTATTCTCAACACCCATTTCTTTATTAATTCAGACATTTGTTGATATCAATATGGATTCATGTATACTTTTTGTAGGTTTTTTTTTTAATTTATTGGATACATCCCAAACGAAAGTCAAGCATCATAATTTCCACAATCCAGTAAAAGAATTTTGACTTAACAGGAAACTGCAAAAGAGGTCCCTATCCCTACCAATATATTGTCCAAATATAGTATATCGCAGAATTCTCTCAGACAATATATTTTCATGGCAGAGTTTGGAATAACAATGTAATTTCAGACAATTTTATTCCTTACTCGCTAAGTCCTTGAGAAAGAAATAAATGAATCAAATGGAGGTTATTGAAGTGACTATAAAATTATTGCTAGCTTTCACTTAACATATTTGAAAAATCAATTTCATTGAAGTAAAATTATGAGATATGTCTGAGAAAAAATGTGTTTCAATTGAAAGCCAGTTGTTGAAACCACAGCCTTCATGTTATCTAACTCTTACTCCATGAAATGTATTTTACAGCTTGAGCTTTTGGATAAGTGACTGTCCTGTAATGTGATTCCCCGTCTGTACTCAAGTAATTGAATTCTGAACTACAGAAGCAAAATTCGCTTCTCTATTTTTTTTATAAAAAATATTTATTTGGCTACATGGGGTCTTAGTTGCTATATGTGGGATCTCTTTAAGTTGCAACATGTGGGATCTAGTTCCCTGATCAGGGATTGAATCCTGGCCCCCTGCATTAGGAGCAGAGTCTTAGCCACTGGACCACCGGGGAAGTCCTGCAAGCCTTTTCTCTTGAGAAAATAACCTTATTTGCCTGTATTTGAAAAATCCTTTCAGCATTCTGGATCTATTGTATAAGTGTGAAAAGCAAGTGGTTGTTGAGTTGGCAAGTGTAATTTCAGCGAAAGCGCAGAGGAACACAGCCCCTGTAGATAAGGGAAGGGAGGTGCAGGAAGATGTGAATGAAGTGTGAAGAATTCTTGGTAGAACGTTGGTGCAAGAAAGAATCTATGGAAAGAGGACAGTAACTAGAGATGTGGAGAGGGGGCTAGGGCTTAAAGCATGTTTTAGAATTATCAAATAGAAACTTGAACCAGTTGAGATCTTATAGTGCATTGGTCCTCAGTTATTCGCTTCAGGTGGCTCTTTGCGACCCTATGGACTGCAGGCCACCAGGCTCCTCTGTCCAAGAGATTCTCCAGGCAAGAATACTGGAGTGGGTTGCCATGCCCTCCTCCAGGGGATCATCCAGACCTGGAGATCGAACTCATGTCTCATGTCTCCTGCTTTGGCAGGTGGGTTCTTTATCACTAGTGCCACTTGGGAAGCCCGAAATCTTAAAGAGAGGGAGCCATGCCTTCTCAGAGTTAACAACTGAATTTTCCACCCCTGCTTTCCTACACTTTAATTCCCTGTTGCCATTCTGGAGAAGCCTAAAACTTAACCAAAGAGATCGTATAAACTTTGGTCTTAATACCTGTTAACTGGATGAATAGATGGATGGATGTAGGATGTGTCAAATACACGCTGGGTATTCACGGATTTTTATGCCCCAGTGCAGAGCTCTTCCTACAGATGACAGAACCCGTGATACTGGATGACTGCGAGGATGCAGCTTGCCAAGACTGCAAATGATGGTTGCAACATAGGAGACATTCCAGGTGTAGAGAACATGGCTGTGCACCGCGGTTGCCGTAGAAACCTGACGTCATTGCGGCGACCGTGAAGACATTTTAATACAGACAGAGGCTGCCTGGCGAGGAGAGCAGGTTTCACCTTCAGGTGTTTGGAACTGAGTTGGGAGAGTAAGTTCCTGCGGTGGGCGCTGGCTCACTCTAGGGTGTGGGGAAACAAATGGATGGACACCCAAGTCACCTCTTTCCCGCTTTGGGGTTCAGTGCCCTGCTGTCTCGCTGGTAAAGCATCGGGATCCCGCCTGGCCCTGGTGAGTGCAGTGTCCTGGAGCCACTTTCCTCCTAAAGGCAGGGTCACAGGAGGTGAGACAGGTAGCACCTCTCTGTGCACCTCAGCTTTCCCCTCTGTAAAATGGGGGTAAGAATGCTTTACTTACAAGATCTCTGTGAACCTTCTGTGATAACACATGAATAAACCCAAGGTCCTGAGGTTATTGTGGGATCATGAATGTCTGAATGAATTCAGGCCACTTCTTATTCATTCCTTTTCCACTTTGTTATTTGGGGACAAATGAGAAAAGGAGAAGAAAAGGGCCTAGGGAGAAGCCCATTATATCATGTGCTGAATGTGTCTCCCTGTGCAGCCCTCATGCCGGTGGCCTTGCTCATATCAGGTGTCTGAAGGAGACAGGTTCTGAGGATCAGTGTCCTGATGGCTGATGGAGCTTCTACTCCAGATTGAAGGGCAGCGGTCCTCGAGAGACGACCCCAACACTTACATTTTTTGGTTTTCCTACACTGATACTGGTTCCCACAGAAATTTCTGCTGGTGGGTTTTGCTTTGGTAAGTTGTGGTCTCTGTATTCACCTGTCTCTTAAATTTTGGAGACAGAAATTTGACTTGTGGCCTCACCTCTCTGATCTGAGAAGAGCTGTGTTTTTTTTTTTTTTTCTAGTTTGGGTTTTTACTTATTAGAATGGAGTGCTGACTTTGAAGCTCCTTACATGTCAGACTAGAATTGGACACCTATTTATTTTTTGATTTATTTGTCTTGTTGCATGTGTCAATAGTTATTTTTTTTTATTGCTGAGTAGTAATCCAGTATATGAAAGTGTTACTCGCTCAGTCGTGTCTGACTTTTTGCGACACCCTGGACTGCAGCCTACCAGGCTCCTTCCTTCATGAGATTTTCAATGCAAGAATACTGGAGTGGGTTGCCATTTCCTTCTTCAGGTGATCTTCCTGACCCAGAGATTAAACCCAGGTCTCCTGCTTTGCAGGCAGATTGTTTACCGTCTGAGCCACCCATATAGTATATGTGTATGCCACAATTTGCTTTATTCATTCACCTCTTGAGGGACATTTGAGGTGTTTCCAAGTGGCTTTCTTCTAAATAAAGTAGCTGTGAACATTGGTGTGTAAGTCTTGGCATGGACATATGCTTTCTTCCTCTAGAATACATCCTAACCAGTGCAATAGCTGGATCATACGGTAGATGTAAGATTAACATCATAGGATGTGAACAAACTGTTTTCCAAGGTGGTGACACCATTTTCATCACTATCATTAGTGTGTTAGAGTTCCATGTCCCACAGTCATGCCAAAACTTGATTTGGTCATTCTTTTTTCTTCGTGAACATTCCTTGTCAGATGTAGTGGTAGCTAATTGTAGTTTTCAATTATATTTCCACAATGATGATAATGATGAGCGTAGTTTCATGTGCTTCTTTGCCATTTCTATGTCTTCTTTGATGAAGTAGCTCTTGAAATCTTTTGTCAACTTATCTATGAGTGTGGCTGTTTTCTTCCCATTGACTTTTGACTCTTTTTTCTGTAGAGAAGTCCTTTATAAGTTACATGATTTATGACTATTTTCTTCCAAACAGTGGCTTGTCTTTGTGGAGGATGAGGCTTTGCATTTGTTTTTAGCAGTCTCACCTTTTGGTTACAGGAAATAAGGGTCTCCTTCAGGGCACTAATGAAAGTTTACAGATCATTTATGAGGTACTTGAGCTGGGAATTCCAATTTATGAGCTCATCCTTTTCTTTTTCCATTTTTTTCTAGCGACATTAGAGGCAATCAGCTAATCTTATATTTGTTATCTTGCAAAAATGTTTGAAAGTATCATATACACAGTCACCCACATCCTTTCTTCTTTTAAGCATCTGCAGTGGTGACATTTAGGTTATATCCATTCCCAGATCACAGCATGGACTATCAGGGCTCTCTTTACTACTGGAAATATAGTCCATAGCACCTTTAAATCTGATCAGATTTGAAAGCCAATTTAAAAAACCTCCCCACCCCAAGGCCAGTTCAGAAAACTCAACCTTAAATTTCTCTTCCTTTAAAACCACTGTTGGTACCAAAATCTGTATTAGCCAGAAACAGAAATAATGGTCTACTATAGAGGGGGGAGTAGACTGCCTCAAGAATTGTCTCAAGTCATTATAGAAGCTGAGAAGTCCTACAATCTATGGTCAGTAAGCCCTGGGCCCAAGAGAGCCAATGGTGTAAGTTCCAATCCAAAAGCCAACAGGATCAAGACCGAAGAAGAGCCCACTTTTCGTTTAGTCTGAGTGCAGGAACAAGCTGCCAATATGCTTTACTTCGTGTACCTGTTCAAATGGTAATCTCATCCAGAAAAACCCCCATAGATGCACAGAACAATGTTTAACCAAATGTGTATGCACTCTGTGGCCCCATCAGGTTGACACATGAAATTAACCATCACATCGTCCAATTTATTTGCATAAGAAGCTATATCTTTTGTTCTGTGGAGTTTGCATTCTAGAGTCTGCTGTGCTCAGTCATTTCTGACTCTTTGCGACCCCATGGACTGTAGCCCACCAGCCTCCTCTGTCCATGGAATTTTGCAGGTAAAAATACTGGAGTGGGTTGCCATTTCTTCCTCCACGGTATCTTCCCAACCCAGATCAAACCTGTGTCTCCTGTGCCTCCTGCATTGCAGGCGGGTTCTTTACCCACTAAACTATCAGTCTGCTGACTATATCTCTATTGTGTTGTTTATGTTGTTCTGTCCCCTTCTGCTTCAGATTGGTGATTAGGTTCAGAAGCTATATCCAATTCAGATTTTTGACAAGCATACCTCAGATGTGGTGGTGTTTACTCCATAGCCTACTACCAGGAGGCTCATTGTGTCTAGTTGTCTCTCCAGGTGTGACACTAAGACTGATCACTGGTTTCATGTGTTGTCAGCCTGCTACAACCATTGTAACATTTCCCATGTGTTTTTCACCTGGAAGTCTGTGGCCTCTAAAGATCATTGCCAAATCTGCCTTTCATTTAAGGCTGCAAAATTTTGTATGCGTTTGGTAGTTGGAGTTCCTTTATAAAAGGAATTTCCTAATCAACTATAGGTTACACAGGAGGATAGGGTGAATGTTGGTGAGATCACAGTTGGAACAAGGAGTGTTTATTTATTTTGAGAATGGTTTATCAAAGGTGTCCTGAAACACTTTCTCCTGCTACAAGGATAGACTTGCAAGGAAGGCACTCTTCTTGAGTACACATAGGATGCCTTCACTAGAATGCAGAGAGATATGCATTGCACTCCTGGTCCTTTCTGACTGTCCTAATTCATCAGTGCAGGGTGGATAAGTCTCTGCAGTTCCGGGGTTCATGAATACAAAGCCCACTTGCCTTGTGTGAAATCTAAGGCACATTCTATAATATCACCTTTATATGGCAAAAGGTTGATGTATTTTTTCTTTATTTTTCATATTTCTTAGTTAATTTAGAGTCAAGATGTTGAGAATGGGTGTGTTTTTAGAGCCCCTTAAAGACTCAGCCATTTTGGAGCATACTGTAGGAATAGTTGGGAGCTAGTGAGACAGAAAAGGGGAGAAGAGCTGTGGATCTGTTTGTAGATCCACTCTTGAGGGCAGAGCAAACATATGCTCCATAAGGACAGCTTTCTTCAAGAACTTTGAAGTGAGAAGACCTGCACTGTGCACCCTGTTTGTTCATCCAACCTCACTAATCAGAGAAGTGACTCTCTAAATAAAAGAGTGAGTGTATGAAGAAGTCACATATGTTTGATCGTGTCTGTTCCTCCATGTGGATGAAAAATATCAGGAATGGAGGATAAGAATTCCACTTCAGAAAACAATGTGTGGTTTTCAACTGACTTAGGCTTCTGCCTACTAAATGACTGTGATGTTTTAAGCCTGCCTCCCTGGAATAACTTTGAGATTTCTTAAATGACATTTTTTGTGTATGTATCTAGATCATTTAGTCACATAATTATAGACAGTCTTATTTCTCTGCAAAGACTTCCCTGGTGGCTCAGACAGTAAAGCGACTGTCTACAATGCGGGAGACCCGGGTTTGATCCCTGGGTTGGGACGATCCCCTGGAGAAGGAAATGGCAACCCACTCAAGTACTATTGCCTGGAAAATCCCATGGATGGAGGAGCCTGGTAGGCTACAGTCCGTGGGATCACAAAGAGTCGGACACGACTGAGCAACTTCACTTTCACTATGGCTAACTTAGTTAGCCAGCTTAGCATGGGCTGTGGTATTCCCAATCACTCTTCAAGGGCTAGTTCATCTCCACGAAACCTAGAATACCTCCTTGAGTCTCTACACTGCTAATACTCTGCTACTGCCTCTTTAAAGCAAATAAAATTTCTGATGACAAAGACTTTGTTCCATCAAATTGGGGAGAGTTCCACCAAATGCCCAGAACCCAGTCTAGTGTCTCTAATCATTATGCTTTCTCATGCGGCAGTGTGAAAAGCAAAGGTGTTTTGTTCTCAACAAAGGGCAGGGGGATGAAATGTGTGAAAGTGTTTTCTGTGTGAAGGACCTGCCTGTGCATGGCAGCCTGTGCGTGCTATCAACATGGCAGTCATGATGACCTTTTAACAGAGGCCAAGATGTCCTGGCAAGAACAGGACTCATCCGTCACATTTGGGACTTTTGAGACTCTCCTGGGAGAGTGGGTCCCATGGTGAGGGCTGTTCCCTAAAATAACCAGTTACTCTTAAATACTATGATTATTTTCACAGGATGTAATATTTTTATTTCTGTACTTCAGAAAGAAATGGACATCACCTCTAAATATTTGGATAAATTTCTTTTGCAAAAGAGTGTTTCTATTTTGGTAATGTGTAGTGTGGGTCAATTTGATGAGACATAGTATGGGTCAGTTACTACTATAGGAGCATTACCCTAGGAATCTTTCACCTCATTAATTTCATCAGAGAATCTGAATGTGTAAATTCTTTATTGAGGTATGGTTGGCATATAACATGCTATGCATATTTAGAGTATATTCTTCAGGTTTTTATATATGTATATACCTGTGAATCCAATACTACAGTCAAGATATCCAACTCAAAAAGTTTCTTCATGCCTCTACTCTCTATTACTTCTCTCTCCATTGCCAGGCAACCACTGATCTTCTGGCACTATAGATTAGTTTTATTTTCTCACAATTTTGTGTAAATGGATTCATACAATGTGCATTATTTCTTTGTCCTGTTTCCTTCAACCTAATTATTTCTAGATTTATTCATTTCTGCATTTATGAATAGTTCCTTTTTATTGCTGATTAATATTTCATTATATGGACATACCAAAATTTGTTGTATCCATTCAGTTAATAGTGGATGTTTGGGTTGTTTCCAGTTGGGACTCTTGTAAATAAAACTGCTATGAACATTTGTGTCTGTCTTTGTTTGGACATATATTTTCTTTCTCTTAGGTAAATACTTAGGATTACAATAACCAGATCATAGGATGGTTTTAAGATTAAGTTTGTAAGAAACTGATAAAATTTTTTCTGGAGTGATTTCACCATTTTTCGTGGCATTAGCAGTGTATGAGTCCTGTCCTCCATAACCTTCCCAAAACTTGGTATGCTCAATCTTTTATAATTTTGGCCTTTCTCAGAGGGGTGTAGTGGTAACTCTTTGTAGTTTTCATTTATATTTCCCTAATGGTTAATGTGCTGTACTAAATATGCCTGCAAATTTGGAAAATCCAGTAGTGGCTACAGGACTGGAAAAGGTCAATTTTCATTCCAGTCACAAAGAAAGGCAATGCTGAAGTACGTTCAAACTACCATACAATTGTACTCATCTCATATGCTAGCAAAGTAATGCTAAAGATTCTTCAAGCTAGGCTTCAATCATTTTTTTCTTTTTGCATTTCATTTTCTTGGAGGTGGTCTTGATCACTGCCTCCTGTACAATGGCATGAATCTTTGTCCATAGTTCGTCAGGCACTCTGTCTGTCTATCAGATCTAATCCCTTGAATCTGTTTGTTACTTCCACTGTGTAACCTTAGGGGATTTAATTTTGGTCATACCTGAATGGTCTAGTGGTTTTCCCCACTTTCTTCAATTTAAGTATGAATTTGGCAATAAGGAGTTCATGATCTGAGCCACAGTCAGCTCCCATTCTTGTTCTTGCTGACTGTATACAGCTTCTCCATCTTTGGCTGCAAAGAATATAATCAGTCTGATTTCAGTGTCAACCATCTGGTGATGTCCATATGTAGAGTCTTCTCTTGTGTTGTTGGAAGAGGATGTTTGCTATGACCAGGCTGTTCTCTTGGCATAATTCTGTTAGCCTTTGCCCTGCTTCCTTCTGTACTCCAAGGAAAAATTTGCCTGTTACTCCAGGTATCTCTTGATTTCCTACTTTTGCATGCCAGTCTCCTATAATGAAAAGGACATCTTTTTTGGGTGTTAGTTTTAGAAGGTCTTGTAGGTCTTCATAGAACTATTCAGCTTCAGCTTCTTTAGCATTACTGGTTGGGGCATAGACTTGGATTACTATGATATTGAATGGTTGGCCTTGGAAGCAAAGAGAGATCATTCGTTTTTGAGATTGCACCCAAACGTTTTTGAGATTGGACTCTGATGGCTACTCCATTTCTTCTATAGGATTTTTGCCCACAGTAGGAGATATAATGGTCATCTCTGTTAAACTCGCCTATTCCAGTCCATTTTAGTTCACTGATGCCTAATATGTTGATGTTCACTCTTGCCATCTCCTGTTTGACCACTTCAAATTTACCTTGATTTATGGTAACCTAATATTCCAGGTTCCTATGCAATATTGTTCTTTACAGCATCGGACTTTATTTCCGTCACCAGTCACAACCACAATGGGGTGTTGTTTTCATTTTAGCTCCATCTCTTCATTCTTTCTGGTGTCATTTCTCCACTCTTCTCCAGTAGCATATTGGGCACATACCAACCTGGGAAGTTCATCTTTCAGTGTCATGTCTTTTTGCCTTTTCGTACTATTCATGGGGTTCTCAAGGCAAGATTACTGAAGTGGTTTCCCAGTTCCTTCTCCAGTGGACCACGTTGTCAGTACTCTCCACCATGACCCATCCATCTTGGGTGGCCCTACATGGCATGGCTCATAGTTTCATTGAGTTAGACAAGACTGTGATCCGTGTAATCGATTTGGTTAGTTTTCTGTGATTGTGGTTTACCTTGTGTCTGTCCTCTGATTGATGAGGATAAGAGGCTTGTAGATGCTTCCTCTTGGGAGGACTGGCTGTGGAGAAAACTGGGTCTTTTTCTGATGAGTGGGGCCATGCTCAGTAAGTTTAATCCAACTTTCTGTTGATGGGTGGGGCTGTGTTCCCTTCCTGTAGTTTGGCCTGAGGCCAAGCTATGTTATGGGTAATTGGGATAATGTTGAACTCCTTTCAAAAGGACTTATGCCAACAGTGTGTGGCTCTCAGGACTGTTGTAGTCAGTCTGTTTATCAGGGCTTCTTTAATTTCTCTCAGCAAGATTCTGCAGATTCAGATTACAGGTCATGCACATCTATGGACATAGGTGTGCTACAGAGATTATCTCTGTATATTCATACTTTTTTATTCTATTATTGATGGCATGTTTTTGTTTTTAATTGGGATAATAGTGCTTTACAGTGTTGTGTTCGTTTCTGCAGTACAATGAAGTATATCAGCTATTCATATATCCATTCCCTCTTGGATTTCCTCCACACACATCTGGGCCACCCCAAATCACCAAGCTGAGCTCCCTTTGCTATACAGCAGGTTCCTACTAGCTATCTGTTTTACACATGGTGGTGTATGTCAATCCCAATCTCCCAATTCACTCCACCCTTCTTCTCCCCTCCCCATGTCCACACATTCATTCTCTATGTTTGCATGTCTATTCCTGCCCTGCAAATAGGTTTACCTGTACAATTTTTCTGGATTCTACCATATTTGTTTTTCTCTTTCCAACTTATTTCACTCTGTATGACAGACTATAGTTCAATCTACATTTCTACAAATGATTCAAGTTTGTTACTTTTTATGGCTAAGAAATATTCTATTGTATATACGTAGCACACCTTCTTTATCCATTCATCTGTTGATGGACAAAGTTGCTTCCATGAATGGCACTGTTTTTTGTTTTTGCTTTTTATAAATTCCAGATACGTTTTCACTGAACTGTCAGTAACCAGATGTTGCTGGGGAATCTTTGGGGTTGAAAGCACCACAGAATAGTGTAGGATAGAGAAGATATTTGGTGATTAATATGTGTATTATTCAAGGTTCTCCAGAGAAATAGAAACAATAGAATGTATTTTGAGGAATTGACTAATGAGATTGAATAGGCTTGGTGAGGCCTATTAATCTAGGAGGCCAGCAAGTTGGAGGCTCAGGAAAGAGTTATAGTTGGAGTCTGAAAGCAGTCTGCTAGCAAGCCACAAAAAGCCTGTGTCGTAAAGGAAGTTCAAAGGCAGTCTCCTGGCAGAATTCCTTCTTGTTCAGAGAAGGTCAGCCTTTTGGTTTATCCACACCTTCAACTGATTGGATGAGGCCCACCCACATGGAGGCCTAAGTACTTTACCCAAATTCTACCTATTTAAAGGTGATTCTCATTCAAAAACATTCTCACAGAAACATCTAGAATAATGTTTGATCGAATATCTTGGCACTGTGGTCCAAGCAAGTTGATACATAAAATTACCACATCACAATATTCATTTGCCTAGATGCCCATATAAGCTTTTAGATGTCATTGGCAATGTACCAAAACAAAGGACAAAAATATCATAGAGGTAATTCTACAGGTCATTTCCAGAAAATCCTTCACTGAAATGAAATACTTTTTAAAAAAATAATTAATTTATTTTATTTACATTATCGTGTTGGTTTTGCCATACATTGACATGAATCTGCCATGGGTATACATGTGTTCCCCTACCAGAACCCCCCTCACACCTCCCTCCCATAACATTTGTGTGGTTAGGATTGAATTGTGGAGTTATCTTCATTATCCTCAAACAAATCTACCTTGATGAACTTCTGGGTTCGTGGGTGGTAAGAAAAAGTGGGAGAGAGCATTATGAATGTGGGTATCCATGTATGTAGGTGGGGATGTGTTGTGTGTGTATGTATTGGTGATGTTGTGAGGGATATTTGTATCAAGAATATTTGAGGTTAATTCCTGTGTGTTATGTCAGTCCTCAGTTCCTAGCACATATTAGGAAACGTATCAAGATGGTTGCTATTTGTTTTATCACAGATTTCCTTGGTCAGCATGGTTACCATGGTGACTCAGTGATTGCTGTGGGATTTGTTACAGTGTGAAAACCATCTGTGATTCTTATCTGAATCTGTCATGACTACTTTAGTCGTTAAGTGCTGCTTTTATAATTTTGTCATTTCTTCTAGATTTATTGATATTAATTGACATTCAGATGTTGGGTTGAGCTCTCCCTTCTCCCCTATCATTTATTTATTTATTCATGCATTTCTTTTATTAGTATGACTCATAGATTCTTATTTTTTCAAAGGGTTGCCATCTGACAGAATTATTTATTTTTATGATCAAACTGTCACAGAATTGGCCTGTCAGCCCTACAAAGTTGCCTCTCTGTCCATTTCATGCCTTCCTAGGATTCTCTGAACATATGCTTTGCTCTCTGAGCCTGAGTATAAGCCAGTCTGGGGAAAGGAAGTGATGATGTCCACTTTAAGGCATTACTTTGAGCATAGGAAAAGGAAATGACTGAAGATAACCAACATGATGTGGCATCTACTAACCTTTCAGCAATGTTAGTTCCTATTCCAACATTACTGCCTGGATTCTGTCAATGTGATGCCTCTGACCTTTCCATAATAGCACGTCTACTGGAGAGAATACTTGGAAATATAACATAAGCAGGGATCAGGGCACACGTCCATGATGTGAGAGCTTCAGTGCCACTGCTGTGTGTGGAGGGGGCTGTGTGATGGAGCTGGGGAAGAGGAAAAGCATCATTGCACAGCTTCCAGGGAAGTGAGAAGGGGCAGGCAAGCACATCCTGAGCCCCTTCCCCTGCTTCTCATGTGCTTTCCCTTCCTCTCAATCCCATGTGTTTATCTTCTTACTCTTCCTTACAGTGGAATATCAGAGAAGGTATAGTCTCTGAGCCTCAGAAACAAGATCCAGTAGAGAAGAACCAAGTGTGATGTTGAGTCTACTGGACATTTTCCTGCAGCAAAAGAAGAGAGGTGAATCACTCTTGCCTTTTCTTCCTGAGGGAGAAGCTGCAAATTGATCTTAGCTAACTGTGTGGTTATTTGGAGGGGACAGAAAGAAGCATGTTGTGAAACTTGCTTTCTATCTCTTGACTTCACTAAAATTATGGGAGGTGACAACATCGTCTGAAAGCTGACTGGAAGGCTTATTTGAGAGACAGCCTTGCCCCCACCTAAGCCTCTGTCCTGTCCCTGAAGTTGCCCAGTTGGGACTGTCATGTGGTAGATTCATGAACTACCTTGGACCATGCTGTTACCTCATTCCCTTGGCTTAGGGATGTTCCTCATTTTGCTGCTGACCACTTTCCTTTTGGAAGGGCTAAAAAGACTATTTTTTCACTAACGAAAAACCAAGACACTTTTGTTATAAATAAAAAATGGGAAATATAGGAGAGGAAAAAAAATTAGAGACTCTTACAATGGGTAAGGACTGTTATCATTTGAATACATTTTAAGAAATTTTATTATGCAATTGATAAGTGTTTTTTTTTAAATTTAAGTATACTTCATTTACAGTATGTGAAGTAACTCAGACAGAGAAAGACAAATATTAGATCATATCAATTATATGTGGAGTTTTAAAAACAATATAGGAGAGAAGAGGGTAGGATGAATTGAGAAAGCAGCACTGATATATATATATATATATACTATCAGGTGTAAGCCAGATAACTAGTGGAAAGCTCCTATATAACACAGAGAGCCCAGCCTGGTGCTCTGTGAGGACCTAGAAGGGTGAGATGGGTGGGAGGGAGGCTCAAGAGGGAGAGGATATATGTATAAGTATAGCTGATTCAGGTTGTTTTACAGCAGAAACCAGCACAACATTGTAAAACAATTACCCTCCAAGTAAAACATAAAATTAATACAAATGAAAACCATAAAATACTTTTTAATATAAATATGTTGTGAAGGTCAGTCTATTCCAATTATTACAATTGCACATAAATTAAAAATGGCAGTGGTAACACTAATAGTCAATTTGTATATCATAAGAATACTTAATATTATTGCTGATTTCCCCTCTGCCTTCACTATCGTAAGCGCTAAACCTATACTTGCTCATTTAGTCCTCACCACAACCCACGGGGAGGAGCTACTGTTGCCCGAATTTAAACATCAAGAAAGTGAGACAGAGTGAAGGCAGGGCTCGCCAGTCACAAGACTAAGATGTGAACAGATTCTGGACGGCTGCTGAGACCCACATCTAGCCAGTGCACACTACTCCTTCTCATCTGATAAGACCTGCAAAGCATAGTCAACCAAACTGATGTACAGTTGTTTTTCCCACTTCAGTACACAGGAACTTAAAATAGTGATAGTGACCACTATAGTTTGGAAGTGGGTGGAATGTGTCCTGTTATAATCTAGAAGGGTTCCCCAATATCTCATCTCCCTTCCTGTGCCTCTAGGGCATCCCCATTCCAAAGGCTTTCCTATGTTTGGGCTAGGAATCCTCTTGCTTGCCTCCCATTTTGTTTTGTTTTTATACAGGTATGAGAGCAATTGGTATTCATTTTAGGTAAAGACAGATGACATAGAAGGGAGGGGAGAAAAGCATTACCCCCAAACATACCACCCAATTAAACCATATTTCCTCTATATTATATTCCTCCAGAATTTTCTAATACAGATATTAACCTTTTTAATAACCTAACAATTGGTAGTTGTTTAATTTTAATAGATTACTATTTATTTGGCTGCACTGGGTCTTAGTTGCAATACACGGGATCTTTGATCTTCATTGCAGCATGGGGAACCTTCAGTTGTGGCATGGGAACTCTTAGTTGTGGCATGTGGGATCTAGTTCCCCGACCAGGGGTGAAATATGGGCACCCTGTATTGGCAGCATGGAGTCTTAGCCACTGGACAGCAGGGAATTCCCCATAAATATTTTATTTCATAGATATTTATCTATTTGTGTGTTTAGTGTTAGTCCCTCAGTTGTGTCTGACTCTGAGATCCCATGGACAGTAGCCCACCAGGCTCCTCTCTCTATGGAGTTCTCCAGGCAAAAATACTGGAGTGGGTTTCCTTTCCCTTCTCCAGGGATCTTCCTGACCCAGGATTGAACCCAGGTCTTTGTCATTGCAGGCACATTCTTTAGCAACTGAGCCACCAGGGGAGCCCCCATTTATGTGTCTATTTGTATATTTATCTACAATGGATAAGATCTCATCTACATGTACTTTGGGAACATGCATACCTCATTGAAATTGGTTAAGTGGGTGCCCCGAAAAGTTGTGTCCAATTTTAACACCCTCATACAAGTTAGTGTAACCTTAATAAGAAATAGTCTTGAGAGATTTGATTCAGTTAAGGATTGAAAGTGAAAAGTGAAATGGTTCAGTTGTGTTCAACTCTTTGCGACCCCGTGGATTGTAGCCCACGGAATTTTCCAGGCAAGAGTACTGGATTGAGGTGCCATTTCCTTCTCTAGGGGATCTTCCTGACCCAGGGGTCAAACCCAGGTTTCCTGCATTGCAGGCAGAGGCTCTACCTCTGAGTCACCAGAGAAGCCTCAGTTAAGGATACTGAGGTGAAATCGACAAAGGCTAGTGTTTTTATAGGAGAGAAGAGGGGAGATTTCACACACACTGGGAAAAAGATCATGTGAAGAGATACTGAGAGGCAGAGATTGCAGCTGTGCTGCCACAAACCAAGGGGCTCCAGAAGCCACTGGACACTAGCAGATGGAAGGATAGATGCTTCCCTAGAGCCTTTGGCAGGACCCTGGTCCTGCTGACACCTCGATCTCAGACTTCTGGTCTCTGGAACTATGAAAGTTGTCTCTAATTTTCTGATGTTTTAAGCCATGAAGCTCATAATAATTTGCTAAGGTGACCCAATCGTGTCTGACTCTTGGCGACCCATGGACTGTATCCTCTGTCCATAGGATTTTCCAGGCAAGAATACTGGAGTGGGTAACCATTCCCTTCTCCCAGGGGATTTTCATGATCCAGGGATTGAACTTGAGTCTCCTGCACGGCAGGTAGATTCTTTACTGGCTGAGCCATCAGGGAAGCCCCAAGGTGGACCTAGAAGGTTGTTATGAACGAACCATCAGCCTATATCCTATTTTTTATGCCTATGGGGATAGTATTGCCAATAAAGACATATAAGAAGGAAGAAATATGGCTAAAACTTACTAATGTGCTAAGTACTTTTTATGTATCATCTACATCAGTCCTTGTAGCACCCTATGAGGTAGACACTATTGCTGTGCTCATTCCCATATTATAGAGGAAAAGCTGAGTGACAGAGACATAAAGACTTGGCCCAGCACTGCACAATTAGGGAGCAGGACAGCCTGGGTTTGTACCCAGCACCTCGTGTGAGAAACCTGCAAAGATGTGATGTTAAGTGACAGGAGGAGTCTGCTCAAACATGTGTATTTTAGGCATCATTAAAAGTAATACTCAGTATGATAATATATTTACTTACACAAAATATCGGGGCCTAGTGACAAAATCACTGCTCACGTGAGCATGTTTATTGCAGTCATAGGGACAGAAGCCAGAGTGCCTGAGGCGACTAGCCAGTGGACTCCAAAGAACCTTCCCAGTGTGTGCAGAAGACTTTCTGGAGCATTGATTTTAAAGAGGGAGGGACAGACAAAGGACAGGAAAGTGGATAAGGAAGAGGCGTTGGGGTGGGATGGGATCAGAAGGCTTGTGGCTGCGCTGGGGTGAGGGATCCAAGGAGGAATTTTTTTTTCTTTTTAGTTTTTTATTAAAATTTATTTATTTTAATTGGAGGGTGATTACAATATTGCGAGGGATTTGCCATACATCAGTATGAATCAGCCATAGCCATACATGTGTCCCCTCCTTCCTGAACCCCCCTCCCACCTCTCTCCTCACCCTATCCCTCCAGGTTGTTATGCCCAGGATAGGCTTTGAGTGCCCTGCATCATACATCAAACTCCCACTGGCTATCCATTTTACATATGGGTAATGTGTATGTTTCAATGCATATATTTCAATCTTTCAATTGAAAGATTACCAGTTAATATGAAGGAGCCATCTCATCTCAAAAGTTTGTCTCATGGTATAACAGAGAGATACTCACTTCCTTCATAAAGATTTGTATATTGTCATAGGAGAAAAAATGAGAAATGACTTTTCACAGTGTCTTCTTTAGGACAAAGGCTCAGACAGTCCCTACTTCTTTCCCCAGCACTTAAAGGACCCTGAAGTCTGACCACGTGCTGTACCCTCTGGACAGGTTTCCTCATTCACCCCTCAGGACAGCTTTGTGACAAAGGCACCATGAATCTCAGTCACAGATGCCCAAGATCATGGTGACCGAGCCTGGGCCACCTGTGCAGGTAAGTGTCAGGATGCAATGAGGTCCCATCCCTCACACTCCCTGAGGACACAGAGCAGCCTCCCTTTCACAAGATGGGCTTTCAGGGCTGAAGAAATGGTCACACACCCCTGTACTCACTCACCTACCCCATTGGGAGAGGAAAAGGACAGAGGATTTGAAATCCTTCTCCTTCTGCCAGCTGGCCTCAGTGTCTGGGCTATATGCATTGGCTTCTCCCTGAAGAGAGGGGTGGGGCTTGCGCAGAAGCTCAGGTGTTGCCCTTGAGACAGGTCATCTGGAGGGAGGGCAAGTGATATGTGCAGAAGTGTTTTAAAGAATTGTACTTTATATTTCATGTCCTTTAATCCTAGCAGCTATTCAAGCTACCCATTATTATGATCATTATTCACAACAGAGTACTAACTTTGCATGTGTGTGTGCTAAGTTGCTTTAGTCGTGTCTGATTCTTTGCGATCCTATGAATTATAGCCGCCAGGCTCCTCTGCCCATGGGATTCTCCATGCAAGACTAGTAGAGTGGGTTGCCATTTCTCTCCTCCAGGGTAATCTTCCCAAGCCAGGGATGGAACCCACGTCTCCCACTTCTCCTGCATTGCAGGTGGATGCTTTACCACAGAGCCACAAGATAAGCAAAAACGAGAATACTGAAGTGGGCTGCTATGCCTTCCTCCAGGACTGATTTTAGGGGATTTCAGTTAGTCAGGGACAAAGCTTTGTTATCTTCCTGATCAGTAGCTAACTCTGGAATTTCAGGGTTTTTTTTTTCCATTTTGCCTTGAAGCCCATCAGTCAGTTCAGTTCAGTTGCTCAGTCATGTTGGACTCTTTGCGACCCCATGAATCGTAGCACGCCAGGCCTCTCTGTTCATCACCAACTCCCAGAGTCTACCCAAACCCATGCCCATCGAGTCGGTGATGCCATCCAACCATCTCATCCTCTGTTGTCCCCTTCTCCCCCTGGCCCCAGTCCTTCCCAGCATTAGGGTCTTTTCCAATGAGTTAACACTTCGCATGAAGTAGCCAAAGTATTGGAGTTTCAGCTTCAACATCAGTCCTTCCAATGAACACCCAGGACTGATCTAATTTTGGATGGACTGGTTGGATCTCCTTGCAGTCCAAGGGACTCTCAAGAGGCTTCTCCAACACCACAGTTCAAAACCATCAATTCTTCAGCGTTTAGCTTTCTTCACCGTCCAACTCTCACATCCATACATGACTACTGGAAAAACCATAGCCTTGACTAGACGGACCTTTGCTGGCAAAGTAGTGTCTCTACTTTTCAATATGCTATCTAGGTTGGTAATAACCTTCCTTTCTAAGAGTAAGCATCTTTTAATTTCATGGCTGCAATCACAATCTGCAGTGATTTTATAGCCACAAAAATAAAGTTTGACACTGTTTCCACTGTTTCCTCATCTATTTCCCATGACGTGATGGGACCAGATGCCATGGTCTTAGTTTTCTGAATGTTGAGCTTTAAGCTAACTTTTCCCACTCTCCTCTTTCACTTTCATCAAGAAGTTTTTAAGTTCCTCTTCATTTTCTGCCATAAGGGTGCTGTCATCTGCATATCTGAGGTTATTGATATTTCTCCCAGAAATCTTGATTCCAGCTTTAGCTTCTTCCAGCCCAGCATTTCTCATGATGTACTCTGCATACAAGTTAAAAAAGCAGGGTGACAATATACAGCCTTGATGTACTCCTTGTCCTATTTGTAACCAGTCTGTTGTTCCATGTTCAGTTCTAACTGTTGCTTCCTGACCTGCATACAGGTTTCTCAACAGACAGATTAGATGGTCTGGTATTCCCATCTCTTTCAAAATTTTCCACAGTTTGTGGTGATCCACACAGTCAAAGGCTTTGGCATAGTCAGTGAAGCAGAAATAGATGTTTTTCTGGAACTCTCTTGCTTTTTCAATGATTTAGCAGATGTTGGCAGTTTGATCTCTGCTTCCTCTGCCTTTTCTAAAACCAGTTTGAACATCTGCAAGTTCACGGTTCACGTATTGCTGAAGCCTGGCTTGGAGAATTTTGAGCATTACTTTGCTAGCGTGTGAGATGAGTGCAATTGTGCAGTAGTTCGAGCATTCTTTGGCATTGCCTTTCTTTGGGAT
Organism: Antilocapra americana; assembly: GCA_007570785.1. Classification (NCBI taxonomy): domain Eukaryota; kingdom Metazoa; phylum Chordata; class Mammalia; order Artiodactyla; family Antilocapridae; genus Antilocapra; species Antilocapra americana. The sequence goes on from ML662918.1 coordinate 2,813,788, forward strand.
TGGAATGAAAACTGACCTTTTCCAGTCCTGTGGCCATTGCTGAGTTTTCCAAATTTGCTGACATATTGAGTGCACCATTTTCACAGCATCATCTTTCAGGATTTGAATTAGCTCAACTGGAATTTCATCACCTCTACCAGCTTTGTTTGTAGTGATGCTTACTAAGTCCCACTTAACTTCACAATCCAAGATGTCTGGCTCTAGGTGAGTGATCACACCATCGTGATTATCTGGGTCGTGAAGGTCTTTTTTGTACAGTTCTTCTGTGTATTCTTGCCACCTCTTCTTAATATCTTCTGCTTCTGTTATGTCCATACCATTTCTGAGAAGTATAAATGGTTTTGTTAGTCTTTACTCACATTGTTATGGACATTTAGACAGCTTGCTATATTTCCATTTTTCTTTCCTATTTCATGCAATTCTGCAGCAAATATCCTCTTACCAGCTTACTTTTATACATGTGTAAAAATTTCCCTGCCATCTTCCCTGGGACGTGATTTCAATAGTTTTAATTCTCTCATAAGGTGTCAGAACATTCTCTATTCTTACCCAGCTCTAAACTTTTGTTCATAATATTTACACATATTTCTGACTGTGTTCTGTTTCCTTGACTTAAGCTGAAGTTGAGCCTCCCCAACCCAGCACCCCCCCCACAAGGCAGTTTTCAAATGTTTGTGAATTTTTGTTAATTTTTGTTTTTTGTATATTTCATATTTGTCAGATGATAGATAATGAAAGGATATTTAGATGCTTCCACTAGCATTCCCTAAATTTTTAGTGAGTTAGAACATATTTTTATGATTATCAGCCATTTTAATTTCTTCATCTGTGAACTGTTTACACATTTTCTCCACTTTGGTATTTTGTCATAGGAGCTCTGCATGCATTCACTGATCCATGGACTTGTGATTTCAATGCATTTTTATTGGGTGAATATTATTTGCCAGACACTCCAGTGAAAATCAGTGTCCTAGAAGATCTCTCTTCTGAGGTCTAGATGCTTATATTTATTGAAAGTGTCCACCTGGAGAAAGAAAAGTATTAGTACCCATCCATACATGCACAATTGTCAAGGAAAACATACTCAGTTCAAAACACTTATCCCTAAGCCTTGCATCACCACAAAGTAAAAAGGATGCAGTGTTTTACATGAGGAGTGCACTGCCTTAGGATTAGCATTTCTGTGATCTCTACAGTTGTGGTAGAATATATATATATATATATATATATATATATATATACACATATATAAATAAATAAATATATATATACAAACATGTATTTCTTAGAAATTATATAATATTTCTGAGTTTTCTTTTCTAATTTATAAAATGGAAACAACTGTTCTGAGGAGCAAAGGAACAAAATATATCGGGTGTCATACATAGCATGTTGTACATAGGACACTCAACAGATTTAGTTCTGCTCCTATCCCATACCCATCCTTCCTTTATAGGAGTGCCCCTTGACATAATCCAAATAGCATTACTCTATGATGACAATTGGAAATATTAAGCAGAAGAGAAATGTATAAGTACCTTAGATGTCCACACACAGACTGCCTGAGGCTCAGCTACACATCAGGCCAAAATCAAGTAAATTTTGCTTTCCTGCTGACCTGTGTCACTTCTGTAATCTGTATCTTCATTTCTGATTCCAGGGTGCCAGGTCTGCCTATATTTTTGCAAGTCAGTAAACCTGATTCGACCTCAATTTCCTATTCTGTAAAACCCGGGGAGTGTGAAAAGTATACAATCAAAATTTTGGAGGTGATGGATACACTTAGGACTTTGGTTTGGTGATTATTATGGGTTTATGCATAGGTCCAAATTCAAGAATATGTGTATGTTAGACGTGTAATTTTTTGGCATATCAATTATACCTCAGTAAAGCTAAAACAAAGAAACAAGTGACTATGTTTAAACTATTATAGTTATTTTTGAAAGCAGAGTCCCCAGACAACCTATATGTCATAAGGAATATGCTCTCTCTAATAGAGGGACAATTCTCCTGTTGAGGATTCACACTTGAAGGAGCAGTCCCAAATTACATACAGACAGGAAGTGCACAGACTCTTTAATGGACACTGACAAATCAACCTGGAAAGATGTACTGATTGAGGGCCCCACCAGCAGTATCAGAACGTGTAGGCTTCCCCTCATGCTCACCCACTGGAAATACTCCATAGTTTGTTGTTATACTTTCCGATGTGATGAATGAAAAATCTATTGCTATCATTTTTAAGTGCATATCAAGGTTATTTAAAATAAAAGCTTTCCTCCTATACAAGACTCTGTCAGTCATAACTGCCATTTTCTTTTTTTTTACTATAAATGGGTTTAGTTACATAGGAAGCCTAACAATGAGTGACAGTCACATAAGCCTGCAGGTTCTCCTAATGCCTGCTTGTAAGCTCTAGTTGTGTGTGCTTGTGTGTGTGTGTGTGTGTGTGTGTGTGTGTGCATGTGTGTGGACTCTGGGGGCTCCCAATGACAGTGTGTATCCCTGTAAAGAGGTTGAGAATATCTCTCTGTGATGTATGTTGAGTTCAGGATTGGAGAGGAGCTGGATCTGCTCATTCCCAAGTCTTTCTAAATGGCACACAGCTAGACCACAACGTGCTTCTGAGCAGACAGTAGTCCCAGATGGAAGGCAAGCCTGTCTGCACTTACCTGCTCAGGTCAGGGATGGATCCCTCCAGGACATAAGGTGTGGCAGTCTGGCTAAATCTGCTGCTGAGCTCTGAAATTGAGGGCTCCCATCTTGCAGCCTCAGTTGCAGAGTAATGGGAAGCTATATCCTCTCAACCACCCACCACACAGGTTCAGTCATCTCCCTGAGAAGTTCCACACTCATGGATAAAAATCCTTAAATTCTTATCACATCTTTGACACACCGTGCATCCATCTATTCTTCCATTCATATATTTGACAGGCATTAGGAAAAAACTCTACATCACTCTTTGGGTAAGTCTTGGGCTTCTCCAGAACAGAAACAAGGAAGTAAGGCATGGGATGCTTGGTGTGGTACCTTGAGATGTTACATCTTAGAAGAGATGGATCCTTCTCATTAAGATCTCAACCTGCTCAAGTGTTCTATAAATGATTTTTACAACATCATTTAATGCTGTGAGCCTCTGTCCACATCTCTAGTTACTGTCCTCTTGATGTATATTCTTCCCTTTGCACCCAAATTTTACAAAGAATTCTTGATACTCAACTCATATCTCCTTGCACCTGACCTCTGACTCAATCTCCATCCCTTGTCTAATGGGCTGTGTTCTCCCACACTTTTAAATTTACCATGACAGTGTCAATATTCACCTCTTTGTCACATTTTTAGATCATGAGTCAAATGTAGACAAACAGATATTTCTCCAGGAGGTATGTCTGTCCCCAGGACAGAATTCATTTGCTTGTATAAAGGCAAAGATTATATTGTAATGCTATCAATGACCAAAAAGCTCAAACTGTAAAATACCTTCCATAGAATCAGGACTTCCCTGGTGGCTCAGGTGGTAAAGCATCTGCTTACAATGCAGGAGACCTGGGTTCAATCCCTGGGTTGGGAAGATCTCCTGGAGAAGGAAATGGCAACCAACTCCAGTATTCTTGCCTGGAAAATCCCATGGACAGAGAAGCCTGGTAGGCTACAGCCCATGGGGTCGCAAAGAGTCGGACACGACTGAGTGAGTTAACTAACTTTTAACATCCATAGAATCAGTCAGACAGTGTGAAGGCTGTGCCTTAGACATCACACTTTCAAATAAAGCATACACTTTCCCTTTTACATCCCGTATTCTTGCTTCATTGAAAGGGATTTTACAAATAAATTTAAGGCATGTTAGCAGTTTTTTATGGTCATTTAAATAAACTCTGAGGTACCTGTTTTCATTTCTTTGTTAAAGATTTCCAAGTATGCAATGAAATAATCTAAAATTATGTCTCACACTTTGCCACAGTTAAATGTGTCACCAAAAGTATTGTCTGTTATACCACAATTAAGCAATATGCTAGTTTTGAAATACCAGTGTAATGGTGGTGATAAGTATTTGGCAGGTTCCTGGCTCTTAAGTCAAAATACTTGTACTGCATTACAGAAATCACATTTTTAGGATGTATCCATTCAGTAAAATAACACAAACCTTAGAATAAAAATATATACAAATGCATACTAATATAAATAAATGATTAATAGAAAGAGGAGATAATTTTTCTTGATTAAACAATTCAAAATAATACAAATAGATACCTTCTCTCCATGAAATGAACCTTCCCCCTTCTATCCCTGAAGGCAGGGCTGACTTAGCGATTCATTTATAAAGAATAGAGTAGGTAAACAGAAAACCGTTATTGTACACTGGAGAAACTCAGCAAACAACATCTTAAAGCAGTGATGAAGGTCAACCTCTCCAATGATTCAGTGATGTCATGTGGGTACCATGTCCTTCCAGATATGATGTGATGAGGAGGGCACTTTAACTCTGTGGTATTTGTTTCCCCTAAATCCACACCCACAGTCTAATCATGAGAAAAATAACAAAATATGCCTGTACTCTTCAGGACTGTCAGAGTCATGAAAACAGTGTGACAGTTCTTCAGACAGTTAAACAGAGAGTTCTTGCAATGGAGAAAAGACAGTCTCTTCAATAAATGGTGCATCAGAAAACTGAACAACTACAAGTAAAAGAATAAAATTGGAGCATTCCCTAACATACAGAAAAATAAACTCAGAATAGATTAAAGACCTAAATGTAAGGCTGCATACTATATAACTCCTAGAGGAAGTCATAGTCAGACCATACTTGGATGTAAATTGCAGCAATGTTTTTTTTTTGTTTGTTTTTTGATCTATCTCCTCAACTAAAAGAAATAAAAGCAAAAATAAACAAATATGGCCTAATTAAACTTAAAAGATTTTGCACAGCAAAGGGAACCACTGACAAAATGAAAAGACAACCTATTGAATGGGACAAAATATTTGCAAATGATAGGATTGATAAGGGATTAATAGTCTGCATACATAAACAGCTCATGCAAATCAACATAAAAAAATAACCCCACACCAATTAAAAAGTGGGCATAAGAACTGAAGAGACATGTTTCCAAAGAAGAAATGCAAATGGCCAATAGGTACATGAAAAGGTGTTCAACATTGCTAATGATAAGAGAAATGCAAATTAAAACTATAGTGAGATATCATTTCACACCTGTCAGATGGCTATCATTAACAAAAGCCCCACAGATAACAGATGTTGGCTAGGATGTGGAGATTTAGGAACCCTGGTACACTGTTGATGGGAGTGTAAACTGGTGCAGCCACTGTGGAAAACAGTGTGGAGGTTTCTTAAAAAGTAAAGCATAGAGCTATTGTATGACCCAGCATTTTCACTTCTGGCTATATAACCAAAACAAAAACACTAACATGAAGAGATACATGTGCATTAATGTTCATGGCATTACTTATAATTACCAAGATATAGAAGGAACTTAAGGGTCCATCAACAGATAAATGGCTAAATAAGATGTGGTGTATATATATAT
>ML662918.1:2824330-2852687 GCA_007570785.1 Antilocapra americana
TAAAGTTGCAGGATATAAAATCAACACAGGGAAATCCCTTGCATTCCTATACACTTACAATGAGAAAACAGAAAGAGAAATTAAGGAAACAATTCCATTCACCATCGAAACAAAAAGAATGAAATACTTAGGAGTATATCTACCTAAAGAAACAAAAGACCTATATATAGAAAACTATAAAACACGGATCAAAGAAATCAAAGAAGACACAAATAGATGGAGAAATATTCCATGTTCATGGATCAGAAGAATCAATATAGTGAAAATGAGTATACTACCCACAGCAATCTATAGATTCAATGCAATTCCTATCAAGTTATCAGAGGCCTTTTCAGAGAACTAGAACAAATAATTTCACAGTTTGTATGGAAATACAAAAAACTCCGAGTAGCCAAAGCAATCTTGAGAAAGAAAAATGGAACTGTAGTAATTAACCTTCATGACTTTAGGCTATACTACAAAGCCACAGTCATCAAGACAGTATGGTACTGGCACAAAGACAGAAATATTGATCAATGGAACAAAATATAAAGCCTAGAGATAAATCCACACACCTCTGGACATCTTATCTTTGACAAAGGAGGCAAGAATATACAATGGAGAAAAGACAATCTCTTTAACAATTGGTGCTGGGAAAACTGGACAGCCACTTGTGAAAGAATGAAACTAGAACACTTTCTAACACCATACACAAAAATAGATTCAAAATGGATCAAAGATCTAAACATAAGACCAGAAACTATAAAACTCCTAGTGGAAAGGAAGTTATGATCAACCTAGACAGCATATTTAAAAAGCAGAGGCATCACTTTGTCAATGAAGGTCCATTTAGTCAAGGCTATGGTTTTTCCAATGATCATGAGAGTTGGAGTGTAAAGAAAGCTGAGCACAGAAGAATTGATGCTTTTGAACTGTAGTGTTGGAAAGAGTCACTCTTGAGAGTCCCTTGGACTGCAAGGAGATCCAACCAGTCCATTCAAAAGGAGATCAGTCCTGGGTGTTCATTGGAAGGACTGATGTTGAAGCTGAAACTCCAATACTTTGGCCACCTGATATGAAGAGTTGGCTCATTTGAAAAGACCCTGATGCTGAGAAAGATTGAGGGCGGGAGGAGATGGTTGAGAGGCATGAGGATGAGATGGTTGGATGGCATCACCGACTCAATGGACATGGGTTTGGGTGCACTTCAGGAGTTGGCGATGGACAGGGAGGCCTGGCGTGCTGCAGTTCATGGGTTTGCAAAGAGTCGGACATGACTGAGCAACTGAATTGAACTGATAAAAAAAAAAAAGCAATAATGCCTGCGTCAAGCAACGAACATGGATTGACTTGTAGGGTATTATGCTAAGTGAATTGTCAGACAGTGACAGACAAATACTATATGATATCACTTACATGTGTAGTCAAATAATAAAACATACTAGCAAATATAACAGAAATAGGCTCACAGATATAGAGAACAAACTCATGACTAGAAGTGGTGGGTGGGCAGAAACAAAAGGGGGTGGAGGAGTAAGAGTGGGAGGTACAAACTGCTGCATATAAGATAGACTCAAAGATGTATTGTACATCATTGGGAATGTAGCCAATATATCATAATAACTATAAATGGAAAGTAACCTTTTAAAATTGAATAAGACATTTCAATATTAATATACGAATGGAAATCATTGTTAGTAATAGCTAAAAGTGGAACAACCTAAGTATCCACCAATTTGTGCATGAATAAATAAAACGTGATATGTTATTTTGCAATAAAAAAGAATGAAGTACTGATATACACTACAGCTTAGAGGAAACTTGAAAAATTTATGCCAAGTGAAAACCCGAATATGCAAAATATCATATATTATATTATTCCCTTTATATGAAATGGCCAGAAAGAGGCCATCAGTATAGCCATACCCAAGCAATTCCTCCCTTTTCAACCAGGCTTCTAAAAAGCTCTGTCTGGTGAGTTTGACCTGTCCCACTTTCCTGTTCCCAGATGTTTAAACTGCAGTTCAGGCTTTTGTCACAAGGTGGAACCAACATACCTCCGTTACCAGACTTCTGTGTCAGTTCAATGGCTCAGTCCTGTCTGACTCTTTGTGACCCCATGGACTGCAGCATGCCAGGCTTCCCTGTCCATCACCAGTTCCTGGAGCTTGCCCAAACTCACGTCCATCGAGTTGGTGATGCCACCCAACAGTCTCATCCACTGTTGTCCCCTTCTCCTGCCTTCAATCTTTCCCAGCATCAGGGTCTTTTCCAATGAGTCAGTTCTTCACATCAGGTGGCCAAAGTATTGGAGTTTCTGCTTCAGCATCATTCCTTCCAATGAATATTCAGGACTGATTTCCTTTAGGATTGACTGGTGTGATCTCCTCACAGTCCAAGGGACTCTCAAGAGTCTTCTCCAACACCACAGTTCAAAATTATGGAGCTTATTATGGAGCTCCACATTATGGAGCATATTCTAATAATGTATAGGTGCTTCAATATGAGGACCTGGCACAGCCAAATAAATAATAAATAAAAAATAAATAAGATACAGAGTGTCACATCACATTATTCAAGATCTGGTTACAATATCCAAGAACCAGATCAATCTCAAATTGAAAAAAGGCAATCAACAGACACCAACACAGAAATGACATGGATGATGGAATTATCTGACCAGGAATTTAAAGTAGAACTCATGAAAATGCTTTACAAATATACTCAAAACAAAAGAAAAACATCAAGTCTCAGCAAAGAAACACAAGATATAGAGAAAACCCAGAGAGAAAACCCAGAGACGGAATTGGGAGGGGGAGGGAGGGGGTTCTGGAAGGGGAACATGTATACCCATGGCAGATTCATGTCATTGTATGGCAAAACCAACACAATAAAGAAAATTACAAAAAATAAATCTTATCACATCAAATAAAATAAAATAAAATCTTAATCCCTGTTAAAAAAATTTAGAACTGAAACATAAATTAAAAGCTCAATGGATAGACTGAAGAGCAGAATAGAGAAAAGAATCAGTTAACTTGAAGAAAGTATGTTAGAGATTATAAAATCAAAACAACAAAGAGAAAAGGTATTTAAAAAAAACAAAGACTCAGGGACCCATTGTTTTAACAAAGGATATACTATGCTTCTCATTTTTGTTCTTTAAGGAGAGGAGAAAAAGTGCATGGGTGAAAATGGATTTGAAAAATTATGGTCAATTATTATTCAATTCTAGCAAAAAATTTAAACCTACATTTTTAATTAAAATTCATTACTCAATTCATTTAAGCTAAAAAAGTTCTCTGTTTTTCTCACCCCTCACCTACTGCAACCACCATTCTGTTCACTGTATCTATGAGCTTGATTGGGGGGGTGTTGCTTTAAATTCTGTATAAAAGACATCAAACAGCATTTGTCTTTCTCTGTTTGAATTACTTAGCATGATGGCCTCAAGATCCACCCATGTTATCCCAAGCAAAAAGATTTCTATTTTTTTTTCTCATGGGTGAATAATATTCCATTAAATACATGTACCACATTGTCTTTATCCATTCACACATTGTGGATATTTAGGTTGTTTCCATATATTTGCTACTATAAATAATACTGCAGTGAACATGAGGATGAATATACCTTTTCAAATTAGTGTTTTTATTTTCTTTGGATAAATACCCAGAAGTGGAACTGCCAGGTCATGTGATAGTTCTTTTTTTCAGTTTTCTTTGGAACCTCCAGACTGTTTTCCAAAGTGATTGCACCTATTTACATTCCCACCAACAGTGCACAAAGTTCTCCACATCCCTGCCAACACTTGTTATTTCTTGTCTTTTTTTAAAAAATAACAGTCATTCTAACAAGTTTAAGGTGATATCTCATTTTGGTTTTGATTTGCCCTTCCTCAACAATTAATAATGTTTAATAACTTTTCATGTACTTTGGCGATCTGTATGTATTCTTTGGAAAAATGTCTGTTCAGATCTGTCCATTTTTAAATAAGATTATTATCATTATTTGCTATTGAGCTGTATGAGTTCTTTGTATATTTTGGACATTGGCCCCTTATAAGATATTTGCAATTATTTTATCCCATTGAGTAAGTTGTCTTTTAATTCTGTTGATGGTTTCCTTTGCTGTGCAGAAGCTTTGTTGTTTGATGTAGTCCCATTTATTTGTGTTGCTTTTGCTTTGTTGTCAGATTAAAAAATTACTGCCAAGCTCTATGTCAAGGGGTGTACTGCTTGTTTTCTTCTAGGAGTTTAATGATTTCAGGTCTTATGTTTTAGTCTTTAACCCCATTTTGAGTTCATTTTTGTGTATGGTTGAACCTACTAGTCAAATTTCATTATTTTGCACGTGGTTGCCTAATTTTCTCAACACCATTTCTTAAAGAGACTATCCTTTCCCTGGTGTATATTCTTGGTTCCTTTTGTCATAAATTAATTGACCAGGGACTTCACTGATATTCCAGTGATTAAGAATCTGCCTGCCAATACAGGGGACACAGTTTCCATCCTTGGTCAAGGAAGATCCCACATACCGAGGAGCAACTAAGCCTGTGCACCACAACTACTGAGCCCACACTCTAGAGCCTGCGAGCTACAACTACTGAAGCCTGAGTGCCTAGAGCCCATGCCTGCAACAAGAGAAGCCACCACAATGAGAAGCTTGCATACCACAACTAGAGAGTAGCCCCTACTCAATGCAAATAGAGAAAGCCCGCACACAGCAACAAAGACCCAGTGCAACCAAAAATAAATAAAAAATAATAAATAATCTATAAAATATAGATTAAATATATGTCTAAATATAGATTAAATATATGTCTAATTCTATATTTTTAAGAAATTGAGTGGACCCAAAGCAGAGTACACCTAAAGAAATTTAGGAAAAGACACATCATAGTCAAAGCTCAGAAAAGTGAAGGCAAAAGGGAAATCAGGGAAAGAAACACAACGCATTACCTATAGGAGAAAAGTGGTATAAAGGACAGCAATTTCTTATCAGAAATGATGTGGTCCACAAGGAAGTGGCACAACATTTTCCAAGTGCTGAAATAAAGGAACTGACAGCCTCAAATCCTGTATCTAGCTTAATTATCCTTCATAAATTTTGGGGGATTAAAAAGGCATTCTCAAGTGAAGAAAGACTAAGAAAAAGTTTTCACCAGCAGATACACCCTGAAGAATGAATAGAGGAAACAGAAAGGAATTAGTAAAAGAATAAATCTAGAAACAACTGGAAAGAAGAACAGCCCCCAAATATGATTAAATACTTTCATTTTCCTCTTGAAATTTCCAAATTCTGTTAAATAGTAGAAGACAAATATATAACACTAGGAATGTCCCTGGAGGTCCAGTGGTTACAACTCCACACTTCCACTGCAAGAAGCATGGGTTTAATCCCCAGCTGGGGAACTAAGATTCTGCATGCCATACAACATGGTAAAAAAAAAAAACAAACAAACTTTAAAAAGCAGCATGATACTAAAGGATGTTGTTTCAATGTATGTAGTGGAAAACTTAAAGTGTCTTGTCTACGAATCGTAGATGATGAAGGGATTTTATTGACCACACCAGTAGGAAGAGCTGGGCGTGCAGACCCTCACCACTGTTTGGGACACGTATTATTTATTAATATGAATGTATGAATCAATGAATGAATGACAGATAAGGATACACATTTTCTCCATATTCTAAACAGGCAGTTTGGAAGTGAACATCACCTCCTTGGATATTTGGTTACTTTGGCCTCAATGATCTTTTCTCTTTCCTTAAAACATACCTCTATTTGAATGGGATGTTCCAAACTGTACTAACACCTTCAATCTGATTTTGTCAGATCAGTTCCCTGGTTATTAAATACTTCTTCTCTTAGGACAAAGGATGCAGGGAAGCCTAGGAATTATCCTTTGCATCTTTGTTAATCCCGATCTTCAGGAGGTTGCAGAGAGATGAATTTAAGATAAATGAAAGGGGCATTGTGGGCCTACCTGGTAAAGCATGAAAGCTACCAAGAAAAGAATCCAAAGTGATAGAGCCAACTATGTATGAAGGAACCTCTCCAGACAACCCATTTCTATTAACAGGAACAAACTATTATATCCCAGGGGAAATCCTGTGCAGAGATTCTACTAAAAACAGTTTAAAAGGTCAGTTAGTCAGCAGTTGCAGTGGCCATGATTCAATCGTTGTAGATGTAGATGACAAGTGTCAGTCTTTCATTGGCAGAGCCACTTTTTGCTCAAAAACTTGACCATGATTTTGAGGGGGGCATTTCATTACCATTTTATCTCATGGTGCTGAGAATGTTCATTCTCAGGTTTGGCAAAGATTCCGTTGACAGGCCACTCAATGTGCTGTCACTGGACTAGGCCATAAAACAATATCCAAAATTCTCTGGACCACTTGTCTTACTAGCCTCTTGGTCCAGGAAAATATTTTCTCTTGTTGCTTTTTCTCATATCTAGAGTTACATTGTTACCATCATCAATCTCATATGGGACTATATATTATTCTATTAGAAGCCTCAGACACACATTAGGCAGTGTAAGAAAGGGCAATCTTGTAAAACAGGTGAAATACAAATAACATAGCCAACAGTATTAGTAAAGTCACAAGTAAGACTTCGGTCACAAGCTTCTATTAAATGCAGCCCAGTATATATCAGGTTATCTGACTTACTCTGTAGAATCTTTATCTTTTAGGGAAATTGTATATTGGCACCACAGTCGATAAGGCACATAGTCCAGTTTTCTAGTGTTAATAGACTGATTATCCTTAGTATGATTTAATTATTTTTAACACAGAGGAAACTTTAAACTTAAATTACCATAATCTGGTGTTATCTATATAAATCCATCCCATAATTGTGGGAGATTTTTATTTTTTCCTTGTTGAAACTTTTCTTGTTGCTTTAATTGAGTTTGAGTGATAGAAAAAAGCTCAAATTTATGGCCAGAGTCAGAGCAGGCATTATTAATTGGCCCGGTAAGGGGATCCCATCTAGTAATATCACAGTGACCTGAATATGACTATAATATTTTTACAAGTAAATTTTCTCAGGGCCAACAAGTTAGAGTCTTGTAGTAGAGAAATTTACCAAAGTAACCCAGAACTAGACACAGGTAATTGGCCACAAACCCAACACTTGCATTGATTTCTAAAACTAGTATAGGATCAGGCCTATAACAGAAAAGCATTTGATTTATATGCAAAGGTCTAAGAAGTCAAGAAAACATTACAAATGATTATACGAATCAGGTCCAGCATCTTAGGCAAGCTGTCTACCTCCGATGTTGTCATCTTCTCATCCTAGTATAGTGTAGTTTCTCCTGATAAAAAGTATTTTTATCCAGGTTGGAGACAGCCCCTTAAATTATGTCTTTTTCCAGTCCTGGTTGTAGATCATGAGGCATCTGATCTTCATCCAAAGATAGATTACTGAGATAAGCTTCAGAAACAAACTTAGGGTGTTTTTTTAAGAATTCAATTAAATCTCACATTAATATCACATAACAGCAAAGAACTTTCTAAGAACTGTCTTACTACCCCCATTAACAAAATGGGATTTAACATTTATTGAAACATCATCTTTCCCCTAAAATTATTCTCACTTTTATCAAATATAACCAAATTAAGGCTAGTTTGTTTGCAGAACAGGTCTGTTCTCACTAATTTTGGTCTGATGATTTATATACCCATAATTGACCACAGACTTTTTTATTTTGTTGAAACATTTATAGAGTCTCAGAATGAACTTTTAAAATAAAACAAGGCTGGGAAACTCACACCAAAGGCTTATCACAGACTTTGCCTAATAAATCTGGGTGAATTCTTCCCTTAAAGGTCTCAAAATTCCTGGGATTTTTTTTGTGCCTGTTAATGAGATAACCTTCTTAGCTCATTTGATAATATTTTTTTATGTAATTTAACCCACCAAATAAACACAATTAGTTTAATATCTCTCTTTGGGGTGTTTCAGGGGCCCTCTGAAGCACCCCAAAGTTAGCTAGAGGTCAAAGGAACCTCAAAGAATTCAATTTAGGAAGCATTTTCAATAAATATCAAAAGGGTTTATAACAGTCAGATAGGATCATATAAGTCACTGTGAAACAACAGTTACTCACTAAGCCAAAAATAACAAAATATTTCAAAGGTAAACATAGAGCAGATCACTTCAGAGATAAAAAACGTAAAATCCATTATCAAAGATAGTTCAACATCTCAAGAAAACTCATATTTATGCACAAAACTCTTTCCTTGGGCGTCCACTTTTCATAAAACATTCATGTTACTTTCTGTACACATTCCTTTGTTCTCACATCCTGAAACAGCCACCTGTAAGTCAGACCTACTTCTTTTTCCCTTCATAAAATGTAATTTCACTCCATATACCTTTCAATGACCCTGAGAGGAATTCAGGGTGAAAATCAGGAATGAGGCACTCTGTGCTCTGGGAAAAAGTGGCAGAACAGGCCTTCAGATAGTTAGATCTTTTCAAGAGAAGATTTTACGAGTTCCAATTCTTGCATCTTCTCATATCTAGAAAAACACAGACATCATTAATGGTGACATCTGCTTTGGCTATTAAAGAAAATTTTACAATTAAAAGTCAAAATAGAGTAGCTATTGTTCAGACATCCTGAGAAATAACTAGGAGATACTACAGGTGTAATTTCAGATTAGATGTTGTATTACTAAACACTTGAGTTCTCTGAGTTGTGCCAAGCTTAGACACTACCATTCTCAAAACGATGTCTGCTGGAAGCTAGTAACTTCAACCTTACTTTTTATAAAACTAGGCAACTGGCTACCAGGCTACAAGTCTCCCTGAAGTGCCAGGACTAGACTGAGTTTCAGGCCTATTCGTTTAGAAAAAAAAATGAAATTTATTTTGTCTATTAAAATTCCAGTTAACCCTCCTCCAGCTACTTCTAACTCGGTCTGTTACAACAAAATGGCAGACCAAGGGATTGAGATTTTAATCATACAAGGCTCAGATCTAGGACTTGGAACTCAGGAATACTTCCAATTCAGTGTCTGTTCTCCAAGCTGGGCACTCCTATGCCCCAATTTGACAAAAAGTTATCACAGTCATAGTTGCCCTGTTCCCTGAATTAAAACTGAACAGGACTCTGTGGGGCTCTGGAGTACAGATCTGTTCAGTGTTCTCCATTTCTTATCGGTAGGATATTGGCTTCATTCAGCCTCCATGACCTTCCCTGAGTTCAAAGGGTAGAGTCAAACAATTGCTAACCAGGGAAGGGAAGAAATACAAAAACTGAAAAAAAATGGTAGTACAGCCTTGAGACACGGCCCTGGTTCCTACTCAAAGAAATGTGCATAACAATGTCTTTTCAGTTCTTCTACAGAACTGGAGACCCCACCCAGGTGGAAAATGGTAACTTCAGACTAATCACAAGATTCCTGGAGCAAAAGTCAAAACCCTGCAGCCCTCACCCCAAATGTTGCCTCCTGTTTCTGGGGACCAGTGATAACCATCCTGTTAGGTCTCCTGTTTGGCCCCTTTCTATTTCATCTCTGAGAAGGGCCAGCAGTTCCAAACTAAATTGCTGTTATTACAAGGGTAAATGCTGGTTTCAGGGGAAAAAATGTATATACACCTTGACTTAGACCAGGTAAAGAGAGACTTCTGCTCTGCTAGGCAAGCCTACGTCCATGCACAGCAGGAAGAAGTTATAGAAGAAAGAGACCTCCATCCTAATTTTCAAAAAGTATCTTGAGTATAAAGTCTCTCAGAGAAAAATTGTTAGAAAAAAAAACACACTGGTTAAAACCACCCACCCTGGCCAGGCATCATGGTAACCATTTGCATGAGTTGTTTTATGACAGGAGATCCTGATAAGAGATGCGGAACTGATGAGCCACCTCCGACCGGAAGAATTTGGACAAAGTCTAAAAGAGACACTGTGCATCGGTCCAGTTCTCAGAATCCTCGCTAACATCCATCTTGACTGAGCGATGACATAGAGTTCATTGAAGGCCCATGATTGGGCCTCCTTTGGGACTAGAGAAGGGGTAATGTGGAGCCTAGGTGACTCCGTCTTAAAAAAAGAAGAAAAGGGGAGCCGCCATCTTGTGATGGAGGGCAGTGCCCAGGTTCCCCCACCCCCAGGTCACCACCCTGGATGCAACCAATCATAGTGTGCTGGGGATGTGCCAGTCAGGGAACTGCTTGCTGTAAGATATACCTATCAGGGGCTAGCACGCATAAAGCCCCTGACCTCCCCTCCTGTCCTGACCAATCACAGAGCACCGAGATACGTCACCCCACCTGTAGCCATTTTCCCTTTGTCCTCTCCCTTTAAAAGCCTTGTACCACTTGGCTTGGGGCTGCTGCCCTCACTCCACTGTGTCGGTGTGTGTGTGTGTGTGCAGCCCAGACCCGGGTCTGCAATAAATTTCCTCTTGTGCTTGCAAAAAAAAAAAAAAAGAAAGAAAAAAAGGTCAGTTAGTGCAGACAATAGTAAAATGTGCCTCCCATAGCACAGAATTACCCAAACATAAGGGGGTGGTTTTGTCAACAAATGCAGTTCTGTTTGGGAGGTGGTCATGATGTTGGATTTAACTCTGCAGAAATAAGTGCACAGAAGCTAGGTCCAGCCTGCCCAAGGCCCACTTCTCTTCGGGGCCCCACCCAAGGGCATGGTTCCATGCAGCAGCAGCAGGAGGCAGAATGCAAGGGGTCCCATCCACCTTGGCTGTGTCTGAGCCAGGAGGAAAGGTATAGGAAGAAGGGAAAGAACCAGAAGGAAGAAAATTCATTTCTAAGACAAAATAGCATCTTGTCCCTGTTCCCCAGGAAATACAAACTTTCTGCTTTCAGGTTCTGTAGCATTACAGAACTCAAGCCTTGAATCAGAATGGGTTCCACTTGAGCCCAAGTTGGCAGCATGTGCCCAAGTTATTTGGAAGTGGAACAACACAGTCACAGAAGCTTGTCCTCAACTGTAGTTCAGGACCTCTTCAAAATTGGGAGAATATGTTGAGCTTAACTCTGGGACCTGTTGATGCTCCCATTATGTGAATGAATTCTGCATTGTCCTCATTTAATTTATTGAAAAAATCATTTGGTGGCTCAGTGGTGAAGAATCCACCTACCAATTCAGGACACACTGGTTTGATCCGTGGTCCAGGAGATACCACACTCTGTGGGACAACTAAGCCCATGCAACACAACTACTGTGCCAGCACTCTAGAGCCTGTGAACTGCAACTACTGAGCACACATGCTGTAAATACGGACGCCTGCATGCCTAGAGCCCATCCTCTGCCAGAAGAGAAGCCACTGCAATGAGAAGCTCCTGCACCACAACTAGAGAGTAGCCCCCGCTCACTGCAACTGGAGAAGGCCTGCATGCAGCAATGAAGACTCATTGCAAACATGAATAAATCAATAAATATTTAAATAAAAAGTATGTGGTGATGGTGCAGTTTTACGAAATGGGCAAATATTCAAATCAAAAGATTTTCTGAATTTTCTTCTGCCAGAAATGGGAGAGGGGGAGAAGCAACACAATCTAAGAAAACATACACATGCTCTTCAAGGCAGTGCTGTCCCATTTCTTGGAAAAAATGGGTGAGACTGAGGAGATTTGCTTTCCACCATCCTCTGCTGTTGCAATGCGGGAGACCTGGGTTCAGCCCCTGGGTTGGGAAGATCCCATGGAGAAGGGAAAGGCTACCCACTCCAGTATTCTAACCTGGAGAATACCATGGATTGTATAGTCCATAGGGTGGCAGAGAGTCAGACATGACTGAGCAACTTTCAAAGAAAAATCCTCTTTGTTCATGAGAACACAGAATGTGCAAGCGAAACATCAGGATGTGGCTGAGATCAGAATGCCCTGGGCCAGGCAGCATCACCCCATCTTACTGATGTGCTGCGTTCTCACATCCTGCCACTTTCCCCTTGCAATGTTAATGAAAGAAAACTTTTGAACATAGAATTCATGATTTTATTTGCCAAGATAATAAAATTACTGTCTCCAATAACATATGACATCAATTTTTCAAAGTAGAGTGGTCATTTACAACTTATGAACACCCCTTACCCTGTCCATGACTTAGTTTTAAAATCCTGTAACTCCACAAATTCACAGAAATCTAATGGGAATGATTATCACATGGACGGGCTTCTCTGATAGCTCAGTTGGTAAAGAATCCACCTGCATTGCGGGAGACCTGGGTTTGATCCCTGGGTTAGGAAGATCACATGGAGAAGGGAAAGGCTACCCACTCCAGTATTCTGGCCTAGAGAATTCCATAGACTGTATAGTCCATGGGGTCACAAAGAGTTGGACACGACTGAACCACTTTCAAATTCATTTCATCAGATTGACAAAAGGTGTGATTTGTACAGAATTAGCACAGAATCCTTGGTATGAATAGGACCTTGACCCCTTTGTTCATTTAACCTTCATCTTCACGACATTTGCTTTTAAAGAAGCTGTGTGATTCTCATTGCCAGTATTGTCCCTTGTGTCTTTTGATGGGCTGCCTAGACACCATCTGCCTGGAAGAAGAGTTATCATACATTTGCACTAATCAGGTGATTGTGAAATAGCTTCTAGGAAAAGATAATATTTTCTTTCTTCCTTGAAACAAAAAATTTAGCTACATACACCAATTACTAGATGTTTTAGCAAGAGCAAATGTCGCAGTAGGATACTAGTTTTCTCATGAACACCAAAACATGAAGGGGTTGTTATAAACAAATGTGATGACAGGTACTATATCAGGATGGTCAGCTCTGGACTAAACCACCCACCTTCAATTTGCACAACAGTATCGATACTCAAGGTTATATTCATTACTGTTGAATTGTTCTTCGTTAAAAAGTTAAGTTTCATTTCTAAAGGTTAAAAAAAGCAAAAAAAAAAAAAAAGATGCTAAACTTTCACCCCTGAACATGTTTAATAAGACTGGTCATGCAATCATTTATACTGCCATGCTCTTCATGCCTATATTTTCTGATTGAAATGTTGCCCTATTTGTCTTCCTCAGTATATAGTGTTTTTATTTAATTGAAGGTGGGATCCAACACCTGCTATTTAATAAAATGAAGACAAAATGTGGAAAAAAGGAAGTATATAGGGGGAAACTAGAGTATGAGAGTTGGGTCAGTTAAGTCCAGCACCACACTGAAGTAGACTCAGAGAATCTGAGTAGTCTACTGAAGTAGACTCAGAGGTTTTGGAGTGAAGAAGACTTACTCTCTCATGCTCCCACAAAAGTCCAGGAACAAATGTTCTCAACTTCCTCTTGCCTTGTCATGGGGACTCAGGAGTTGACCAAGAAAAACTACGTGGCCCCATGAAGAATGGAACTGTCAGTGTCTGTCCTGAAAGGAGCCTAGTCAGGAAGCAGTCTCAAAGTATACTGTCTTGATCATCTCATGGAGATGTGTGGCAAATGGTTCTCAGGAAAAATATTAAGTCAGGATCATCCACATGGCACCTTTGCATGGGAACATGGTGGCTCTGAACTGGAACCAAACTACCTTCCACTCATGACCAAAGCAATGAAACTGGGTGAAGTGAGTGTGTGTGTGTGTGTGTGTGTGTGTGTGTGCACTCGAGCACCCATATGCATGCTCAGTTGTGTCCCATTCTTTACGATCCCATAGACTGTAGCCTGCAAGACTCCCCTGTCCATGGAATTTTCCAGGCAAGAGTACTGGAGTGGATTGCTATTACCTACTCCAGGCGATCTTCCTTACCCAGAAATCGAACCTGTGTCTCTTGTGTATCCTGCATTTGAAGGTAGATTATTTACCATTGTGCCACCTGGGAAGCCCAAGGTAGGTTTAAAGAGAAAGGAATGTTTTCTGATTTCCTTTGTCCTTGAGGGCTCAAGCTGAAGAGTATGTAACCACTGCTTTAAAGGAATCAGCTCCACTAGGCTAGATTGGATCAGAGCTCATTTCATCCCAAGTCTTGAGTGCCTTTTGGTCTGGCTTGTCTCCTACTATACACAACTGGATGTTTTCTGTAATTATGAATTTTTACATAAGCTAAAAGAGAATGTCTTTGATCACTAGAGTTAATCAGTGTTGGATTGTTTCCACTGTGACATTCTGAAACTTTTTGCATAGAAATATTAAAGCAGCTCATGTTAGAGACACTTTAACATGAACATTTTATAGTTGAGACATTACGTATATTTTGCTGTTTATAATAAATGCCATCTATACAAAAGCCTGGGTGTTAATTTTAATATTGGCACAAGATTTGTTTTCCATGTTATGTTAACACCTAAAATTTCACTAACTGTTGAGGCTGTTTTCTATTGAGATTCTGAAGCCAAAGGAGCCTTGTGTTCTTTTTGTTCATTTTTCCTATTTCCTTGAAATAAGAGGTTTTGTATGGTCTTCACTGTGAAGACTTCAGATCAATCTTTGTATTACACTTGGTTGTCTCTTAGCTATATAACTTCTGAGTATAAACCATTAAACTCTTCAAAGAAACATTATAAGGAGTAAATCATAATAGGTGTGAAGGAAAGTGCAGTGTTGTGATACACCTCACTGAGCTGATGAAAGGGGCTGAGGCAACAAAGGAGGAGAAAAGCCTGAGTGATCTCAGGGATGATGCAGAGATGGAACAGATGATGCAGAGTGTAGGGAGAACTAACAGGTGGACAGAGCATTCTGGTTAGGAATGTAACCCCAAAAGGCAGACCGGACCTCACTGGCAGATGGAGTCCATGGGACCTGGGGTGAGAGAGAAACTAAAGGGGGTATATGGTCTCCAGGAGGTGTGTGGGACACCTTAGTCATGAATCCTTCTGCTTTATGCCTGCTTCCTACTTTAAAGGAGGCTCTGGGAACTTAGCATCAGCTTAACTTCCCTACTGTCAGTGCACCTGGTCCTTCTCTGCCCTGTAAACCAGTGACAGAAGCACAGGGCACTTTACTCCTTACCAACATTGTACACCATGTCAGTGTATAAAGGGGCTGTGTAGTGTCCCATGGCAACTATGGTCCTTCCCCAATTAGTCCTACACCCAGATGGCCTCAGATCCCTGGAATGTCCCAACAGTTACCTCTCAGCCCTGTCTGCTCACCTGGCAGCCCCACTCTTCACTCCAGTCAGGATGGACTCCCAATACCCTCCTTTCCATCTAGCCCCCTTTCCATCTAGCCTCCTTTCCATCTATCCCAGGCCCAGCTTCTCTTTCAGGAGTTTCTGATGACTCCAGTGAGTCCGTCCTCCTCTTTTTAAATTAAGGGGGTTCTATAGAGGTGACACTGGAGAAGAAAATGGCAACCCACTCCAGCATTCTTGGCTGGGAAATCCCATGGACAGAGGAGCCTGACGTGCTACATTCCACAAGGTCACAGGAGTCTGACACAACTGAGCAACTAAACAACAACACACACTTCTGCCTCTCTTTTGTACTTTTCGTATTTTTCTCGGGTAACCTCTTCCCTCTCCCCCAAGTTCTTCTTCTCCTTGTTCCTGAGTTATCCTTTTTTTTTTTTTTTAAGTTTTCCTATTATAAAATGGGAATTAGTAACAATGACTACCTCACAGGGATGCTCTGAGCACTGAAAGTGACAATACACTTTAAAAAGCTTGGTAATAAGGAACGTATCTATATTTATTTCATCTTATACATCTTTATTGCAATTTCTCTCATAGTAGGCATGAAAAATATAGAATGTAGTGTGTTGATTATTTACAAGAACATTTGGGGATGCTGTTAGTGAGCATATTAGCTACTGAAGACTGATTAAAACTCCACAAACTATGTTGTCTGAAATGTCAAAAATGTATTCTCTCAAAATTCTGGTGACATAAAGCCCCAAATCAAGGTGTTGGGCAGGACCATGCTTCCAAATGCTCTGGGGTAGTATCCATTCTTGCCTCTTCTTGGGTCTGAATGCTTCTGGAGCCCCTTGGTTTGTGGAAGCAGGGGCCCAATCTCCTCCTCCATCTTCACATGGCCCTCTTGCCTGTGGGATATCTCTCTCTCCTTCTCTTCTTTTTTCTTTTTAACAATTATTTTCATTTTCAGATTCTCAAGCTCTGTGCGGTTTTTGTACTTTCTGAGAAATTAAACACTGTCACATCCCTTCCATAAAAATGGGAGGAAAAGCATTATATATACTAATGACTGACAGAAAACATTTACTAGTTTATCACAAAAATGCATTTATGGTAGGGGTATCAGAAAGAGTAACTGAAAAATTAAAATTTACCTTAAAAAAGAGATTAGTCAGGAAAACCTTACACAGACAAATAAGTGGCTATCTATATATGTAAATCCTAAATACATTACACTGTTTTATATCCTTTTTGGTCATGGACTACTACAGGAAGATTTAATTACAAAACTTTAAATTCAAGGAGTCCTTAAGGGGGTTCTGGAAGGGGAACACATGTATACCCATGATGGATTCATGTCAATGTATGGCAAAACCAACATGATTATGTAAAGAAAAAAATAATTAAAAAAGAAAAAAAATGTCCTTAAGACCAAAACAGGTCTTAGAAATATATTGGTTTGGTGAAAAGAGAGATTTTAGTCTATTTTAGACAAATTTGGTTAGTTTTTAACTACACTTCATTTCAGCACAATCATCACTCAGGGAACAATCATTTATGAGAAAGGGGAAAATAAAGTTTAAATTAGCTTCAGAATCTATCCATTATCACCCAACCAATATTGAAGTATATGTCATCAAGTATGCAAAGATTACAGAATTTCAGTTATGAAATTTGGAGGCAAAAAACGTAATAATGTATAAAATCATTGACAAATTTAAGCTAGAATTATTAGCTCTGGGACATTTTATTGTCTTATTACCTTAAAAGGATGGCAAACTAGACATCAGCAGAAATGCTGCTAAAACTGTTGTGTTTTTGCTCCAAATTTTTCATATTAATGAAATAAAATTTTAACAGTCTCTAAGTTAAATTTCACAATTGAAATTGCTGCTCTCTGATTTACCTTTCAGGGGTAAAGAGGGCAAAATCCAAGTATAATCCTTTCCATTTTTGTGCATAAACACGTAAAAGAGTCAGTATCAATACAAATGACAACATAAGGAAACATATTTAGTCAGGTTCTACAACACAGGATACTATGACATAACTCTGCTACAGTAAATTCCCTTTTTGTGTTTTGGAATAGCAGATTACATAGTATGGTGTGAAAAGCAGTAAAACACACATGCTTTCTGTGTCATTTAGCAAAGAAAAGACAAGAAAGAATACATTGCCAAACTCCACCTGCTACTCCATCCTAGACCCAATTGTCTATCATCCACTCAGTTCCAGTACTTCCAAATTCTCAATCTAACCCACTCAGTCTCAAGCCAAGATTAACTCCTTTTGCATCAACTCTCCTTTCTCTCAGCTAAGTCATCACTTTCCAGAAAAGTCTGATTTTTCTGACTTCACAATTTAACCCATTTGAAGTCAAAGAAAATGCTGTAATACTGAAAGCAATGAAACTAGAGATGGAAGTTAGTGTTGTGGAAGATACATTTCAAGTGCTCTGCAAATATAATAAAAAAGTTGCAAGAAGACAGATTGTAAACCCTGCCTGGCTTCTTTAGTTACTTGGTATATTATAATGTTGCTCTGATTACTAGTCAGGACAAAAAAAGTGCTCAAAGGCACTAAAATATGCATTTTGGGGGGGAATATATGGATATTAAGATTTTTTGGCAGTTGGCCAAGGCATTTTTATATCCTTATGGATATAAACTTAAACTTAGTCCATAAACCATAAACTTAAACTTAGTCCATCACAGTTATTAAAAAATGAAGAAGTGGAACTCTTGCTGACAACTGGGTTTGGCAGAAACACATCTGTATTCTCTGACCCTGTAATCACACAGGCCTTTAATTAGGGACAACGAGTGTGCCCACAGAGCAGCACTAATGAAAATTTTATAAAGAATCTATGATAGAGCTTCACAATCCAGCTTTACTAGGTTATAAACACTCTTCTTACCCAAGCATTACTTTGTGTATCTGTGAAACATCTGAAAAATACCTTTCTTTGACTTACCAGGCTGTAGGGAATGAGTCATTTTTTTGTACAACTATCTATAGTAGAACTTGGTACTTTCTTGCATTAACTGAACAATGTTACAACTGGAACTTAAAAGAAGGTTATCAATTTTCACTTTTTGAGGCTCTGTGAGCTGCTGGATGCTCTAAATCAGTTTATCTTTTGAAGCTTCTCTCTTTTGCATTCTTCCTCTGTCCATTTAGTAATTTGCATGGAGGTGAAGAGGTAGCCTGTAACTGATACTCATCTGGGGATTCTTTTAGCCACGTTGGCCTCATTTGTCCTTGATTCACCTCTTTCTGAAGCTGCAATGCTAATAACCTATCCTGTTCTTCTTGTTTATGTCTCTCAAAAAATAGATGTGCCAAATCTGTCAGTTCTGGGGTGAAGTGGACTTCTTTACTCTTGGTCTGAGGAAGCTTTGAGGAACATTTTTCTTCTTTTTGTAGAACAGCATGGATCACCGACTGCTTCAGACTGTTTCTGGTTTTTTGCTCTGGAGATATCTTTTATTGGTTAGTAGGTGAGACTCCTCATTTTCTGTCACAACTGTGTTATTTTTCAGTGTCTGTGTCATATCTGACACTGTACATCCACTCTCTGTTTCGCCATAAGGCTTAACTGCAGCTTCTCCAGAAGAGGAAACTGTAGCTTTAGGTTCTTCATGACTGATGATACGTAACTCTCTTTCATGACTGCTTTGTTTTGACTTTTCCTTCAAGGTATCATTCTCCACCACTGTCACATAACTGGGGTCTAGGTGACTCCACTGAAGATTCTGCATCTTGCTTTTGAGTTTCAAGGCATATTTGAGGAGAAAGTGCTGGCATATCTTCCTCAATTTCTGTGTCTTGCTATGTAGGGTTCTTCCTATCACTGCTGTTAGTTTCCTTGGACCTGGAGGTTTTCCTGTCTTCTTCTACAGCTTCAGACTGTGACGCTGACTCAAGTTGAGAATTCGGTGACAAATACTTCTGAATATCGCCAGTGTTTTGTTTTCTCTTCCTTTTCCTTTGTGACTCTGTCATGATGGGATTAGATTTTCTGGAATCCGAGTAGAAAGCTGATACATTTTCCTCACAGACATTGCTAATATTAAAGCTTAGCTTTCTTGCCAGCATGTCATCACTTTTCGGTTGTTCTTCCATCTCTCTGTGCCTTTTTTCTGCCTGTCTCTTTTCCTCGTCTTCCTCTTCTGCCAGTAATCTCTGTATGTATTCTTCACTGGCTTTCTTTTCTTCCTCCTGAATGGCTTGTCACTCTGCCTCCACCTTGGTTCTCTCCTCTTCATATTCTCTTCTTAATTCCCCAGGTTGACTTAATAGATGAACTGGCTGATAGTCATCAACGATTCCCTCTGATTGTTGCCCAGAGACTCTAAGCCAGCATTCCTCTGAATAGTGTTTTTGAATTATCTCCCACAGTTCCATATTGACAAGAGAATTTCTTCGGGTGTGGTACCGAGCCCATGAAAAGACCCAGCAGTGACAGAAAGGGCAGCACAAATTTGCCTTCTCCAGTTGATTCGAAGCATGCTTTACAGAGCGTGTGGTTGCAAGGCAGTGTCACAGGCTCAATGAGGATTTCCATCATTCCATTCCAACAAGGAAGGGATGATGTCTTTGCATACAGCCATTTTAATATGCTAATAAGGTGTATTCAACATCAATACCAGAATTCCAGGATTGGGAGCATCGAATGTCTTTAAGTAAAAAGGTTCTGTGGGCCAGGTAAACAGTACGACCCTAGAAGGCGGTGTATCTGTCCCTGTTGAAGCTATGTATCCAGAAAAGAAGCAAACAAACCTTGACTGCCCCCAGGCACTGACAACCATTGCAGTGTGGCAGACGGTGGGCACAGAGCTCTCTAGTGAGGCAGAAGGCAGGCGTCAAGTTTCATTCCTCCCTGTTCCCAGGTGACGCTTCTCTCTTACCTCTGAGCAGCTAAGCCTGAGACCGCTGAAGTGTGCAGGCCCCAGGCCACCACTCCACGAAGACCAATGCTTCTTCCGGGATGCCACCTCAGCAGAGGGACTTCCATTTGACCATTGCAGTGGGGTTGCGCCTGCACACTTCTCAGAGCTCCGAGCCATTCCTCCTCTCTCTTGTGCAGTGCAAGTCGCTCAGGGGTGTCTGACTCTTTGCAACCCCGTGGACTATACAGTCCATGGAATTCTGCAGGCCAGAATACTAGAGTGGGTAGCCTTTCCCTTCGCCAGGGGATCTTCCCAACCCAGGGATCGAACCCAGATCTCCCACATTGCAGGCCGATTCTTTAGGAATGGAGCTATCAGGGAAGCCTAATCTTGGGAGCAGTTCTTTAGCAATCTCAAAAAGGCTAGTGAGGTCACAACACTCTCCCTCTCTCCTTTTTCTTATAAGACACCAATACAGGATGATTTCATGTCAAGATCCATAGTTTCATGCCACAGACCTTATTTCCCAAAATGGCCTCATCACAGGTTCAGGGATTGCGGTTTGGACATGTCTTTTTCAGGACATATGTCAACCCACAATAGTGATAGGAGGGTTGAAAAACTAAAATGAGATCTTACCTTTTGTAGATCAGTATACAAACACATGCCTACATACAGAAATAAATAAATGCCTGCATAATAAAGAATATAATGCAATCTTGCACAATGAAATGCAAATAAAAACATTCAGTAGGTGTCTTGGGACTGTATGTTATGGAGAAAGTTTGCTTTTCTGCTCTTTATTATATTTTTTACCTAAAAGAGATGTCTATTGTTCTTGCAAATGTTAAAAGCATAAAATGGCAGGGAAGCAAGTACATTCTTACTACATCCCCAGAAAAGCCTTTAGAACGGTAATATTTTTCAGGGACAGGAAGAGAGATGAGAGGTTGAGGAAGCCCCTTCCTTCATATAACAAGAAAATTCCCCTCCAATATCAATCAAAATGATGAATATCAATGTTTTAAATTACTTGTTATTAAATTGGAGGAAAATATTGGATCTCAGTTTTCCATTTTAAATTTTTAAATGGAGGATAATTGCATTGCAATGTTGTGCTGGCTTCTGCCATAGATTACAAATCAGTTATAACCATGTATGTGTATCCTCTCCCTTTCCATTCCCCTCTCCCCATCCTGCCCCTTTAGTTCATACAAAGCTCCAGTCTAGGTTCCCTGTGTTATATAGCAACTTCTCACTAGCTGTCTCTTCTACACACGGTAGTGTGTGTGTGTGTGTGTGTGTGTGTGTGTGTGTGAGTGCACTACTTTTTCAATTTGTCTCACTCTCTCATTCCCCTATGTCCTCAAGTCTGTTCTCTATTCTGTTTCTCCATTCTTTCCCTGTGAATAGGTTCATCAATGCCATTTGTCTAGATTTCATATATATGCCTTAATATACTATATTTGGTTTTCTCTGACTTATATCACTCTGTATAACAGTCTCTAGGTTCATCTGCCTCATTATGACTGACTCAAATTCGTTCCTTTTTATAGCTGAGTAACATTTCATGGTATATATGTACCAGTGCTTCTTTGTCTATTCATCCATTGACAGGTATCTAGGTTGCTTCTGTGTCCTGGCTATTGTAAATAATGCTGCAGTAAACATTAGGGTACATGTTTCTTTTTGAGTTGTGGGTTCCTCAGGTATATGCCCAGTAGTGGAATTGCTGGATCATATGATAGTTTTATTCCTAGTTTTTTTCAGGAATCTCCGTACTGCTCCCCATAGAGGCTGTATCAATTTACATTCCCACCAACATTGCAAGAGGGTTCCCTTTTCTCCACATCTTCTCCAGAATTTATTGTTTATAGATTTTTTGATGATAGCCATTCTGACTTGTATGAGGTGGTGCTTCATTGTAGTTTTGATTTGCATTTCTCTAATACTGAGCAATGTTGAGCATCTTTTCATGTGTTTATTGGCCATCTGCATGTCTTCTTTGGAGAAGTGGCTGTTTTTGTCTTCTGCCTATTTTTTGATTGGGTTGTTTGTATTTCTGATATTGAGCTGACTGAGATGCTTATATATTTTGGAGAGTCATCCTTTGTCGGTTTTTTTGTTTGGAATACTTTTTGCTCCCATTCTGAGGGCTGACTTTTTATTTTGTTTATAGTTTCCATTGCTGTGCAAAAATTTTTATTGCCATTAGTTTAGGAGATGGATCCAGGAGGATCTTGCTATGATTTATGGCATAAAATGTTATGCCTATGTTTTCTTCAAAGAGTTTTAAATTTTCTGTCCTTACAGTTAAATCTTTAGTTCATTTTGAATTTGTTTTTGTGTATGGTTTTCCAAAGAGTTGTGTGCCCTGATGACAATGAGTCTTATCAGGTGAGAAGAAGCAGTGGGCTCTAGTTAGATGTGGGGCTCAGCAGGTAACTACAGTCTGGTCACATCTTAGTCTCGTGACTGCTTAGCCCTGCCCTCACTGTGCCTCATTTCCCTGATGTTTAAAGTTGGGCAACAGTAACTCCTCATCATAGACTGTGGTGAGGGTTTAATAAGCAACTACAGGTTTAACACTTACAACAGTGTGGGAAACTGAGGGAATAAGCAGCTATAATTAACAATTCTTAGAATTATCATTCCTAAAATGGCCATTAGTGTTTCTATTTCCATTTTTATGATTATCTGGGCCTATATCATATGTGACTCTTTGTGACCCCATGGGCTCTAGCCCACCAAGCTCCTCTATCCATGGGATTCTCCAGAGAAGAATACTGAAATGGGTTGCCATGACCTCCTTGAAGGCATCTTCCTGACCCAGGGATTGAGTCCCTGCCTCTCAGCTCTCCTGCACTGGCAGATGGGTTATTTTACCACTAGCACCACCCAGGAAGCCTGTGTTGGTATTGCTCCAAAGAAAGCAGTTGTATAAAATGATAAATAGGCCATCACCTGATTACTATCTTATAAGATGAATACTTATATTTATATAGCAAAATGTCTCAAAAACAAATCTATACTCAGATGTTACAAATTCTTTCCATAAATAATAAATCTTAAGTGAATAATACACAGAAATAAAAGAGAACAATAGGATGGGAAAGACTAGAGATATCTTTGAGAAAATTAAGATATCAAGGGAACATTTTATGCAAGGATGGGCACAATGAAAGATGGAAACAGCAAGGACCTAATAAAAGCAAATGAGATTAAAAAGTGGCAAAAACACATAAGAAGTATACAAAAAAGATAGTAGTGACCCAGAAAGCCATGATGGTGTGGTTACTCACCTAGAGCCAGACATCCTACAGTGGGAAGTCAATTGGGCCTTAGGAAGCCTGATTATGAAAATCCAGTGGAAGTGAAGGAATTCCAGCTGAGCTATTTAAATCCTAAGAGATGATGCTGTTAAAGTGTTGCACTCAACATGTCAGGAAATTTGGAAAACTCATCAGTGGCCACGGGACTGGAAAAGTCATTTTTCATTCCAATCCCAAAGAAGGCCAAGGCAAAAGAATGCTCAAACTATCATACAACTGAGATCATTTCACATATGAGCAAGTTCAGTTCAGTTCAGACACTCAGTCGTGTCTGACTCTTTGCAACCCCATGAACTGCAGCATGCCAGGCCTCCCTGTCGATCACAAATTCCCAGAGACCAACCAAACCCATGTCCATTGAGTTGATGATGCTATATAGCCATCTCATCCTGTTGTCCCCTTTTCCTCATTCCCCCAATCCTTCCCAGCATTAGGGTCTTTTCCAATGAGTCAACTTGAATCTATCTGTCACTTCCACTGTATAATCATAAGGGATGTGATTTAGGTCATTCCTTAATGATCTAGTGGTTTTCCCTACTTTCTTCAATTTAAATCTGAATTTGGAAATAAGGAGTTCATGATCTGAGCCACAGTCAGCTCCCAGTCTTGTTTTTGCTGACTTTATATAACTTCTCCATCTTTGGCTGCAAAGAATATAATCAATCTGATTTCCATGTTGACCATCTGGTGATGTCCATGTGTAGAGTCTTCTCTTGTGTTGTTGAAAGGGGGTGTTTGCTATGACCAGTGCAGTCTCTTCACAAAACTCTATTAGCCTTTGCCCTGCTTCATCCTGTAAGTCAAGGCCAAATTTGCCTGTTACTCCAGGTATCTCTTGACTTCCTACTATAGCATTCCAGTCCCTTCTAATGAAAAAGACATCTTTTGGGGTGTTAGTTCTAGAAGGTCTTTAGGTCTTCATAGAACCATTCAACTCAAGCTTCTTCAGCATTACTGGTTGGGACATAGATTTGGATCACAGTGATATTGAATGGTTTGCTTTGGAAACAAACAGAGGTCATTCTATTGTTTTTGAGATTGCATCCAAGTACTGCATTTAGGACTCTTTTGTTGACTATGATGGCTACTCCATTTCTTCTAAGGTATTCTAGCCCACACTAGTAGATATAATGGTTATCTGAGTTAAATTCTCCTATTCCAGTCCATTTTAATTAGCTGATTCCTAAAATGTCAATGTTCACACTTGTCATCTCCTATATGACCACTTCCAATTTGCCTTGATTCATAGACATAACATTCCAGATTCCTATGCAATACTGCTGTTTACAGCATCAGACTTTACTTCCATCACCAGTCACATCCACAACTGGGTGTTTTTACTACTTTGGCTCTGTCTCTTCATTCTTTCTGGAGTTATTTCTCCACTCATCTCCAGTAGCATATTCCGCACCTACCAACCTGGGGAGTTCATCTTTCAGTATCTTATCTTTTTGCCTTTTCATATTGTTTATTTACCAAGTAATCAAATTCAAATATGTTCATTAGAGTAGGTCTTAATCCAAATGAGATATCCATATGAAAATTGAAAATCACACATAGATACATACACATTGGGAAGAAAATGTGGGTAGGTATAGGGAGATTTTAGCTATCTACATGCCAAGGAGAGGGGCCAGGAACAGAGGTCCCTTATGGATCCACATCTTGCATAAGATCCAACTCAGATGAAACCTTGATATGGACCTAAAGCCTCCACAAGTATGAGAGAATAAATGAATGTTGTTTAAGTGAACCTGTCACTAGCATTTTATACAAGAGATCTAGAATACTTGAAAGTGTTGAAAGTGTTAGTCACTCAGTCGTGTCTGACTCTTTGTGACTCCATGGACTGTAGCCTGCCAGGCTCCTCTATCCATGGAATTTTCCAGGTAAGAATACTGGAGTGGGTTTCCATTTCCAGCACCAAGGGATCTTTAGGACCCAAGGATTGAACCTGAGTCTCCTACATTGCAGGTGGATTCTTTATCTGGCCATTTCCTAATGCTTATATAATATCTAAATGACCTTGATTAGTTTTATACAACAATAAAGTAGATAATTGTACTTGTTAGCCCACTGTCAAAGTAGATAAATAATCGTATTTGTTACCCTTCTGTCATTAGACCTGAACACCGCAGGAAGACCGTTGTTGGTTCAGTCAGGAAAACCTCAGTGTAGAGTGGCTCAGTGACTGTGGTTACCAGTTTGAGTCCCTCATTAGCAGACATGGAGTCAATGTGGACTTAAGCTTCTCTGACTGAATGTTCTCACCATCCGTATGATTTTAAGCTGCAAATCATGAAGGTTTTCCACTTCAATAACAAGAGAATAAGGGCTGGAAAATAATGACATTAGATCAACTGAATGAGTTAGAGTAGAAACTTGTGATTTTAGGCAGTGTGAAATGAGTTTCATTCCTGAATTTTTTGTTGCACTTAACTTCTGTGCTGTGTTTGGGTCCTCTTTTTTTTTATTGGTTTTGCCATACAATGACATGATATCGCCATGGGTTTACATATGTTCCCCCTCCAGAACCCCCCTCCCTCCTCCCTCCCGACTCCCTCCCCCCGGGAAATCTCGGTGCAGCAGCCAGGAGCAACAATCCTGGGCTGGCGATTGATTTCACACATGATACTTAACATGCTTCAATGCCATTCTCCCAAATCATCCCACCCCTGCCCTCATCCAGAGTCCACGAGTCTGTTCTATACATCTGCATTCCTTTTGCTGTCTCACATGCTTGGTCCTCTTTTTAACTGAATCTATAAACAATGGTGATGTTGAAAAGGTTTCTGAATGGGGTATGCCTATCCTATCAACAACATCATCAGTGAGTTGAGACTCAAAATTGTTACCTCAGCCATGAAGCCATTTCCCTTATTTTGGCTTTACAATAAACCACAACATTGCAAGGTGATTGCTCACTAGGCTCTCTTATTTCCTCAATCATCAACTGAAGTGAATAATTACTAGTGTTACTCCCTCTTCCAATCTTCAACATCAAACTCTGATTTTCCCTTCTCCATCCTAGATTTCCTATGTGTCAGAGACCTTTGAGGTCCCAGTTATCTCTTCAAAACTCAATTGTTTTGTATCTTTGATTTTTTTTATAACTGATGTGTTCGTTTAATTTCTGAATTTAAAAATGTGAAAGAAGCACAGGTCATTAAAATATCTAATGGATTCTGTTTCTTAAAATGACTTCCTACATAATACACATATTATATTTAGGTCTTTAGTCCAATTTGAGTTTATTTTTGTATATGTTATTAGACAATGTTCTAATTTTACTTTATTGCATGTAGCTATCCAATTATTCCAGCGCCATTTATTGAAGAGACGCTTTTCTCTCCATTGTACATTCTTGCCTTTTTTATTGTAGATTAATTAATGAAAAGCACATAGGTTTATTCCTGGGCTCTCTCTTCTGTTCCACGTGTCTGTTTTTGTGCCAGTACTACACTGATTGGATTAATGTAGTTTTCTATAGTTCAAGGTCAGGGAATCTGATTCCTCCAGTTCTGGTCTTCTTCCTTAAGATTGTTTTGGCGATTCAGGGTCTTTCATTATTCCATACAAAATTTAAAATTGTCTGTTCTAGTTTTGTGGAAAATGTCCTGGTATTTTCATAGCAATTGCATTGAGGATGTGGATTGCCTTGGAGAGCATGTTTATTTTAACAATATCAATACTTCCAATCCATAAACAAGATAAACCTTTCCCTCTGTTTGTATTATCTTCACTTTCTTTGATCAGGGTCTTATTTTAAGTACAGGTCTTTCACCACCTTAG
This sequence comes from Antilocapra americana, assembly GCA_007570785.1. Classification (NCBI taxonomy): domain Eukaryota; kingdom Metazoa; phylum Chordata; class Mammalia; order Artiodactyla; family Antilocapridae; genus Antilocapra; species Antilocapra americana. The sequence goes on from ML662918.1 coordinate 2,851,395, forward strand.
GTACTTTTATTCCTAGGTGTTTTATTTCTCTCATTTTATTCATTTTCTCTCACCCTGGTGGCTTTTCGGCAATAAGAGTGATCATTGTTGAGAGATAACCACTATGTATAATTAATCAATTCCAGCACATGTGGTACTTAAATAATGTTTAAGAAAACAATTTAAAATTTGCGTGACAAAGGAGGCAAGAATATACAATGGAAAAAAGACAATCTCTTTAACAAGTGCTGCTGGGAAAACTGGACAGCCACTTGCAAAAGAATGAAACTAGAACACTTTCTAACACCATACACAAAAATAAACTCAAAATGGATAAAAGATCTAAACATAAGACCAGAAACTATAAAACTTCTGGAGGAAAACATAGCCAAAATCCTCTCTGACATAAACCAAAGCAGGATCCTCTATGACCTACCTCCCAGAATATTGGAAATGAAAGCACAAATAAACAAATGGGACCTAATTAAAATTAAAAGCTTCTGCACAACAAAGGAAACTAAAAGCAAGGTGAAGAGGCAGCCTTCAGAATGGGAGAAAATAATAGCCAACGAAGCAATGGACAAACAATTAATCTCAAAAATATACAAGCAGCTCCTGCAGCTCCATTCCAGAAAAATAAACGACCCAATCAAAAAGTGGGCCAAAGAACTAAACAGATATTTCTTCAAAGAAGACATGCAAATGGCTAACAAACACATGAAAAGATGCTCAACATCACTCATTATCAGAGAAATGCAGATCAAAACCACAATGAGGTACCACTTTACACCAGTCAGAATGGCTGCCATCCAAAAGTCTACAAGCAATAAATGCTGGAGAGGATGTGGAGAATAGGGAACCCTCTTACACTGTTCGTGGGAATGCAAACTAGTACAGCCACTATGGAGAACAGTGTGGAGATTCCTTAACAAACTGGAAATAGAACTGCCATATGCCACAGCAACCCCACTGCTGGGCATACACACCGAGGAAGCCAGAATTGAAAGAGACACATGTACCCCAATATTCATCACCGCATTGTTCACAATAGCCAGGACATGGAAGCAACCTAGATGTCCATCGACAGACGAATGGATAAGAAAGCTGTGGCACATATACACAATGGAATATTACTCAGCCATTAAAAAGAATTCATTTGAATCAGTTCTACTCAGGTGGATGGAACTGGAGCCTATTATCCAGAGTGAAGTAAGCCAGAAAGAAAAACAAAAATACAGTATACTAACACATATATATGGAATTTAGAAAGATGGTAATGAGAACCCTGTATGCGAGACAGCAAAAGAAACACAG
>ML662918.1:2853087-2864505 GCA_007570785.1 Antilocapra americana
ATTTTTAGTATGCATGTGTAAGTTTTCCTATTTCTGTTTGTGTTCTGTATTTGGAGAATGGGATTTTGTTAGTCTCTTCATACTGACCATTGGTTTTGATAAGTTTTAGAGATATTAGCTGGTCAATTAATTCCTATGATTTCAGGAGCACTCTGCTGAAGAAGCCAGGACATCTTGCTCATGCCACTGTAGGTCAATCAGGAGAAGATTCTGTGTTGGAGTAAAATGTCCACCAAGTGACCTGAGTCACTCTGATGCCTGAAAAATCTTGAGTTGTGGAGGTCAGTCAGACTCTCTCGGGAATCTCGAACTGACTATTTCATGTTTCAACTTAGGTGACTTTGGTGACATCTTTCAAACTTCTCATGCATCAATAGGAGCCATAAATCACCTGAGGTGAATGGTTTACTGTTTCCTACATGGGGCAGCGTTAGAAGATATTTCTGATTGAGGTCATGGTAAGTTGAAAGATATCACTGAGTTTGGCTGACTGGGGGTTAAACGTGGGGGAGGGGCTCGGCAGGAGAAGGGAGATGGGACAGCCAGTGAGAAGTGACATGGGCTGCCATAGTAACAAGCCCTGCCTTACATTTTATCCAATCAGAATGGACAGTGTCTGTGACGTCAGGGAATGCAGGGTCTACAAACTCTGCCACCGGCCTTCATTGTTCTTGCTGAGTTATGGGGTATGGTGGTTCTGGCATGCCTGAACCATCCTCTGACAACTCTGAGGAAGACCTGAGCACCACAAAAACCAGCACCTTCGAAACTGAGCCCTCTGAAATGGACATCTCCACAACAGAGCCCTCCATACCAGAGTCCTGTGATGCTCAGCCAAAGAAGGCAAAGCAGAAGACAGCTAAGGGCCGCCATTGCCGCTGCCGCCATCCCCACAACTTTCCGAGCTGCACCACCTATTTCTCCAGGGTGCTGAGGCAAGTCCACACAGGCCTGAGCCTCTCCCATGAGGCTGTGAACATCATGGATTCGTTCTTCAAGGATATGTTTGAGCAGATCGATGAAGAGGCTGGGATCCTTGCCCACTCCAACAAGCACCGCACCATCACAAGTGATGACATCCAGACAGCTGTGCGTCTCCTGTTGCCTGGGGAGATTGGCAAGTATGCCACGTCCGAGGCCACAAAGTCGATCATCAGATACAACACGTGCAGATGAACTGCATCAGGACTGCCTGAACATCACAAACCAGACTTTTTTTCTTTCACTTGGAGAGAAAAGACCTGTAGCGATGAAGAGGCACATCCATTCTGGGTTCTCCCCTTATGCCCTACGTTTCATCTTTAAAAACTTTTCTGCCCCAAGGAAAGCATTAAAAACAGAATTAATTTTGCTTCAATACCTGTCAGTTGTGTCATTTCTTTGATGGAAAATAAAGTGTACTTTTTTCTTAAGGTATTGCAACTTGTCACTTTCCTGAACGGTTATTTCTATTCATGGTTTCTCAGCGAATCTTTATGGTCAAAATTCTTTCCCTAAAAGTTTCATTGGCCTTTTTCATTTTCATTCTCCCACCTATATTTAGGTATCATCCAGAGATTTCTATGTTGGCTTATAGCAACTGGTAAAGAACAGTTTGATCTTCCCCAGAGGCTCAGCAGTAAAGAAACCGCCTGCAGTGCAGCAGTCTTAGGAGAGGCAGGTTTGATCCCTGAGTCATAAAGATCCCCAGGAGGAGGGCATGGCAACCCTTTCCAGTATTCTTTCCTAGAGAATCCCATGGACAGAGGAGCCTGGTGGGCTACAGTCCATAGGGTCTGCTAAGGGTTGGGAACCACTGAAGTGAGGTAGCACACATGAACACAAACAGCAGAGTGTGTGTGTATGTGTGCTCAGTCACTGAATCATGTCTGTATGTATGACATTATGCCCACTATGTTTATGACATCATGTCCACTATATGTGACACCACACACACTCTGTGTGACAACACAACCACTGGATCTGACATAAAACCCACTATATCTGACATCATGTCCAGTATAAGACATCACGCCCACTATATCTGACATCACATCCACTGTATCTGTGTCAACACAACCACTGTTTGTATAATATCACACTCATGATACGTGTGACATGCTATGAATTATGTATGACAACACATCCACTATTTATGACAAGCCACTTTTCCATTTATGGCATCACAGGCACTGTATTCTTGACACCACATGCACTAGATATGAAGTCACATCAACTGTATATGACATCACATCTTCTATACATGTGACATCGCTTCCACTGCATCTGTGTCATCAAACACATTCTATTGGTGACATCACAATCACTCTATTTATAAAATCACACTGGGGGTATACAAGACATCGAATTCACTATACACTATATCACATTCACTCTGTGTGACATCACAGTATTTATGACATCACACCCACTGATCACCTCTACTCTGTGTCATCTCACCCAAAGTGTAGATGGTATCACACACACAGTATGTATGACATCACACCCAATATATATATAGCATCATATGGAGTATATATCACATCACACCCACTCTTTATGTCATCACACACCCTGTATTCATGACATCACACCCAATATATATTACACCACACATATTGTGTGTCATAAGAAAATGACCACTATATCTGACATCAAACCACTACGTGTGTCTGACATCACACTCACTCTGTGTCTTCACACTCACTGCACGTATGACATCCTACCCACTATATGTATGACATCATTTGCACTCTATATGACATTATATTCATTCTTTATGACATTAAGCCACTGTATTTATAACATCACATGCACTGTATGCTTGACATCACATGCACCATATATGAAGTCATATGAACTGTTTATGACATCACATCTTCTACAAAAGTGACATCACATTCACTGTATCTGTGTAATCACATCCATTTTATTCATGAATTCACACCCACTCCATATATGACATCACACTGGGCCTACGTCCAAAAACACATCCACTATATATGACATCATATTCACTATTTACAACATTAACACAGTATTTATGATACCAAACCCACTCTATGTATGAAATCTTCTGCAATATATATGATATCATATCCATTCTATATGACATCAGAACACTGTATTTATGACATCACAAAAACTGTAATCATGATCTGACATCAACCCAATACATATGACATCAGCCTCACTCTGTGTCTTCACACCCACTGCAAGTATGACATTCCATCCACTAAATGTATGACATCATATGCACTACATATGACATCACATCCAGGGTATGTGACATCACATGCAGGATACATGTGACATCACAGCCACTGTATCTGTGACATATACCCACTTTATTAGCAATAACATATTGTGTGCCAAAAGAACATGATCACTCTATGTGACATCAACACACTACATCTGATATCAAACTCACACTGTGTCTTCACACCCACTGCACATATGACATCCCAACCACTATATGTATTACATCATATGCACTATATATGATATCACATCCAGGATACATGTGACAGCACAGATACCGTATCTATGACATACATGCACTTATTTGCAATACCAGTCCAGGTATTATGACATCACGTCAACTATACATAGGACTATGCAGCCACTGTCTCTATGACATCACACCCTCCGGGTCTATATCACATACACTGTATCTATGTCATCACAACCACTGTATGTATGACACCACACCCACAAAAAGGATGACAACATATGCATTATGTATGACATCACATCCACTCTTTATGTCATCCCACTGATGTATTCTGACATCACATTGACTGTATTCGTGACATTGCACTCTTATATATGATATAACATCCAAAGACCATGACATTGCGTCCTGAATACATGTGACATAGCATCCACTGTATCTGTGTCATCACAAACATTCTATTAATAAACACACAGACGCTATACATATGGCATCCATCTGGGTATACGTATGATATCACACTAACTATACATGACATCACATTCACTCTCTAGGACATAAAAACAAAGAATTTATGACATCACAGCCAGTACACCTGAAATCACATTCATTGATGATGACATCACATTGACTATACCTGCAACACCACAGCAGCTCTATCTATGACATCACATCCACTATATTTATGTCATCGTGTCCATTATATATGACATCACACATATCGTGTGTCATAAGAACATGACCACTCTATCTGATATCAACCCACTACCTCTGACATCACACTCACTCTGTGTCTTTACATCCACTGCACATATGACATCCCACCCACTTTCTGTACAACATCATGTGCACTACATAGGACATCACAACCAGGGTATGTGACATCACATCCAGTGTACATGTGAGATCACAGCCGCTGCATCTATGACATACACCCACTTTATTGGCAATAACATATCCAGGATATATGACATCACATCTTCTCTATCTTCCATCACATGCACTGTATCTGTGTCCTCACACCCACTGTGGAGATGATATCACACCCACTCTGTGTTTGATATCACACCACGATATGTATGACATCATGTCAACTATAAATGACATCACATCCACTCTTTATGACATCACACCCCCTGGATCTAAGGCATACCAACCACTGTACTCAGGATAGCACATTGGCTGTATCTGTCTAATCACACCCACTGTATATACGGCTTCATACCCACAGTGTGTCTGACATCGTATGCACTCTGTATGACATGACATTCACACTTTATGACATGACATTCACACTTTATGACATCACACCCCATGCACCATCACATCCAATATATCTGTGCCATCACACCCATTTTATTGATGAATTCACACCCACTGTACATATGACATCAACATTGTGCCTATGGATGACATCACATGCACTATCCATGACATCACACTCTTTGTGATATCAGAATCCAGTATTGTTGACATAACACTCACTATGTCTGACATCACATCCACAGCACCTGTGTCATTACACCCACTGTCTAGATGATATCACAACCGCTGTGTGCATGAGATCACACCCAGTAGATGTAGGACATCATATGCCCTATGTGTGACATCAGACCCACTCTTTATGACATCACACCACTGTATTTACGACATCACATCCACTGTCTCTGTGTAATCACACCCACTTTATGGATGATATCACACCTACAAAATGCATGACATTATATTCACTCTATGTGGCAGTATATTCACTCTTGAGGGCATCAAACCACTCTATGGCATCACAGGCACTGTATTCTTGACACCACATGCACTAGATATGAAGTCACATCAACTGTATATGACGTCACATCTTCTATACACGTAACATCCCATCCACAGTATCTGGGTCATCGCACCCATTTTATTCATGAACTCACACCCAGTCCATCAGTGACATCATACTGGGCCTATGTAGGAAACCACCTGCACTATATATGACATCACACTCACTATTTATGACATCAAAACCCAGTATTTATGACATCACACCCACTCCATGTGTGAAAACTTCTGCCAGGCATATGATATCATATCCATTCTCTAGGCCATCAGACCACCGTATTTATGACATGACATGCGCTGTCATCATGACCTCACAGCCATTCTACATGATATGTCATCTACTTTGGGACATCACATCCACTGTCCATGTGAATTCACAGGCACTTTTTCTATGACATCACAGCCACTCTGCTTATGCCACTCTATCCACTAATGAGACATCACAGACACTGGGTGTATGACAACACAACCACTCTATCTGACATCACACCCACTCTATCTGACATGACCTCCACTGTATCCTTTCATCACAATCGCTGTATGTATGACATGACACCCTCTATATGTATGAGACCGTATGCACTCTATAGGTCATCACATCTGCTCTTTGTGACATCACACCACAGTATTTGTGACATCACATCCAATGTATTCATGGCATCACACCCACTGTATAGGAAGTCCCATCAAATGTCTATGAATGACATCTTCTGTCCTTGTGACATTGCATCAGTCTGCGTCATCAAACCCACTCTGTAGATGATATGACAAGTAGTGTACGGATAACACCGCACCCTACATATGTATGGCGTCCTATGCACTCGATAGGACATCCCATCCACTGTTTATGATGTCACACCGCCGTATTTATGACATCACTTGCACTGTATTCATGACATCACACCCACCATAGATGAAGTCACATCAACTGTATAGGACGTCACAACTTCTGTACAAATGACATCACATCCATTACCTGTGTCATCCCACTGGGCATGTGGATGACATCACATGCACTAGACACGACGTCACATTCACTATGTATGACATTAAATCACAGTATTTGTGACATTGCATCCACTGTATTGTGTCATCACACCCACTCTCTTGATGGTATCACACATGTTGTATGTATATCACATCCAATATATATATGAGATCATATGCAGTGTACATGGTATCCTATCCATTCTCTCGGACATCACACCACTGTACTTATGACATCACACACACTCTATCTGACATCACCTCCACTGCGTCTGTGTCATTCAACCCACTGTCCAGATGATATCACACCCACTCGATGCACATCCCACCCACTGTATGTATGGCATCATATGCTCTATATGACATCATATCCACACTTGAGGACATCACACCACTCTGTTTCTGACATCTCATGCAATGTATTCATGATATCACACCCACTTTTCAGACCACGTGTCCACTCTAGGACGTCACATTGACTCGATTCATCATATCACACCCACTATATGTGATATCACATCCACTGATTATGGCATCACATCGAGTCTACATGTGACATCACAACCACTGTATCTCTGACATCACCCCCAGTATGTGTCTGACGTCATATCCACGATACCTATATATAAGTCATCACACACACTGCTTTTTAAAAGGGAACCACTCTATCTGACCTCACCCACAGTGTATCCGACATCACGTACAATATATCAGTGTCACCACAGCCACTGGATCAACATCACACCCACGGTACATATGACATCACAGGCACTGTATATTATCCCATCATATCCATTCTCTATGACATCACATCCACTGTGTTCATGACACCACACCCACTCTATATGACATCTCATCCACGAATTATGACATCACATCGACTATGCATAGTACTCCCCAGCCACTGTCTCTATGACATCACACCCTCTTTGTCTTCATCACATACACTCTATCTGTTTCATCACAACTGCTTTATGTATGACACTCCACCAGCGATATGTTTGACATCATATGCAACATGTATGACATCACATCCAGTCTTTATGACATCGCACTGAAGTATTTTGGCATCCCATTGACTGTATTCATGACATCGCAATCTTATAGATGACATCACATCCGCAGATCATGACATCACGTCCTTAATACATGTGACATCGCACCCACTATATCCTTAATATCTGTGTCATCACACGCATTCTATGGATGGACTAACAGACACTGTACATATGGCATCCATCTGGGCATAGGTATGATATCACATGCACTATACATGACATCACATTCACTCTCTAGGACATGAAAACACAGTATTTATGACATCACAGCCAGTACACCTGAAATGACAGTCACTGATGATGACGTCACATTGACTAAACCTGCGACACCACGGCAACTCTATCTTTGACATCACACCCACTATATTTATCTTGTCGTGTCCATTATATATGACATCACACATATCGTGTGTCATAAGAACATGACCACTCTATCTGATATCAACCCACTACCTCTGACATCACATTCACTCTCTGTCTTTACACCCACTGCACGTATGACATCCCACCCACTATCTGTACGACATCATGTGCACTACATAGGACATCACAACCAGGGTATGTGACAAACTGCCTGTACATGTGAGATCACAGCTGCTGCATCTCTGACATACACCCACTTTATTGGCAATACCATATCTAGGATATATGAGGTCATATCCACTCTATCTTCCATCACATGCACTGTATCTGTGTCCTCACACCCACTCTGGAGATGACATCACACCCACTCTGTGTTTGATATCACACCACAATATGTATGACATCATGTAAACTATAAATGACATCACATCCACTCTTTATGACATCACACCCCCCAGATCTAAGGCATACCAACCACTGTACTCAGGATAGCACATTGGCTGTATCCGTCTAATCACACCCACTGTATATACGGCTTCATACCCACGGTGTGTGTGACATTGTATTCACTCTGTATGACATGACATTCACACTTTATGACATCACACCCTATGCAACGTCACATCCAATCTATTTGTTCCATCACACTCATTTTATTGATTAATTCACACCCCCTGTATATATGACATGAACATTGTGCCTATGGATGACATCACATGCAGTATCCATGACTACACACTCCTTATAATATTAAAATCCAATATTTATGACATAACACTATCTGACATCACATCCACGGAACCTGTGTCATTACACCCACTGTCTAGATGATATCGCAACCATGGTGTGCATGAGATCACACCCAATAGATATAGGAAATCATCTGCACTAAATATGACATCAGACCCATTCTTTATGACATCACACCACTGTATTTACGACATCACATCCACTGTGTCTGTGTAATCATACCCACTCTATGTATGATATCACACCCACGGTATAGTGGGAGTCATATCAGATAGAGTGTGTGTGATGTCAGATATAGTGGTTTTGTTGTCATACACACAGTGTCTGTAGTGCCTCATTAGTGAATATAATGTCATAAACAGAATGGGTGTGATGTCATAGAAAATGTGCCTGTGATTTCACATGTACAGCGGATGTAATGTCCTAAAGTGAATGAGATATCATATAGAGTGTGTGTGATGTCATTACTATAGTGGATTTGATGTCATAAATACAGTGGTGTGATGTCACAGAAATTGGGTATGATATCATATATTTGGCAGAAGATTTCATTCATAGAGTGGGTTTGATGTCATGAATACTGTGTTTTGATGTCATAAATAGTGAATGTTATGTCGTATATTGTGCATGTGATTTAGTACTTAGGCCCAGGGTGATGTCATAGATAGAGTGGGTGTTAGTTCATGAATAAAGTGACTGTGATGACCCAGAAACAGTGGATGTGATGCCGCATGTATAGAAGATGTGATGTTAGGTACATTAGATGTGACTTCTATATAGTGCATGTGATGTCAAGAATACAGCACATATGGTGTCATAAATACAGTGGTTTGATTGCATAAAGAGTTAATATAATGTCACATATTGTGAATATGATGTCATGCATATCGTGGGTGTGATATCATACATACAGTGGGGGTGATTAGACAGATACAGTGGATGTGATATCATAAATACAGTGGTGTGATGTCATAAAGAGTGGGTCTGATGTCATATAGAGCATATGGGCATGATGTCATGCATACAGTGGTTTTGATATCATCTATACAGTGGGTGTAATGGCTGGGGTTTCAACAACTGGCTTTCAATTGAAGCACTTTTATTCTCAGACATATCTCATAATTTTACTTCAGTGAAATTGATTTTGCAAATTTATTACATGCAAGTTAGCAATATTTTTTTATTCACTTCAGTAACCTCCATTTGATCATTTTATTTCTTTCTCAGATTCTTAGCAAGTAGGGAATAACATTGTCTGAACTTATATTATTATTCCAAACTCTGCCATGAAAATATATTTCCTGAAAGAATTCTGCAATATACTGTATTTGGACAATATTATTGGTAGGAATAGGGACATCTTTTGCAGTTTCCTTTTAAGTCGAAATCCTGTTACTGGTTTGTAGAAATTATGATGCTTGACTTTCTTTTGAGATGTATCCATTAAATTAAAAAAAATACCCAACCTACAAAAAGTATACATGAATCCATATTGATATCAACAAATGTCTGAATTAATAAAGAAATGGGTGTTGAGAATAAATGTCTTTATCAAGTAATTCCAAGTAATATATGTAAATACCATTGCCTCCATGAGGTGTGCCTGTGTGTGTGTTCAGTCATGTCTGATTCTTTGTGACCCCATGGACTGTTGCCTGCCAGGCTCCTTGGTCCACAGGATTCTCCACACAAGAATACTGGTGTGGGTTGCCATTTCCTCCTTCAGGAGATCATCCCAACTGAGGGACTGAATCATCGTTTTCTGTATTGCAAGCAGATTCTTTCCTGCTAAGCCACCAGGGAGGCCCGATTGCCTCCATAAGTAAATCGTAATTCTGGCTTCTACCTCTCAGGACAAAAAGGACTTAGTGACTCACTTATGAAGGACAGAGAAGGCAAATGGAAAAAGGTTACTGTACTTTGGAGAAACTGGACAAACAGCACGTTAACCCAGTGAAGCAGGTCAACATATCCAGTGACTCAGCTATGTCATGTGTGTACCATGTCCTCTCAGATATAAGGTGATGAGAAGGGCACTTCAACTCTGTGGTATTTTCCCTCAAAGCCAATAACCACAAATAATCTAACAAACTTACTAATCACAAACAAACTAACAAACTGCCTGTACTCAAAACTGTCAGGCTCATGAAAACAGTGTGATGGTTCCTCAAACAGTTAAACAGAGAGTTACCATATGACCCAGCAAATGCACTCCTAGGTACACAAGCAAGAGAAATGACAACATATATTTACATAAAAACTTGCACAAAAATATACATAGCATCATTATTCACAACAGCCAAAAGTAGAAACAACCCAAACATCCACCAACTAAGGAATGTGTAATTAAAATACACATTCAGGTATGACCTAAATCAAATCCCTTACAATTATACTGTGGACGTGATAAATAGATTCAAGGGACTAGATCTGATAGAGTGCTTGAAGAACTATGGACGGAGGTTTGTGATATTGTACAGGAGGCAGAGATCAAGATCATCCCCAAGGAAATGGAATGCAAAAAGGCTAAATGGTTGTCTGAGCAGGCCTTACAAATAGCTATGAAAGGAAGAGAAGTGAAAGGCAAAGGAGAAAAGGATATAACCATTTGAATGCAGGGTTCCGTAGAATAGTAGGGAGAGATAAGAAAGGCTTCCTCAGTGATAAGTGCAAAGAAAGAGAGGAAAACAATAGAATGGCAAAGAATAGAGATCTCTTCAAGAAAATTAGAGATACCAAGGGAACATTTCATGCAAAGATGGGCACAATAAAGGACATAAATGGTATGGACCTAACAGAAGCAGAAGATATTAAGAAGAGATGGCAAGAATACACAGAAGAACTATACAAAAAAAAATCTTCATGACCCAGATAATCAGGATGGTGTGGTCACTCACCTAGAGCCAGACATCCTGGAGTGTGAAGTCGAGTGGGCCTTAGGAAGCATCACTATGAACAAAGCTAGTGGAGGTGATGGGATTCCAGTTGAGTTATTTCAATCCT
>ML662918.1:2868479-2879119 GCA_007570785.1 Antilocapra americana
TTCACTGATTAGCTCTAGTAATTTTCTAGTAGAGTCTGTAGGGTTTTTTATGTAGAGGATCATGTCATCTGCAAACAGTGAGAGTTTTACTTATTCTTTTCCAATCTGGATCCCTTTTATTTCTTTATCTGCTCTGATTGCTGTGGCCAAGACTTTCAAAACTATGTTGAATAGTAGAAGTGAGAGTGGGCACCCTTGTCTTGTTCCTGACTTCAGGGGAAATGCCTTCAGTTTTTCACCATTGAGGATAATGTTTGCTGTGGGTTTGTCATATATGGCCTTTATTATGTTTTGGAGGGTTTTTTTTTTATCATAAATGGATGTTGAATTTTGTCAAAGGCTTTCTCTGCATCTATTGAGATAATCATGTTGTTTTTATTTTTCTATTTGTTAATGTGGTGGATTACATTGATTGATTTCCAAATACTGAAGAATCCTTGCATCCCTTGGATAAAGCCTATTAGTCATGATGTATGATTTTTTTAATATGTTGTTGGATTCTATTTGCTAGAATTTTGATAAGGATTTTTGCATCTATGTTCATCAGTGATATTGGCCTGTAGTTTTATTTTTTTGTGGCATCTTTGTTGGGTTTTGTTATTAGGGTGATGGTAGTCTCATAGAATGAGTTTGGAAGTTTACCTTCCTCTGCAATTTTGTGGAAGAGTTTGAATACAATAGGTGTTAACTCTTCTCTAAATTTTTGGTAGAATTCAGCTGTGAAGCCATCTGGTCCTGGGCTTTTGTTTTTTGGAAGATTTCTGATTACGGTTTCAATTTCCATGCTTGTGATATTATCTATCTCTTCCTGGTTTAGTCTTGGAAAGTTGTACTTTTCTTGGAATTTGTCCATTTCATCCAGGTTGTCCAGTTTATTTGCATATAGTTGCTGATTTTTTTTTTTTTTTTTTTTTTTTTTTTCTGTGTTTTCTGTTGTGATCTCTCCGTTTTCATTTCTAATTCTGTTGATTTGGTTCTTCTCCCTTTGTTTCTTGATGAGTCTGGCTAACGGTTTGTCAATTTTATTTATCTTCTCAAAGAACCAGCATTTGGCTTTGTTAATTTTTGCTATGGTCTCTTTTGTTTCCTTTGCATTTATTTCTGCCCTGATCATTAAGATTTCTTCTACTAGACCTGGGCTTCTGCATCTCTTCCATTTCTAGTTGCTTTAGGTGTGAAGTAAGGTTATTTATTTGACTTTTTTCTTGTTTCTTGAGGTGAGCTTGTATTGCTATGAACTTTCTCCTTAGTACTGCTTTTACTGTGTCCCATAGGTTTTTGGTTGTTGTGTTTTCATTGTCATTCATTTCTATGCATAATTGGATTTCTTTTTTGATTTCTTCTGTGATTTCATGGTTATTCAGCAGTGTGTTGTTGAGCCTCCATATGTTGGAAGTTTTGAATGGTTTTCTCCTGTAATTGATATCTAATCTCACTGCATTGTGGTCAGAAAAGATGCTTGGAATGATTTCAATATTTTTTTTAATTTACCAAGGCTAGATTTATGGCCCAGGGTGTGATCTATCCTGGAGAAGGTCCCGTGTGCGCTTGAGAAAAAGGTGAAATTCCTTGTTTTGGGGTGGAATGACCTATAGATATCAATTAGGTCTAGTTGGTCTATTGTTTCATTTAAAGTTTGAGTTTCCTTGTTACCTTTCTGTTTAGTTGATCTATCCATTGGTGTGAGTGGTGTATTAAAGTCTCCCACTATTATTGTGTTGTTGTTAATTTCCCCTTTCATATTTGTTAGCATTTGCCTTACATATTGTGGTGCTCCTATGTTGGGTGCATAAATATTTATAATTGTTATTTCTTCTTCTTGGATTGATCCTTTGATCATTATGTAATGTCCATCTTTATCTCTTTTCACCGCCTTTATTTTAAAGTCTACTTTATCTGATATGAGTATTGCCACTCCTGCTTTCTTTTGGTCTTTATTTGCATGGAATATCTTTTTCCAGCCTTTAACTTTCAGTCTATATGTGTCCCTAGGTTTGAGGTGGGTCTCTTGTAGACAACATATATAGGGGTCTTGTTTCTGTATCCAATTGGCCAATATTTGTCTTTTGGTAGGGGCATTCAGCCTGTTTACATTTAAGGTAATTATTGATAAGTATGATCCTGTTGCCATTTACTTTATTGTTTTGGGTTTGAGATTATATACCCCATCCGTGTTTCCTATCTAGGCAAGATCCTTTAGCATTCGTTGGAGGGCTGGTTTGGTGTTGTTGAATTCTCTCAGCTTTTGCTTGTCTGAAAAACTTTTGATTTCTCCTTCAAATTTGAATGAGATCCTTGCTGGGTACAGTAATTGGGGTTGTAGATTGTTTTCTTCCATGACTTTAAGTATGTTCTGCCATTCCCTTCTGGCTTGAAGCGTTTCTATTGAGTGATCAGCTGTTATCCCTATGGGATTCCCCTTGTGAGTTATTTGTTGTTTTTCCCTTGCTGCTTTTAATATCTGCTCTTTGAGTTTGATATTTGTTAATTTGGTTAATAAGTGTCTTGCGGTGTTCTGCTTGGGGTTCATCCTATTTGGGACTCTCTGGGTTTCTTGGACTTGAGTGGTTATTTGCTTTCCCAATTTAGGGAAGTTGTCAACAATTATCTCCTCAAGAATTTTCTGATGGTCTTTCTTTTTGTCTTCTTCTTCTGGGACTCCTTTGATTCGAATATTGGTGCGTTTAACAGTGTCCCAGAGGTCTCTGAGATTGTCCTCATTTCTTTTAATTGTTTTTCATTTTTCCTTTCTGTTTCGTTTATTTCTGCCATTCTGTCTTCTACCTCACTTATCCTGTCTTCTGTCTCTGTTATTCTACTGTTCCTTCCCTCCAGGGTGTTTTTTATCTCATTTATTGCATTATTCATTGTATTTTGACTCTTTTTCATTTCTTCTAAGTCCTTGTCAAAGCTTACCTGCATCTTCTCAATCCTTGCCTGCAGCCTATTGAACTGCAGCTCCAATTTATTTTCCAGATTTTGGTTCATTTTCACTATCATTATTCGGAATTCTTTATCAGGTAGACATCCTATCTCTTCGTCTTTTGTTTGGTCTGGAGGACGTTTATCCTGTTCGTTTACCTGCTGGGTATTTCTCTGCCTTTTCATCTTGTTTATCTTGCTGTGTTGTCCCTTTATTGTGGGGGTTCCTCACTATGGGTGGGGTTGGATGTGTTGTTTGTCAAAGTTTCCTGGTTGGGAAAGCTTGTGTGGTGTTCTGGTGGGTGGATCTGGGTTTCCTCACTCTAAGGAGCAATGATGTGTCCAGTAAGGGTTTTGAGATGTCGGTGGGCTTGGTGTGACCCTGGGCAACCTGTGTATTTAAGCTCCAGGCTATGTTATTGTGTTGCTGGAGAACTTGCTTGGTATATCTTACTCTGGAGCTTGTTGGCCCTTGGGGGGCTGCTTGGTTTCAGTTTAGATATGGAGGAGTTTGATGAGCTCCTATCGATTAATTAACTCCTGGATCCAGGAGTTCTCTGGAATTCTCAGGATCTGGGATTAGTCTCCTGTCTTCCAGTAGCCTCAGGACTCCTTCATCTATGCAGTAATGATGGTAGAACATCTAGTTTAATGATGAGAAGTTTCTCCACAGTGAGGGTCACCTAGACAGGTACACAGAGTTATATGGCATGGACCAGAAGGAGAATAGAAGAATCAGATGGTGAGAGAGAGTGAAGTGGCCGGTGATTACTTCCCTGTGTGCTCTCCACAGCCTGGATCCCTCGAAGATGTTCACAGAGTTATACCGAGAGGAAAAGAGGGAGTAAGGAGACAGAAGTGACCAGAGAGAGAAAAGAGGGAGTTAGATGGACAGAGACAGATCCAGCCAGTGGTCAGTTATCTTGGTGTTCTTCACCACTCGTAACACTCAAACAGATTCCCAGAGTTGGGTAGAAAAGATAAAGCGGGGGGGATGAAGGAGGTAACTTGTTGGGAAAGAGGAAAAAAAAGGAGAATCAAGAATGGGGAGAGAGCAGTCAAGCCAGTGATCTCACTCCCAAGTAACAATGGATACTGAAGCTTGGATTCTTAAAGATACAAAGTTGATACCAAATATTAATAAGCAAAGATTAAAAATCTAGAGTAAAGATTGGATTGTCAAAAGTATTTTTTACAAAAAAAAAGAAAGAAAAATAACGAATAAGATAAGAAATAGTACGACAACAAAAAATTCAATTAAAAATAAAAAAGGAAAAACGACGAGATATAAAAGGAAAGAAATAAAATGGAAAATAAAATAAGGGAGAGAGAGGTGATTAAAAAAAGGAAAATAAAAATAACAAAAAAATAATGGGATTATAGGAGACTAAAAAAATAGTATACAAAAAGTTTTTTAAAAAAATTTAAAAGATGATCCCAGTAAAGTTATATTTAGGGCTTTCTCTGGTACTGTTTTGTACATTGAGGGGTCAGTTCATTTTCGGATAGTTCCTTGGTCCGTCTTGTACTTCTCATGGCCTATAGACTCTTTTCTATGCAGTCTGCACCACCTGCAGGGATTTAATCTGTTGCTCCTGTCTGCTGCAAAGCGGTTCCCTCTTCTTATTTTAGCATCTTCTGTTTGCTGGTCTCTTCAGTGTCTATTCAGCGCTCTGGGGTTTGCCCTGCTCCCGGCGAGTGCACTTTCCCCGCCCCCTCTGCTCAGGCTCTTGGTCGCCAGCCTGGCGCACTTGGGGGCTGCGATTTCTCCCCTCCCCCGGCCCAGCCACTGGATTTTCTCGGCGTGCAGCTGGGCGCGCCTTCTCAGGTGTGTGGAGTGTCGATCTCTGGCAGCCACTGTCCAGAATCCCCAGAGGTCCTGGCTAGCACCCAGTTCCGCCACGGCTTGGGAGCAGAAGCCTCGCCGGGGCCGCTCTCCTGCGGGGGCTGGGCCAGTCTGCAGCCCGCAGCCGCCCAACTCCGCCTGACTGTCCCGCACAGCAGACCGAGTCCTTGCTGCCCTTTGTTCTATGCGCGAGCCTGGCAGAGGCTCTTCCTTGGGAAAGCTACCCAGTGGTCTATCTCTGGTTAGCACCCTCGGTTAGGTGCCACAGCGTTCAGTCTCAGTCCTCTCCCTAAGCCCCTCCCTGAGAAGTCCGCACCGGCCAGTGGGGGATGGGGTGCCCAGGCCGCCGCTCCACTGGGAGTTACATTTAGAGATGCAATCTGGGGGGCTTAATTATTTATCTATTTTTACTCTCGTTTACGTTGCCCTCCGAGATCCGCCCTAGATCCGCTGGGGAGAGTGTTTCCTGGTGTTCAGAAACCACTCTTTTTTCAGACTCCCTCCTCGGGAGGGATCTCGGTCCCTAACTCTTTGCCTCTCCTTTTACTTTTTTTTTTTTTTGTCCTACCTTCTTTCGTCGTCAACGGGCTGCCTTTCCAGATGCCTGATGTCCTCTGCCAGCATTCAGATGTTGTTTTATGGAGTTTGCTCGGTTTTTAAATGTTCTTTTGGTGTATTTATTGGAGCGAGAGTGGACTCCCCATCCTATTCCTCCGCCATCTTAGTTCCCTCTCCCCATGTGCACTTGAGAAGAATGGTGTATTCTGCATTTGGATGGAATGTGCTGAAGATATCAATGAGATGCATCTCATCTAATGTATCATTTAAGACTTGTGTTTCCTTATTTTCTCCTTTGATGATCTGTCCATTGGTGTGAGTGGGGTGTTAAAGTCTCCTACTACTATTGTGTTATTGTCAATTTCTCCTTTCATGTCTGTTAGTCTTTGTCTTATGTATTGAGGTACTCCAATGTTGGGTGCATAGTTGTTTTTAATTGTTATGTCTTCCTCTTGGATTGATCCCATGATCATTATGCAGTGCCCTTCCTTATCTCTTGCAATCTTCCTTAAGATCTATTTTCTCTGATATGAGGATTGCTACTCCAGCTTTCTTTCGCTTCCCATTTGCATAGAATATATTTTTCCATCCTCTCACTTTCAGTCTATGTGTGTCTTGAAGTGGGTTTCTCATAGAGAGCATATATATGGGGCTTGTTTTTGTAGCCATTCAGCCAGTCTGTGTCTTTTGGTTGGAGCATTTAATCCATTTACATATAAAGTAATTATTGATATATATGTTCCTATTGCCATTTTCTTAATTCTTTGGGGTTGATTTTGTAGATCTTTTTTCTTCTCTTGTATTTCTTGACTCTATCAGTCCCTTTAACATTTGTTGTAAAGCTGGTTTGGTGGTACTGCATTCTCTAAACTTTTGCTTGTCTGAAAAGCTTTTATTTCTCCATCAATTTTGAATGAGATCCTTCCCAGGTACAGTAATCTTGGTTGTAGATTTGTCCCATTCAGTACTTTAAATATATCCTGCCATTCCCTTCTGACCTCAGAGTTCTGCTTAAAGACCAGCTATTAAGCTTATGGGGTTTCCCTGGTATGTTACTTGTTGCTTCTCCCTTGCTGCTTTTAATATTCTTTCTTTGTGTTTAGTCTTTGTTAGTTTGATTAGTATGTGTCTTGGCATGTTTCTCCTTGGGTTTATCCTGTTTTGGAGTCTTTGTGCCTCTTGAACTTGATTGACTATTTCCTTTTCCCTGTTGGGGAAATGTTCAACTATAATCTCTTCAACAATTTCCTCATACCCTTTCTTTTTCTCTTCTTCTTCTGGGATCCCCCCAATTCGAGTGTTGATGCATTTGATATGGTCCCAGAGGTCTCTGAGACTGTCCTCAGTTCTTTTTATTGTTTTTACTTTGTTCTGCTCTTCAGAAATTATCTCCACCATTTTTATGTTCTAGCTCACTGAGTCATTCTTCTGCTTCAGATATTCTGCTATTAATTCCTTCCAGAGTATTTTCTAATTTCAGTAATTGTGTTGTTTGTCTCTGCATGCTTATTCTTTAATTCTTCTAGGTCTTTGTTAATTGATTCTTTCATTTTTTCCATTTTCTTTTCAAGGTTTTTGATCCTCTTTACTATCATTGTTCTGACTTCTTTTTTAGGTAGTTTGCCTATTTCCACCTCATTTGTTTGGACTAATGTGTTTCTAGTTTGTTCCTTCATTTGTTTAGTATTTCTCTGCCTTTTCATTATTTTCTTTAACTTATTGTGTTTGAGGTCTCCTTTTCCCAGGCTTCAAGGATGAATTCTTTCTTCTTTGTGGTTTCTGCCCTCCTAAGGTTGGTCCAGTGGTTTGTGTAAGGTTCATAGAGGGTGAGATCTGTGCTGAGTTTTTGTTTGTTTGTTTTTCCTCTGATGGGCAAGGCTAAGTGAGGTGGTAATCCTGTCTGCTGATGTTTGAGTTTGTATTTTTGTTTTATTTGTTGTTTAGATGAAGTGTCCTGCACAGGGTGCTACTGGTGGTTGGGTGATGCCAGGTCTTGTATTCCAGTGGTTTCCTTCGTGTGAGTTCTCACAATTTGATACTCCATATGGTTAGTTCTCTGGTAGTCTAGGTTCTTGTAATCACTGCTCCCACTCCAAAGGCTCAGCACTTGATCTCTCTTCAAGAACGAAGGTTCCACAAGTGGTTTTTTATGTCATCAAGTGAGATTAAAACAAATGTAAAAAAACCCTGAGAAATCAAAGATGTACCCTAGAAAAATGGCAGTTACAAAATTAGGAAATAATAAAAATAATGGAATATACATATATACCCATGAGCAAAGTTAAAACAGTGCAACAAAAGTAAAGTACAATAGATTGATCTGGTGAACAAAGGAAATAAAAAATTATATTTACCAGTTAAGAACTAACTTAGAAAAGCACAAACTGGAAAAAACAAAGAAAAGCAAGGCGCTAAGTTGGGAATAAAGCAACGAAAACAAAACCAACAAATATGTTCAGAGGAAAGGAAAGAAAGAAAGAATAGATATGCAAAGTTAAGGAGGTAGATGAAGAAGATTTACATACATTAAAGAATAACTGCAAGGGGAAAAGAACAGTAGGAAAAGCAAACAAAGGAATAAATGTAGAAAAATACAATAGGTTTAAAAATTAAAATTATAAAAAAGAGAAAAGTAAAAAAATTGGAAGAAGAAAGGAAAGGGGGGGGAGGAAATTTCCTCAGAACTTCAAAAGCCCAATGTAGAAGCAGAGGTTTATAACAACAATAAAAAATATGACTGAATTTAGAAGGACAGTAAGGAGAACCCAGCATGTGAGACAGCAAAAGGAACGCAGATGTATAGAACAGACACATGGACTCTGTGGATGAGGACAAGGGTGGGATGATATGGGAGAATGGCATTGAAACTTGTTAATTATCATATGTGTAATCAATCTCCAGCCCAGGATTGATGCTCGGGGCTGGTGCAACGAGATTTCCCGGGGGGAGGGAGGAGGGAGGGGGGTTCTGGAGGGGGAGCATATGTAAACCCATGGCGATATCATGTCATTGTATGGCAAAACTAATTATAAAAAAAATTTAAAAAAAACATGCCTGGGGAGGGAACTAAGATGGCAGAGGAATAGGAAGGGGAGTCCACACTCTCCCCAACAAATACACCAAAAGAACATTTAAAAACCGAGCAAACTCCGTAAAACAATATCTGAATGCTGACAGAGGACTTCAGGCATCTGGAAAGACAGCCCATTGCCGACGAACGAAGGTAGGACCAAAAAAAATGTAAAAAGAGAGGCAAAGAGTTAGGGACGGAGATCCATCTCAGAAGGGGAGTCTCGAAAGGGAGAAAGGTTTCCGAATGTCAGGAAACATTCTCCCTGGCGGATCTGAGGGATCTGAGGCGAATCTCAGAGAGCATAATAGCCGGGAGTAGAAGCCGATAAATAGTTAAGCACCCCAGAGTATGTCTCTAACTGAAATTCTCAGCAGAGCGGCGGCCCGGGCGCCCCATCCCCCACGAGCCAGCACGGACTGCTCAGGGAGGGGCGGGCCACGCGCTTAGGGGGAGGACTGAGATTGAATGCCTGGGGCAGACTGAGGGTCCTAACCGAGGGTGCTAACCGGAGATTGACCACTGGGTAGCCTTCCTGAGGAAGACCCCCCGCCAGGCTCGCGTGTAGCCTTCCAGAGGAAGAGCACGCTGGCGAGGCTTCTGCTCCCAAACGGCAGGCAGAATTGGGTGCTAGCCAAGACCTCTGGGGATTCTGGACAGCCGCCGCCAGAATTTGGTCCTTCTCACATCTGAGAAGATGCGCCCAGCTGCACGCCGAGAAAACAGAGCGGCTGGGCCGGGGGAGGGGAGAAGCCGCAGCCCCCAAATGCGCCCCCAGGGTGTGCCGCCAGAGACTGCCGCGCTGCACACCTGAGAAGACACACCTAGCTGCACGCCGAGAAAATCAAGCTGCTAGGCCGGGGGAGGGGAGAAGCCACAGCCCCCAACCGCGACGGGCGAGAGACCCAGAGCCTGAGCAGAGGGAGCAGGGAAAGCGCATGCGCCAGGAGCGGGGCAAACCCCAGAGCGCTGAATAGACACTGAAGAGACCAGCAAACAGAAGATGCCAAAACAAGCAGGAGGAACCGCTTAAGAGCCCAACCACGAAGTGTTGACAAAACACACATCCAACCCCTCCCATAGTGAGGAACCCCCACAATAAAGGGACAACACAGCAAGATAAACAAGATGAAAAGGCAGAGAAATACCCAGCAGGTAAAGGAACAGGATAAATGTCCTCCAGACCAAACAAAAGACGAAGAGATAGGATGTCTACCTGAAAAAGAATTCTGAATAATGATAATGAAAGTGATCCAAAACCTGGAAAATAAATTGGAGTTGCAGTTCAATAACCTGCAGGCAAGGATCGAGAAGATGCAGGTAAGCTTTAACAAGGACTTAGAAGAAATGAAAAAGAGTCAAAATACAATAAATAATGCAATAAATGAGATCAAAAACACCCTGGAGGGAACGAACAGTAGAATAACAGAGACAGAAGACAGGATAAGTGAGGTAGAAGACAGAATGGCAGAAATAAATGAAACAGAAAGGAAAAATGAAAAACAATTAAAAGAAATGAGGACAATCTCAGAGACCTCTGGGACACTGTTAAACGCACCAATATTCGAATCAAAGGAGTCCCAGAAGAAGAAGACAAAAAGAAAGACCATCAGAAAATTCTTGAAGAGATAACTGTTGAAAATTTCCCTAAATTGGGAAAGCAAATAACCTCTCAGGTCCAAGAAACAGAGAGGGTCCTAAATAGAATGAACCCCAAGGGGAGCACCCCAAGACACATATTAATCAAATTAACAAATACCAAATACAAAGATCAAATATTAAAAGCAGCGAGGGAGAAGCAAAAAATAACTCACAAGGGGAATCCCATAAGGATAACAGCTGATCTCTCAATAGAAACGCTTCAGCCCAGAAGGGAATGGCAGAACATACTTAAAGTCATGGAAGAAAACAAGCTACAACCCCGATTACTGTACCCAGCAAGGATCTCATTCAAATTTGAAGAATTCAAAAGCTTTTCAGACAAGCAGAAACTAAGAGAATTCAGCAACACCAACCCAGCCCTCCAACGAATGCTAAAGGATCTTGCCTAGATAGGAAACACGGATGGGGTATATAATCTCAAACCCAAAACAATAAAATAAATGGCAACAGGATCATACTTATCAATAATTACAGGCCATATCACTGATGAACTTAGATGCAAAAATTCTTAACAAAATTCTAGCAAAGAGAATCCAACAACACATTAAAAAAAATCATACATCATGATCAAGTAGGCTTTAT
>ML662918.1:2884119-2898157 GCA_007570785.1 Antilocapra americana
ACACTGGCTTATTAATGCCTGCATTTGGTTATTGGATTCACTAAATGGAAAAGACACCTAGCACAATTAAAAATATTTTAGTTAATTCACAGGAATTCATACATGATATATCTTTCTGATAAGCATGCTAGAAAAGTTCTGAAAAACATTTGTATATCATATGGGCAGACATTGAGATACTGAAGTGGCAACAATGAACACAACAGAAATTACGTCATTTTGTAAAACATTTTTTCTTATGGGTCCATAGTTCTGTTTTGAATCTATGATGGCTTTGCAGTGAGAATTTTGCTTCCAAAACTATATCCTGGTTGTAGAAGACCATGTCAAGGTCCATGCAGAGAAATTTAATTGCAGTTGATTTGGTGGAAGTTTTTCCTGATATCCTTGGGCATCATATCACTTTTTCTAATTCTCTCTTAAGATTTTTCTAGAGGATTTCCCTGGTTGTCCAGTGGCTGAGACTCTGCACTCCCAAGGAGGGGTCCGGATTTCAATCCTGGGTTGGGGAATTAGATCCTGCATGCTGCAACTAAGACCTGATGCAGCCAATAAATGAATTAAAATTTTTTTCTACATTTCCACGAATATAATAAATAATAACCCTGATAATGGGACTCATTTATCGTAAATCTGAACTCCAGTGATCCCAAGGAGAGCTGGAGTGTGTAGCTGTAGGCTGGGGAGTCCTAGATGCAGTATTCACTTCCTGGTGGGAGGAGCCATGGCCTAGGGGTGTCCTGAACCTGGTCTCAGCCCATAGGTAGGTGAAGCCAAATTCTAGTGCTCAGCACTGGCTGAGCAGCCCAAGGAATCCTCAGGGTTCTGGGGCTGACACCAGCCAGCTTTGTTGTGGGATGGGTCCTGAGAAGGCAGGATGAATGGCTTTGATGGTTCTGGGACTGGTGTCTCCCCACTGGTGTGTGGTTGTACCACCCTGACAGGTAGAGGTGGATCCTGGGGTCTCTGGTTGCAGGGCCCACGGGTCACAGAGCTTGTGTCTTGGCCTGCTTGCGGGGAGGATGAGGCCCAGGGATTCCCAGCACTAGCATAAGCTCACTAATAGGTGGAGATGGGGCCTGGAAACTTGGGCTGCATGACAGAGGGTCCTAGAGATGGTGTTTCAGCCCATCGGTAAGCTGGACTAGGGTCCAGAGTACCATGGAATGGTGCTTACCCCTTGATGGGTGAGGTTGGCTGTGGCTAGGTCTAGAATGCTGGTATGTAGGACCAGGTCCTGGGGTGGCCAAAGCTGGGTCCCACGGTAACTGCAGTCTTTAGGGATCTCAAGGTGAGTCTGTATCTCTGCCTGGGTTTTTGCTTGGCCTGAGGCATCCCAGTATTGGTGCTGATAGTCTGTTGGTGAGTTCTGGGTTACAGCATGAACAAACTAGAAGGAGGATTCCAAAATGGCACTCTAGCACCAGTGTCCAAGTGGTAGAACCAGCTCCCCAAAATGGCTGTCACCTATGTCTATATCCACATGGTTAACTACAGTTGCCTTGTGCCTCTCCAAGATCAGCAGATGGGTCTAACCCAGGCTTCTTTCAAACTGCTGCATCTGTCCTAGGTTCCAAGCTTATTAGATTTCTTTGCATCTTGGAAGGGTAGAGTCTCTATTTCCCACAGCCCTCTGGCTCTCCTGAAAGTAAGCCTCACTGACCTACAAAGCCCAGTATTCTGGGGGCTCATCTTCCTGGTACAGGACCCTCAGTTTGGGAAGGCTTATGTAGGGCTTGGACCACTTATTCCTTGAAGAAAACTTCTGCAATTGTTATTATACTCCCATTATTAGGATGTCCACTTAGAATATGGGTCTTGACCAAGTCTCTACCTCCTTAACCATGTACCAAGTATAAAATTGTTTTCTTCACAATACTTAGATTCTAAAAATACTCCAAAAGATAGAACTGGTGAAGACCTTTGGCTGGAAAAATATATATTCACCTAATTGTCTAAGAAACCTCCTTAAGGAGAGACAATATATAAAGTGGGAAATATTTTAAACTTAAAGGCACAAGCCTTTCAAGAATCTTTGGTGATATATGCAAAAATATTTATACATGTAAGAATGTAAAATCATAGAGAAATGAGCTAAATAAATTATAGAAATTGATCCAAACAAGAACTTAAACAACTACTGAAGAAATGGAGGTCATCAATGAGCTACGATCTGCCAAATGGCAATCTTTCAAGGGTGTATCTGGTCAGACTTTCAAGGAAGAGTTAATTCTGCTGCTAACAAAATATCAATAGTTCCTGGTTGTGAAGGAAACCATTATTTTATTTCAAGAAATATTATATGATGCCAGGCAAGATAGATGGCCATTATGGAGGGTTCTGACAAAATTTGGTCCACTAGAAATGAGAACAGCAAACCACTTCAGCATTCTTTCTTTGAGAACCCCATGAACAAGATAAAAAGGCAAAAAAAAAAAAATACGACACTGAAAAATGACCCCCCAGGTCAATAGGGATCCAATATGCTACTGGAGAACAGCATAAAAATAGCTCCAGAAGGAATGAAAAGGCTGAGCCAAAGCAGAAATGACACCCAATTGTGGATATGTCTGATGGTGAAAGTAAGTCTGATGCTGTAAAAAACAATATTGCATAGGAACCTGGAATGTCAGGTCCATGAATCAAGGTAAATTGGATGTGATCAAACAGGAGATGGCAAGAGTGAACATCTTCATTTAGGAATCAGTGAACTAAAATGGACAAGAATGGTGTATTTAATCCAGATGACAATTATATCTACTACTATGGGTTATCTGAATTAAATGGAATAGCCCTCATAGTCAACAAGAGTCTGAAATGCAGTACTTGTGTGCAATTTCAAAAACAACAGAGGGATCTCGGTTCATTTCCAAAGCAAACAATTAAACATAGTCATCCCAGTCTATGCCCCAACCACTAATGCCGAAGAAGATGAAATTGAATGGTTCTATAATGACCTACAAGACCTTTTAGAACTAACACCAAAAACAGATGTTCTTTCATCATAGAGGGAAGAAATGAAAAAGCAGGAAGTCAAGAGATACCTGGAGTAACAGGCAAGTTTGGCCTTGGAGTACAAAATGAAGCAGGGAAAAGGCTAACAGAGTTTTGCCAAGAGGATGCACTGGCCATAGCAAACACCCTCTTGCTACAACACAAGAGAACTCTATGCATGGACATCACCAGATGGGCAACACTGAAATCAGATTGATTATATTTTTGCAGCTGAAGATAGAGACACTCTCTATAGTCAGCAAAAACAACAACAGGAGCTGATTGCGGCTCAGATCTGCTGCTGCTGCTAAGTCACTTCAGTCGTGTCCAACTCTGTGTGACCCCATAGAAGGCAGCCCACCAGGCTCCCCCATCTTTGGGCTTCTCCAGGCAAGAACAATGGAGTGGATTCCCATTTCCTTCTCCAATGCATGAAGGTGAAAAGTGAAAGTGAAGTCAGTCATTTCCAGCTCTTCACAACCCCATGGACTGCAACCCCATGGACTGCAGCCTACCAGGCTCCTCTGTCCATGGGATTTTCCAGGCAAGAGAACTGGAGTGGGGTGCCATTGCCTTTTCTGGTGGCTCAGATCATGAGCTGCTTATTGCAAAATTCAGACCTAAATTGAAGAAAGTAGGGGAAACCACTAGCAGATTCACGTATGACCTAAATCAAATTCCTTGCAATTAATACAGAAAAAGTGACAGATTCAAGGGATTAGATCTCATAGACAGAGTGCTTGAATTATTATGCACAGAGATTTGTAACATTGTACAGGAGGAGGGGACCAAAACCATCCCCAAGAAAAAGAAATGCAAGAGGGCAAAATGCAAGAAGCAAAATAGAAGTGAAAGGCAAAGGAGAAAAAGAAAGATAAAGCCATCTGAATGCAGAGTCCCAAAGAATAGCAAGGAGAGATAAGAAACCTTCCTAAGTGAATAATGCAAAGAAATAGAGGAAAACAATAGAATGGGAAACACTGGAGATCTCTTCAAGAAATTACAGATACCAAGGGAATATTTCATGCAAAGATGGGCACAATAAAGGAGAAATGGTATGGACCTAAAAGAAGCAGAAGATATACAGAAGTGGTGGCAAGAACACACAGTCCTGTTCAAAAAAGGACTAATGACCCAGATAACCACAATGGTTTGATCACTCACCTAGAGCAATTATCCTGGAATGTGAAGTCAAGTGGGCCTTAGGAAGCATTACTACAAACAAAGCTAGCAGGGATGATGGAATTCCAGCTGAGCTAGTTCAAATCCTAGAAAATGATGCTGTGAAAGTGCTGCACTGACAATGCCAGCAAATTTGGAAAACTCAGTAGTGGCCATAGGACTGGAAATGCCAGTTTTTGTCCCAGTCCCAAAGAAGAGCAATGCCAAAGAATGCTCAAACTACCACATAATTGTGCCCATTTCACATGCTAGCAAGGTAATGGTCAAAATCCTTCAAGCTAGGCTTCAAAAGTACATTAACTGAGAACTTCCAGAGGTACAAGCTGGATTTAGTAAAAGCAGAGGAACAAGAGATCAGATTGCCAACATCCATTGAATCATAGAAAAAGCAAAAGTGAAACTGTTAGGTGCTCAGTCCTGTCCAACTCTTTGTGACCCCAGGAACAGTATCCCACCAGGCCTCTCTATCCACGGGAGTTTCCAGGCAAGAACACTGAGTGGGTCATCATTTCCGTCACCAGGGGAATCTTCCTGACACAGGGATTGAAGCCAAGTCTCCCACATTGCAGGCAGGTTCTTTATCATCTGAGCCATTAGGGAGATAGAAAAAGCAAGGGAATTTTAAAAAAAGAAACCTACTTCTGCTTCATAGACTACGCTGAAGCCTTCAGTGTGGATCACAACAAACTGTGGAAAATTCCTAAAGTGATGGGAATACCAGACCATCTTAACTGTCTCCTGAGACATGTGTATGCAGGTTCAAGAAGCAACAGTTAGAACTGGACATGGAACAATGCACGGGTTCAAAACTGGGAAAAGAATACATCAAGACTGTACACTGTCACTTTGCTTTTTTAACTTATATGCAGAATACATCTTGTGAAATGCCAGGCTGGATGAATCACAAACTGGAATCAAGATTGCTGGGAGAAATATCAATAATCTCAAATATGCAGGTGACACTACTATAATGGCAGAAATTGAGGAGGAACTAAAGAGCCTCTTGATGAAAGAGGAGAGTGAAAAAGCTTGCTTAAAACTCAACATTCAAAAAACTAAGATCATGGCATCTGGTCCCATCACTTTATGGCAAGTAGATGGGAAAACAATGGAAACAGTGACAGACTTTATTTTCTTGGACTCCAAAATCACTGTGGACAGTGACTGCAGCCATGAAATTAAAAGATGCATGCTCCTTGTAAGAAAAGCTTTGACAAACCCATACAGCCCATTAAAAAACAGAGACATCACTTTATTAACAAAGCTCAGTCTAGTCAAAGCTATGGTTTTTCCAGTAGTCATGTACAGATGTTAGATTTGGACTATAAAGAAGGCTCAGTGCCAAAGAATTGATGCTTTTGAACTGTGGTGCTAGAGAAAACTCTTGAGAGCCCTTTGGACTGTAAATCAAGCCAATAAATCCTAAAGGAAATCAACACTGAATGTTCATTAGAAGATCCAGTACTGAAGCTGAAGTACTGAAGATCCAGTACTTTGGCCACCTGATCCAAAGAGCCAACTCATTGGTAAAGACCCTGAGCTGGGAAAGAGTGAAGGCAAAAGGATAAGGAAGTCACAGAGGATGGAGATGGTTAGATAACATCACCGACTCAATGGACATGAATTTGAGCAAAATCTTTGGAGATAGTAGAGGACAGAGGAGCCTGCCATGCTATAGTCCATGGGGTCACAAGGAATCATACTTGACTTAGCAACTGAACAACAACTCTAAGCCCAGTTTTGTGTCACCTCATTGATATTTGAGCAGAAGGGATCCTCCAACCATCTTTTTGGCTTAGGAACATTTATGCTATTGAGAGACCATAGTTTTCACTTCCCATAAACCCAGTGATTATTAAAGAATGTCACCTCTTAGAAGGGAGTGGTAAGGTTGCAAATAACAACAGCATAATCCCTTTTAGTCAGAAAATATATGAATATTAATAGGCCACAGGCTGGATGCTTAGACACTTAAATGCTCACATGTCTAATTGGTAGCATTATAGGTGATTGGTTCTTATAAATTTCAAGTGATAAACATATCATTTTAGGGCAGTGATCTGGACTCATCTATTTATATGTATTCCTGATTATATTAGTCAGCTAGGCTTGCCATAACAAAATACTGTAGACTAGGTGGTATAAACCACTGAAGTTCAGTTTCTCACAGTTCTAGAGGATGTGGAAGTGCCAAACCCAAGACCTAGCAGTGTCAGTTTCTGGTGAAAGCTCTCTATCTTGCTAGTGGTCATCTCCTTGTTGGGTTCTCACATGTAGGAGAAAGATCTGGTATCTCTTCCTCTTCCTGTATGTCCACAGTCCTATCAAATCATGCCCTCCATCTCAATTAATTACCTAAATACCCTATCTCCAGATCCAATCACACATGGGATTAGGGCTTCAACATACTAATTTTTTGGAGGGGAGCCAATTAGTTTCATAGCACTTGTGCTCACCACAAACACCAAAAATACTTGGTTCATAAAACAGTGAATTCTGTTCAGGACAAAAACCAGACTAGAAGTTCTGGGCTGCAGCTCATTAGCAGGTATTAGATGTCTGAGCTGAGGCCCAGTGAAAGATGTGGTGTGCTTAGTAAAGCGGGTGTTAGCAAGTGTCCCTTCTCCCTTCCCATCCAACCCCAGCCTTTCGTGTCCCCTGACTTTAGTTGAAAAGCTCTTTCCAAAAAGCAAGAAGAGTCCCATCTAACATTCCAGCCCTTATACACCTTAGAAGATCAAATCAGACCCTGTGTTTTCATTTCCTCATTTCTGAGACAAGGAGTCTACTCCACATGACCTCTTCTCCCAAGGTTCTCTATCTCTATAATTCCAAATTTCCACAATAGCTCTTAGCATTCCTGTTGGGAGGCATTCACATTGAATAATATCCTGAAAACTGAGAAGGAACTTTGAGACCAAAAAAAGAAGTGAGCAATGCCATAAAGTGCAATTATGAAGTCACTGTGGGTACATAAGGCACAAAGGATAGAATCGACGGAAAATCCAGAGGCATTCACAGCTGCACTGCACACTGCCTACCAAAAAGGGTACAAGAGAATTTAAAGGGGCCAAAGCTAAAAGTAGAATCTGACTACCCAGAGAGATGCACACGTGCACCAACTGGAATCAGGGTTTCTCACCCCAGGTGTCTCATGACCATTAACCATCAATATCAGCAAAAACCACTCTTGTAGCTTTCATATCAGATGAAGACAAAGGCAAACATTGATAGGGTACTCATCTGGCTTGGACTCACTTCTTGTAATTAGGCTAAATCTCAGTCATGTGAAAAGCAGGGAGGTTAGGACTGTGTGGACTAAGATGGAGCTGACAAAATGGAGTTGAGCATTGTTTTACTAGTGTGTGAGATGATTGCAACTGTGCGGTAGCTTGAGCATTCTTCAGCATTGCCTTTCTTTGGGATTGGAATGAAAACTGACCTTTTCCAGTCCTGTGGCCACTGCTGAGTTTTCCAAATTGCTGGCATATTGAGTGCAGCACTTTCACAGCATCATGTTTTGGGATTTGAAATAGCTCAATTGGAATCCCATCACCTCCACTAGCTTTGTTCATACTGATGCTTCCTAAGGCCCACTTGACTTCACATTCCAGGGTGTCTGGCTATAGGTGACTGACCACATCATCATGATTATCTGGGTCATGAAGATCTTTTTTGTATAGCTCTTCTGTGTATTCTTGCCTCCTCTTCTTATTATCTTCTGCTTCTGTTAGATCCATACCATTTCTGTCCTTTATCAAGCCCATTTTTGTATGAAATAGTCCCTTGATATCTCTGATTTTCTTGAAGAGATCTCTAGTCATTCCCATTCTATTGTTTTCCTCTATTTCTTTGCACTGATCACTGAGGAAGGCTTTCTAACCTCTCATTGTTATGCTTGGGAACTCTGCATTTAAATGGGTATATCTTTGCTTTTTTCCTTTGCCTTTCACTTCTCTTCTTTTCAGAGCTCTTTGTAAGGCCTCCTTATACAACCGTTTTGTCTTTCTATATTTCTTTTTCTTGGCAATGGTCTTGATCACTGCCTCCTGTACAATGTCACAAACCTCTGTCCATAGTTCTTCAGGCTCTCTGTTTATCAGACCCAATCCCTTGAATCTATTTGTCACTTCCACTGTATAATCATAAGGGATTTGATTCAGGTCATACCTGAATGGTCTAGTCGTTTTCCCTACTTTCTTCAACTTAAGTCTGAATATGGCAATGAGTTCATGATCTGAGGCACAGTCAGCTCCTGGTCTTGTTTTTGCTGACTGTATAGAGCTTCTCCATCTTTGGCTTTAAAGAATATAATCAATCTGATTTTGGTATTGACCATCTGGTGATGTCCATGTGTAGAGTCTTCTCTTGTTGAGATACCTAAAATCTCTACAAAGATTTGTCAAAAGCTAGACACTGAAGCAATGTTGAAATTTGCTCTTGCAAGGAGGTCTCCATTTTATGATGTTTGAGCACACTATTTCTCCCACTGGATAGCTGGGGAAAAAACAAACACACAAAAAATTATTATGAGGGTATTTTCCTAAGATTATGTTCAATTTCTTCCAAAAGTACTCTTTGACAAATAATTGGAGGCTGCCATTATAAAGAAAGTGTGAGTCACTCAGTCGTGTCCAACTCTTTGTAATTCCATGGCCTGTTGCTCTCCAGGCTCTTCTGAACATGGGATTTTCCAGACAAGAATACTGGAGTGGATTGCCATTCCCTTCTCCACGAGATCTTCCCAAGCCAGGGATCGAATCTGAGTCACCCGCATTGCAGACAGATTCTTTACTGTCTGGGCCACCAGGCCGGAGAAGGCAATGGCACCCCACTCCAGTACTCTTGCCTGGAAAATCCCATGGACAGAAGAGCCTGGTAGGCTGCAGTCCTTGGGGTCGTGAAGAGTCAGACACAACTGAGCGACTTCACTTCCACTTTTCACTTTCATCAATTGGAGAAGGAGGTGGCAACCCACTACAGTATTTTTGCCTGGAGAATCCCAGGGATGGGGGATCCTGGTGGGCCACCGTCTTTGGGGTCACACAGAGTCGGATATGACTGAAGTGACTTAGCAGCAGCAGCAGCAGAGACACCAGGGAGGCTGCTATACTGTCTTCAAATTTAGAATTCCCAAGCACTAACAACAAATCCTCAGTGAGGTATGTGTATGCAAAATGTATTGAACCAAATGTTTGTTAGACTCAACTGTAGGTTTTTTTTTTCCCATTTGAGAGGTAGATAATATGTTGTTGCCCTTTTTCCCACAGATTACAATGATACTTAGGGGCAAATGAATCATTTTCTTCAGATTTATCTATCACTATTCAATTAGGAAGGTATGCCTTTTCAGACAATCTTGACTAAATTTGAAACTTTCAGATAATGCTACATGACAAAATGTTTCCATTGGCTTGGAGTTTTTCCAGCAACTTGTAAGTGGGGAGGGCCAAATTGATCCCTTGACTCCTGGGAGACGTGAGTACACCCTATATCTAAACTGATTATCTCACCTCATCCTGTCGTGAGGTAGAGAAGGCCAAAACCATAGTTTGCATGGTTCATTAGGGATGAGATAAAAGACCCAAAATGCTAGATGCAGAAAAATGACAAATAGCCAACACTGGACAAACTCTTATATTTCTAACATTATGTCCAATATTTTAAGGTTGATTTTAATGTGATTTTTAGTAATGTTCCAACAACATCAGTTTTTTTTTATCCCCTCATTACTTCGAAGGCCTATTTTGCAAGGACTCCTTATATAAGCAAAGTAAAAAGGCAACGATTTGCTGTTTTTTTTTTTTTTTTTTCCTGGTGGCTCAGAAGGTAAAGAATCTGCCCGCAGTGCAGGAGGTGTGGGTTTCATCCCTGGATCAGGAAGACCACTGGCAGTAGGAAATAGCAACTCACTGCAGTATTCTTGCCTGGAGAAGTCCATGGTCAGAGAACCGTGGTCAGCTATAGTGCTTGGGGTTACAAAGAGTCAGACACAACTGAACGACTAAACGACTAACACAGTGTTACATTAAATAATTGGTACCGTATTGTTTACTTGGTGGCAGAATTTACTAGAAGCATGCATTTATCAAACCTATTAATTTTCACCATTTTTATGTCTTGATGACTTACTTTCCTTTGAGGGAAGAGTGCTTTTTTCTTTAGTATTAGTTTTCTTCAGTTTGGACCTGTCAAACTTCTCCACTTCAGACAAGTTTGGCTTATCACTCATTTTGACAAAAAGATTGAACAAAAATACTAAAGAAAACTTACTTTGTAGAACTATTATCATACTAAGGAGTAAGAGCTAAAATTCTCACATTTAATGTCAATATGTATTTTCCTGCTGATTTTTCAAAAGGCAAGCAGCATCAGATCTTAGAAGAGTCATGTTTTTATTACAATACGTTTTACTCCACATCATTATCCCGTTTCTGAAGACAGTAAATGTCATTGGATCAAGCACACTAGAAAACAAGATGTTCTAGAAACCTGAAGCCAATATGTCTGACTCTCTTAAAATCACAGAAAAGGTGAAATTGAGGTGATAGAAACACATGCACAGATAGGGAGAGTAGAAAAAATAAGGATTGGATTTAACCAACTAATCAATTTGTAACAGGAGATAGCACTATTTGAGCACCTTCACTTTGTATTCAATTTGAGAGGGGACATTTTTCTTGGGGGGTTAGGGTTTGCACACAAAAGTAGCATTAATTGGATTAGTTTCTTTCTATTTCATACCTAAAGACAGGAGACTAAGGGGCTACAATAAGAGCAATGATTAAATCCAGTCAAAACTACTTACATGTCTCACAATATCTCCTTGTGGGAGTGGTTTGTAAATGCTATAAGAAGGCTTGGCTAATCATGATCAAACCAGGAACTTCTACAGAATGAGGTAAACTAAACAGTTATTTTTACTTCACCATGTTTTCTCCTCAAGAGGAGAGAGGAGATGACACTAGGAGGTGAGGTACTCAGTGATCATTTTGGGTTTGTCCAGAGGAAACAATAGGACACCTCTTATCCCAGAAAGCAGAGCTCTCCTGCACATGTCTGGTCTCACCCCAGTGGAGTAAGACACTTCTAGTTTCCAGACTAGAATGGAGAGGCCCCCAAGTAGCCATATGTCCCAAATATGCCTCCTCTCTGTTGGGGTCACCCTAGGATCCTCCTGGACAAGCGACAAGCTGCCAATCTCCAGAGGTGGGGAAACTGGGACTTTAAATTAAAAAATAACAGGGCTGGGCCCATAAGCCACGTTGTTAGCAGCAATTTGCTTACATTTTAAAATAAATAGGTTGAGCCCAGTTCAACCTATCAACAGGAGGGGAGGGAGCAAACGGCCAGTCCCAGAGGGCCCATTCTGAGTCCCAAACTCCTCGTCCCCTCAGCCTGGGACCTACGGCCACAGTGGACTGGCTGCTTCTGGGGCTCCCACCTTGGACCTGCCAGGGACCAACCCGGGAAGGATCTGAATCCCGCTCAGAAGGCGGCGCTGTGAAGACAAAGACACTGACTCTCCAGGAGGCTCCGCTACAAATCACCCATCCTAACCTCCACCCCTCCAATTCCTGCAGGCCGGATTCGCCAACCCCGTGGCTGCCACGCCCTCCTGTCCCCATAGTCCTCAGGTTCCGGAAGGGCTGCACATCCTCAGCAGAAGGCTTGAAGACCAGAGAAAGGTAGAGGGCTGCACTGACACCACTTGGCAGTCTGGATGAGGTTAGCCTTCTTGCGCAGAACCCCTCTTATATGGTGCATGACAGGCTCCGCCCCAGTCCTCTTCGATTGGCCAAGTAATCCCAGACCCGCCTCCTCATCCCTCCCACCGCTTTAGCCTTGCTGGCCTGAGCCCACTAGCTCTCCTCTACTCAGGACCTCACACCTCCAAATGGGTGTTAATAACATCAATACCAGATTTGCCTCCCAGACTCCATCCAAACACTCTGATTCCTTCACGGATTGATGACTGGTCTACTTCCCCTGCTTCTCCCACTACTTTTGTCCTGAGGGTCCACTCCCCTTCCCCCCAAGTATACTCAACTCCTCCTCAATAACAGGGACCACTACAACAAGCAGACACCCAGATAGCTTCGAACATCTGAAGCTCTGAGATTCAAGATGAAGGAGCCGTATTCAGGTACTCTCTGCTTTTTATATCCAAATGAGCCAAAGCTTGTGGAGATGACCAGTGATGCTCACTGTTGTCTGTTCTAATCCTTGTCCAGCTGGTGGAGGAGGGGTGCGTCGTTCAGGGTCTTTCACTCCCACAGCTGGGCATTTCTGTGACAGTGGTGCTCTCCTATATAAAAGTCACATTTTCAAATTTCCTAGCCACTGAATGTGGTAGTAGTGTAATCAGAGGAGAATCTGCTGAGGCTTTTCACCTTTATATCTCTAATCCCAAGCCTCTTGCTTTGTCAACAGTAGCGTTCAAGAATGCTTAGTCACTTCAGACTTGTCCAACTCTTTGCAACCCTATGGACTGTAGCTCGCCAGGCCCCTCTGTCCGTGGGATTCTCCAGGTAAGAACACTGCAGTGGGTTGCCATGTCCTCCTCCAGGGAATCCTTCCTGCTAAAGGATAAAACTCATCTCTCTTATGTCTCCTGCATTAGCAGGCTGTTTCTTCACCACTAGCGCCATCTGGGAAGCCTGGTCTACAATAGTCGCTTAGATAAATACCCGTCTTTAGGTTGACTGAGTCCTGGATAGAGCAGCATTTTGAGACAGCAGCACCACCTAGTGTCCACGTTTGGGAGAAAATTCTGTGAGGATCTGGTAGTTATTTAGAAGAACTCAGTTTTCCAAGGTCATTTTCTGGATACTCACCCAGAACCTTAGAGTATTAAAGTAAAATGGAGATAGTGAGAGGGTAACAGGCAGGAAGGCCAGGGGTCTCCAAAGGGAGGAAATAGGCTGCAAGTGTCAGACATTTTTATCTCTCTCTTAAGCGGCAGGAGGAGACAAACTAGGGATACTTTTTCCTTCTCTATACAAATTTAAAAGAGATTTCTCTTAAAACACTGTGTTGCCATAACGACACCTGGTCTCATCTGAAATTAACTATTCTCAAACCTTGAGTTAACCAATGCATTCTTCTTTTATTTTTTAATTTTCTTTACTTTATTGTGTTGGTTTTGCCATACAATGACATGAAACCACCATGGGTTTACATATGCTCCCCCTCCAGAACACCCCTCCCTCCTCCCTCCGGCAATGCATTCTTCTTATGGAAATGTTTGTCTTAAGCTATGTTAATGTACTATACATTTACCCGAAACTCTACCTTTGATCCAGTTCCCCAAAATGGCTTAAAACCTACTTGACAAACCAGTATGTTATACTCAGAGGTTGTTCTCCTAATCTATGTAAATGAAACTATCTGTAGGTAAACTGCCCTTCTATAAAATTCAAATCAATCGTTTTATGACCTAGGATGATTCGTATGGTGCCAAGATTATCCCAAAGTACATCTTATGTATGAGGGGTCTGGTGCCATTCTGAGTTGTTGTTGTTGTTGTTTTTAATTTTCTTTACTTTATTGTGTTGGTTTTGCCATACATTGACATGA
This sequence comes from Antilocapra americana, assembly GCA_007570785.1. Lineage (NCBI taxonomy): Eukaryota > Metazoa > Chordata > Mammalia > Artiodactyla > Antilocapridae > Antilocapra > Antilocapra americana. The sequence goes on from ML662918.1 coordinate 2,897,875, forward strand.
AACCGCCATGGATTTACACATGCTCCCCCTCCAGAACCCCCCTCCCTCCTCCCTCCCGATTCCCTCCCCCTGGGTCATCTTGGTGCACCAGCCCCGAGCATCAACCCTGGGCTGGAGATTGATTTCACATATGAAAATTAACATGTTTCAATGCCATTCTCCCATATCATCCCACCCTTGCCCTCTTCCACAGAGTCCACGAGTCTGTTCTATACATCTGCGTTCCTTTTGCTGTCTCGCATGCAGGGTTCTCATTACTGTCTTTCTAAATTCCATATATATG
>ML662918.1:2898557-2951976 GCA_007570785.1 Antilocapra americana
TTTTTGAGATTAACTGTTTGTCCGTTGCTTCATTGGCTATTATTTTTCTCCCATTCTGAAGGCTGTCTTTTCACCTTGCTTATAGTTTCCTTTGTTGTGCAGAAGCTTTTAACTTTAATTGGGTCCCATTTGTTTATTTCTGCTTTTATTTCCAATATTCAGGGAGGTGGGTCATAGAGGATCCCACTTTGCTTTATGTTGGAGAGTGTTTTGCCTATGTTATCCTCTAGGAGTTTTATAGTTTCTGGTCTTATGCTTAGGTCTTTGATCCATTTTGAGTTTATCTTTGTGTATGGTGTTAGAAAGTGTTCTACTTTCATTCTTTTACAAGTGGCTGTCCAGTTTTCCCAGCAACACTTGTTAAAGAGGTTGTCTTTTCTCCATTGTATATTCTTGCCTCCTTTGTCAAAGATAAGGTATCCATAGATGTGTGGATTTATCTCTGGGCTTTCTATTTTGTTCCATTGATCTCTATTTCTGTCTTTGTGCCAGTACCATACTGTCTTAATGCCTGTGGATTTGTAGTATAGCCTAAAGTCAGGTAGGTTGATTCCTCGAGTTCCATTCTTCTTTCTCAAGATTGCTTTGGCTATACGAGGTTTTTTTGTATTTCCATACAAATTGTGAAATTATTTGTTCTAATTCTCTGAAAAAGACCTCTGGTAGCTTGATAGGAATTGCATTGAACCTATAGATTGCTGTGGGTAGTATACTCATTTTCACTATATTGATTCTTCTGATCCACAAGCACGGCACATTTCTCCATCTGTTTGTGTCCTCTTTGATTTCTTTCATCAGTGTTTTATAGTTTTTTATATACAAGTCTTTTGTTTCTTTAGGTAGAAATACTCCTAAGTATTTTAATCTTTTTGTTTTGATGGTGAATGGAATTGTTTCCTTAATTTCTCTTTCTGATTTCTCATTGTTAGTGTACAGGAATGCCAGGGATTTCTGTGTGTTGGTTTTGTATCCTGAAACTTTACTATATTCACTGATTAGCTCTAGTAATTTTCTGGTAGAGTCTTTATGGTTTTCAATATAGAGGATCATGTCATCTGCAGAGAGATTTTTACTTCTTCTTTTCCAATCTACATTCCATTAATTTCTTTATCTGCTCTGATTGCTGTGGCCAAGACTTCCAAAACTATGTTGAATAGTAGTGGTGAGAGTGGGCACCCTTGTCTTGTTCCTGACTTCGGGGGAATGCTTTCAGTTTTTCACCACTGAGGATAATGTTTGCTGTGGGTTTGTCATATATAGCTTTTATTATGTTGAGGTATGTTCCTTCTATTCCTGCTTTTTGGAGGGTTTTTATCATAAATGGATGTTGAATTTTGTTAAAGGCTTTCTCTGCATCTATTGAGATAATCATGTGATTTTTATTTTTCTATTTGTTAATGTGGTGTATTACGTTGATTGATTTGCGAATACTGAAGAATCCTTGCATCCCTGGGATAAATAATTGCATTACAATGTTGTGCTGGTTTCTGGCGTACAACATTGAAAATCAGTTGTAACTATGTATATATATCTTCTCACTCTCTACTCCCCTCCCCTATCCTGCCTCTTTCGTTCATACAAAGCTCCAGTATGGGTTCCCTGTGTTATATAGCAACTTCTCACTAGCCATCTCTTTCACAGGTGGCAATATGTGTGTGTGTATATATATATATATGTCAGTGCTACTTTTGTGATTCGTCTTACTGTCTCATTCCCCTGCTGTGTCCTCAAGTCTGTTCTCTATGTCTGGTTCTCCATTCCTTCCCTGAAAATAGGTTCATCAGTACCATTTATCTCAATTTCATATATATACTTTAATATACTTTATTTTTTTTCTCTTTTTGATTTACATCACTCTGTATAACAGTCTCTAGGTTCATCCACCTCATATGACTGACTCAAATTCATTCCTTTTTATGGCTGAGTAATATTCCATTGTATATATATACCACTACTTCTTTGTCCATTCATCTGTATATGGACATCTAGGTTGCTTCTGTGTCCTGGCTATTGTAAATAGTGCTGCAGTAAACCTTAGGGTACATGCTTCTTTTTGAGTTGTGGGTTTCTCAGGGTATATGCCCAATAGTGGAATTGCTGGGTCATATGATAGTTTTATTCCTAGGTTTTTTTTTTTTTTTCCTCAGGAATCTCCATACTGTTCCCCATAGTGGCTGTATCAATTTACATTCCCACCAAAAGTGCAAGAGGGTTCCCTTTTCTCCACATCTTCTCCAGCATTTATTGTTTATAGACTTTTTGATGATAGCCATTCTGACTAGCATGTGGTGGTACTTCGTTGCAGTTTTGATTTACATTTCTCTAATAATGGGCAATGTTGAAGCATCTTGTCATGTGTTTATTGGCCATCTGTATGTCTTCTTTGCAGAAGTGTCTGTTTATGTCTTCTGCCTAATTTTTTGATTGCATTGTTTGTTTGTTTTTTCATATTGAGCTGACTGAGCAGCTTATATATTTTGGAGATTAATCCTTTGTCAGTTTTTTTAAGTTGCAATTATTTTCTCCCATTCTGAGGATTGTCTTTTCATTTTGTTTATAGTTTCCCTTGCTGTGCAAAAGCTTTTAAGTTTAATTAAATTGCATTTTGTTAATTTTTGCTTTTATTTCCATTACTCTAGAAGGTGCATCCAAGAGGATCTTGCTATGATTTTTGGCATAGAATATTCTGCCTATTTTTCATTAAAGAGTTTTGTAATTTCTGGCCTTACACTTAAGTCTTTAGTCCATTTTGAGTTTGTTTTTCTGTATGGTTTTCCAAAGCATTGTGTGACCTGATGACAATGAGTCTTATCAGGTGAGAGATAGCAGGGGGCACTAGTTAGATGTGGGGATCAGCAGGCACCTAAAATCTGTTCACATCTTAGTCTTGTGACTGCTTAGCCCTGCCTTCAATGTGCTTCATATCCTTGATGTTTAAATTTGGGCAAGAGTAGCTCCTCCACATAGACTGTGGTGAGAGTTTAATGAGCAACTGAAGGTTTAGCACTTACAACTGTGTGGGAAACCAAGGGAGTCAGCAATAATAATGAACAATTCTTAGAATTATCATACCTAAATTGGCCATTGGTGTTTCTATTCCCATTTTTATGATTACATGGCCCTGTATCATGACTCTTTGTGATCCTATGGACTCTAGCCTGTCAGGCTCCTCTGTCCATGGGATTCTCCAGGCAAGAATACTGAAATGGGTTGCCATGACCTCCTCAAAGTCATCTTCCTGACCCAGGGATTGAATCCCTGTCTCTTAGGTCTCCTACATTGGCATATGGGTTCTTTTACCACTAGCACCACCTAGGAAGCCCACATTGGTACTGCTCCAAAGAAAGCAGTTGTATAAAATGATAAGCAGGCTATCATCTCATTACTATGCTCTAAGATGAACATTTATATTTATATAGTAAAATGTCTCAAAAACAAATATATATTTAACTGTTAGAAATTCTTCTCCATGAATAAGATGGTTTCAAGGATTTTTAATAATTTTTTCCTAAATGCATTTTTAATTTTTTTCTACAAATGAAGGGTCTTGGATAACCTTCTTAATTGAATAATGAAAAAAAAAACCAGAAGTGAACAATAGGATGGAAAAGACTAGAGATGTCTTCAAGATAATTAAGATAAGAAGGGAACTTTTTATGCAAGGATGGGCACAATGAAATACAAAAATAGCAAGGACCTGACAAAAGCAAAAAAGATTAAGAAGTGGAAAAACCACATAAGAACTATACAAAAAAGATAGTAGTGACCCGGAAGGCCATGATGGTGTGACTACTCACCTAGAGCCAGACATCCTGCAGTGTGAAGTCAATTGGGCCTTAGGAAACATGACTATGAAAAGCCAGTGGAAGTGATGGAATTCCAGGTGAGCTATTTAAATCCTGAAAGATGACACTGTTAAAGTGTTGCATGCAACATATCAGCAAATTTGGAAAACAGCAGTGGTCACAGGACTGGAACATTCATTTTTCATTCCAATCCCAAAGAAGGGCAAGGCCAAAGAATGTTCAAACTACTGTACAGTTGAGATCATTTCACATACTACCAAGGTCATGCTCAAAATCTATCAAGCTAGGGTTCATCAGTATGTGAACTGAGAACTTCCAGATGCACAAATGGATTTAGAAAAGGCAGAGGAACCAGAGATTAAATTGCCAGCATCTATTGAGCCGTAGAAAGAGCAAGGGGAATTCCAGAATAATACCTGTACTAAGTCGCTTCAGCTGTGTCCGACTCTTGGCAGCACTATGGACCATAGCCTGCCAGGCCCCTATGTCCAAGGGATTCTCCAGGCAAAAATACTGGATTGGATTGCCATGCCCTCCCGAAGGGGATCTTCCTGACCCTAAGATTGAGCCTGTTTCGCTGATATCTCCTGCACTGGCAGGCGGGTTCTTTACCACTACTGCCACCTGTTAGCATATGAAATGAGCACAGCTGTACCATAGTTTGTACATTCTTTGGCATTGCCCTTCTTTGGGACTGGAATGAAAACTGAACTTTACCTATCCTGCAGCCACTGCTGAGTTTTCCAAATTTGTTGGCCTATTAAGTGTGGCACTTTAAGAGCATTCATCTTTACCTGGAATTCCATCACATCCACTGGCTGTGTTCTTAGTAATGCTTCCTAAGGCCCACTTGACTTCACATTCCAGGATATCTGGGTCTAGGTGAATGACCATACCATCATGGTTATTCAGCCATTAAGACCATTTTTGGACAGTTCTTCTTTGTATTCCTAATATCTTCTGCTTCTGTTAGGCCATTGCTGCTTCTGTCCTTTATTGTGCCCATCTTTGCATAAAATGTTCCTTTGGTATTTCCAGTTTTCTTGAAGTGATCTCTAGTCTTTCCCATTCTATTGTTTTCCAATATTTCTTTGCATTGTCCACTTAAGAAGGCTTTCTTATCTGTCCTTGCTATTCTTTGGAACTCTACATTTCCTTTTCCCTTTTGCCTTCCACTTCTCTTTTTCCCTCAGCTATTTTTAAGGCCTACTCAGACAACCATTTTGCCTTTTTGCATTTCTTTACCTTGGGGATGGTTTTTATCAGCATCTCCTGTAAAATGTTATGAACCTCCATCCATAGTTCTTCAGGCATTCTATCAGATCTAATCCCTTGAATCTATATGTCACTTCCATTGTATACCATAAGGGAATTGATTTAGGTCATACCTGAATGGCATAGTTGTTTTCCCTACTTTCTTCAATTTAATCCTGAATCTTCCATTAAGGAACTCATGACCAGAGCCACAGTCAGCTCCCTGTCTTGTTTTGCTGACTGTATAGAACTTCTCCTCTTCTGGCTGCAAAGAATACAATCAACCTGGTTTTGGTATTGACTGTCTGGTGATTTCCATGTGTAGAGTCGTCACTTGTACTATTGAAAGAGGCTGTTTGCTATGACAGGTGCATTTTCTTGGCAAAACTCTACTGGGCTTGTCTCAGCTTCATTTTGTACTCCAAGGCCAAACTTTCCTGGTACTCTAGATATCTCTTGACTTCCTCCTTTTGCATTCCAATCCCCAATGAAGAAATGGACATCATTTTCATGTGTTAGTTCTAGAACTTCTCTGCGAATGCTTCAATATCATGATAACTCACTCCATATAATTTGGAAGTACTTATTCCTGCCTTGTCAAGCAAGATTTAATGATTATTTTGTAATACTGTTTTTAACATTTTAAATATTATAATTTGAAAATAATATGGTTCATTACATCTAAAACATTTGCTACCCTGGACAGAATGAAATGTGAGTACTGAAAGAAATTAGGATTCAGACATGTTCTGGAGGCTACAGGACTCAATGGGGATATCTTTAGTGAAATATAGGTTACACAACTAAGCACATATTAAAAAGAAGTTTTCCCCTTTTATCTAGTTTCTCCTAACTTCCTATTGTTCTCGTTTTTGTGGTTCAGTTGCTAAGTCATGTCTGACTCTTTGTGACCTGAAGGACTGCAGCACACCAGGATTCCCTGTCCTTCACCAACTCACGGAGTTTGCTTAAATTCATGTCCATTGAGTCGGTGAAGTAATCCAACCATCTTATCCTCTGCCACCAACTTCTTTTGCCTTCAGTCTTTTCCAGCATCAGGGTCTTTCCCAATGAGTCAGTTCTTCACATCAGCTGGCCAAAGTATTGGAGTTTCAGCTTCAGCATCAGTCCTTCCAATGAATATTCAGGGTTGATTTCCCTTAAGATTGACTGGTCTGATCTCCTTGCTCTCCAAGGGACTCTCAGGAGTCTTCTCCAGCACCACAGTTCAAAGGCAACAATTCTTCAGGATTATCTTCAGACTTAGACTGAAAAAAGGGAAAACCACTAGGCCATTCAGATATGACCTAAATCAAGTCCCTTCTAATAATATAATGAAAGTGACAAATAGATTCAAGGGATTAGACTGGTAGACAGAGTACCTGAAAAAATTACAGACAGAGGTTAGTAACATTGTACAGAAGGCAGTGATCAAAGCCATCCCCAAGAAAAAGAAATGCAAAATAGTTGTATGAGAAGGCCTTACAAATAACTGAGAAAAGAAGAGAAGTGAAAGGCAAAGGAGAAAAGGGAAGATATACCCATCTGAATGCAGAGTTCCAAAGAATAGCAAGGAGTGATAAGAAAGCCTTCTCTAAGTGAACAATGCAAAGAAATAGAGGAAAACAATAGAATGGGAAAGATTAGAGAACTCTTCAAGAAAACTAGAGATATCAAGGGAACATTCCATGCAAAGATGGGCACAATAAAGGACAGAAACGATTTGGACCTAACAAAAGCAGAATATATTAAGAAGAGTTGGAAAGAATACACAACAGAACTGCACAAAAAAAGGTCTTAATGACCAAGACAACCACGATAGTGTGACCAATCACCTAGAGCCAGACATCCTGGGGTAAAGTCAAGTGGCCCTTAGGCAGCATTACTAGGAACACAGCTAGTGGAGTGATGGAATTCCAGCTATTTCAAACCATAAAGGATGCTGCTGTTAAAGTACTCCACTCAATATGCCAGCTGATTTATAAAACTAAAAAATGGCCACAAGACAGGAAAAGTTCAATTTTCCTTCCAATCCCAAAGAAAGATGGTGCCAAAGAATGTTCAAACGACCACACAGCTGTGCTCATCTCACATGCTAGCAAGGTAATACTCAAAATCTTTCAAGCTGGTCTTCATTATGTGAAATGAGAACTTCCAGAAGTGCAAAATGGATTTAAAAAAGGCGGAGGAACCAGAGATCAAATTTCCAACATCCACTGGATCATAGAAAAAGCAAGAGATTTCCCAAAATACATCTACTTCTGCTTTATTGATTACACTAAAGTTTTTAACAGTTCGGTTCAATTCAGCCACCAAGTTATGTCCAACTCTTTGCAACCCCATGGACTGCAGCATGTCAGGCTTCCCTGACAATCACCAACTCAAGGAGCTTGCTCAAACTCATGTCCATTGAGTTGATGATGCCATCCAATCATCTCATCCTCTGTCATCTCCTGCCTTCAGTCTTTTCCAGCATCAGGGTCTTTTCTAATGTATCAGTTCTTTGCATCAGGTGGCCAAAGTATTGGAGCTTCAGCTTTAGCATCAGTCTTTCAAATGAATATTCAGGACTGATGTCCTTTAGGATTGACTGGTTTAATCTCCTTGCAGTCCAAGGAACTCTCAAGAATCTTAAGCACTACAGTTCAGAAGCATCAATTCTTTGGTGCTCAGCTTACTTTATGATCCAACTCTCAAATCCATACATGACTATTGGAAAAAACATAGCTTTGACTATATGGACCATTGTCAGTAAAGTAATGTCTCTGATTTTTTATATGCTGTCTAGGTTTGTCATAGTTTTTCTTCTAAGGAGCAAGAGTCTTTGAATTTCACGGCTGCAGTCACCATCTGCAGTGATTTTGGAACCCCAAAAAGTAAAGTCTGTGACTGTTTTTGTTGTTTCCCCATCTATTTGCCAGGAGGTGATGAGACTGGATGCCATGATCTTCATTTTTTGAATGTTGAGTTTTAAGGCAGATTTTTCACTTCCCTCTTTTGCTTTCATCAAAAGGCTCTTTCCCCAGTCCTGTGGAAATTCTGTAATCAAATCCAACTGGCCTCCAAACTCAAATTCCCTGAGGGATCACAGTCCCTTTGCCTGATCCCCAGGTTGGGAAATCTGTTGTTTGTCCTAGAACTTTCTTAACAGTGTGAGAATTTCTTTGGCATAATTGTTCTTCAGTTTGTGGGTCATCTTCTTGGTGGCTCTATGGTGGGTAACACTGGGTGACCCAGGTCTTCTGCAGCCAGAGCCTCTGTCCATGCAGCAGGCCACTGCTGATTGATGCCTCCACAGGAGGCACCGATACACTCAAAGGCAGGTCTGGCTCAGTCTCTGTGGGGCCCCTGGGTCCTAGTGCACACAAGGTTTTGTTTGAGCCCTCCGAATTTCTCCGGTGAATATGGGGTTTGATTCCAAATGCAGTTTTGCCCCTCCTACCATCTTTTTGGGGCTTCTCCTTTGCCTTTGGATGTGGGGTATCTTTTGTGTGTGTGTGTGTGAGTGTGTGTGTGTATGGGATCCAACATGCTCCTGTCGATGGTTGTTAGCAGCAAGTCACAATTTTGGAGTTCTCACAGGAGAGGATACACACGTCCTTCTATTCCGCCATGTTGCTGTTCTCACAACAAACTGTGGAAAAATTTTAAAGAGATGGGAATGCCAGATGATCTTACCTGCCTCCCTCCTGAGAAACCTGTATGCAAGTCAAGAAGCATCAGTTAGAACTGGACATGAAACAAAGAACTGGTTCAAAATTGGAAAAGGAGTATCTCAAGGATATATATTACCACCCTGCTTATTTAACTTATATGCAGAGTACATCATGGAAATGCCAGACTAGATGAAGCTCTTGCTGGAATCAAGATTGCTGGAAGAAACCTCAATAACTTCAGATATGCAGATGACATCACCCTAAGAGCAGAAAGCAAAGAGGAACTAAAGAACCTCTTGATGAAGGCGAAAGAGGAGAGTGAAAAAGCTGGCTTAAAACTCACCATTCAAAAAACCCTAAGATCATGGAATCCAGTCCCATCACTTCATGGCAAGTAGATGGGAAAAAAGTGGAAAAGGTGACAGACTTTATTTTGGGGGGCTCCAAAATCACTGTGGACTGTTACTTCACCTATGAAATTAATAGATGCATCCTCCTTGGAAGAAAAGTTCTGACAAACCTAGATAATGTGTTAAAAAGCAGAGACATTACTTTGCCAACAAAGGTTTGTATAGTCAAAGCTATGGTTATTCCAGTAGTCATGTTAGGATGTGAGAGTTGGACCATAAAGAAGGCTGAGCACTGAAGAATTGGTGCTTTTGAATTATGGTTCTGGAGAAGACTCTTGAGAGACCCTTTGACAGTCAGGAGGTCAAGCCAGTCAATCCTAAAGGAAATCAACCCTGAATATTCATTGAAAGGACCAATACTGAGGCTGAAGCTCCAATACTTTGGCCACCTGATCCTAAGAGCTAACTCACTGGAAAAGACCCTGATGCTGGGAAAGATTGAGGGCAGGAAACAGGGATGACAGAGGATGAGATGATTGGATCACATCACTGACTCAATGGGCCTGAGTTTGCGCAAACTTTGGGAGATAGTGAAGGACAGGGAAACCTGGCATGCTGCAGTCCATGGGGTTGCAAAGAGGCAGACATGACTGAGTGACTGAACAGCAACATCACTTTCATAGTAAAGCGAGCCTGAGGCCATTTCTGCATTGCAGGATGGCTTTACTGAGGAATCCAGAGTGAGGGAAGAAGATCATTAAGTTATTTCTTTAATTACTAGTAATTTTACTGCCCCTTAGTTTACATTTTAGATTGATATTGGGAGAAGCAGTTTCCATAGAGCCCCCAAATAAAAAAGAGTACACATATACATGAGGGAGGAATCATAAACTATTGATTTTGACACCAGATCCATTACCCCCTACATGACTATGCACTAGGATTTCATCTGCACCATCAGCTTCTTCAAAGATAGGGAATAGGGAGTGAGTACTACCTCAGTGGGCATAGTTTAGAAACATATAAAACTACAAGATTTAAATTTTAGAAGGCCATCATCTGTCAAGGACACCATTGGATGATGACCTTTGGAGATTGTAAGAGGTAGATCTCATTCCTATTCCTTAAAAGATGACTCTGAAAGATTGATCTTCCATCAGTGAATCTGAGTTTGTCATCTGTCAATGGGAATAACGATGCCATCCTCCCAGAGTTATTTTGAGGATAATGTAAGTTATAATTGTGTGAATGTTTCAGCTATAGATATATAAGTAATATCTTGGGCTTCCCAGGTGGTGCTGTAGTAAAGAACCCACTTGCCAATGCAGAAGACATAAAAGATGCATGTTCCATCCCTGGGTGGGGAAGATCCCCTGGAGAAGGAAATGGTAACCCACTCCAGTATTCTTGCTTGGAGAATCCCTTGGACAGAGGAGCCTGGCAGACTACAGTCCATGGGGTCCCAAAGAGTCGGACACAACTGAAGTGACTTAGCACACCCGTATTGTAGAGAAAATTCCTCTTGGCAACCTTCTTTTAAATCTGAAAATAGTTTTTTTTTTTTCAGATTTCTCTAATAAACTGACTATGGGACTACTTTGATATGACTCCATGTGGCTTTGATCATTTTTGCACATATTTCCCAGAGCATGAGTGCCCGAGATGTTCTGCAGTCAGTGTCCAAAAGTGCAGCAGCTGATGGGGATCTTATTTTTTCTTCTCTCTTTTTCTTCTCGATGTTGCCAATGTTTCTGATAAGAGGTTGTACCAATCTGTCCTCCACCAGCAGTATATGAACTTCTTGTAGCCCTACATTTTAGGATGCAGTATAAACATAAACTCACTGATCAGATTTTCTTTCAAATTCTGGAATTAAACCAGGATATATTCTTGGGCACAAATACAAAATATGCCACTTATAGGGACATAAAATGAAGAAAGATTAAAATAATCTAACATTTTAGTACTAGGATATCAAATTAGCAAGCAATAAAAGTGTAAAATTCATCATGGACTCATCTACAGAAACAGGTTCTCTTGTCTTAAGGTTATATGTGCTAAATACTAATAAAAAGATTGTAGATTGTAAAGGTCAACTAAACAGTAAATGTTGAAAATATCCAACGTCTGTACTCTTTGACAAAGCAGCTCCACTTGTGGGATCTTGTCTTCTTCAGGCAGCCAGGGTTGACGCTTGCCATCCTGACCATCTGACCACACTGCTTAGAGTTGAACCATCAACACAGATGACTCAGTGTCCTCAGATCCCCTGACTCCTTGATTCAAAGGAGAAAATCTCTCTTACTGCTGCTTGCCCAGCCTTGATGACCCATCCACAGAACCACCACAAGTACTGATATGGAGTAGTGCTAGGTCCCTACTTCTGGAGGGACTTGTAGATCTCTGATCTCATCCCTGTGTAGAAGAAATTTATCTTCCTCTCCCTCTCCAGGCTCTCAGAAATCCTCCCTTATGTTGCAGGTACAAACAGCCCAATCCTCATACTAAGTTTAAGGTTTTACAAAGGATGGAAGAAACGTGGACATAAGAAAACTTCTGCTCCCAGCCCTTTCACAAACTTCCTTGGGGACAAGGGGAAGGGGCATCAAGCCTGGTTCTTGCTGCAGGGAAGGTAAACATAGGAAGAACAGAGAGGAACACTGTAGCAGTATGTGTCGTAACACATTTTGTACAGATCTGTCACCCACAACAAAAGGTGCCCAGGCTGCCGATTGTATCCTTAACTATGGCAGTGGGCTTGGGGGAAACCTCTCTGCCACCTGTTTTTTGGTGAGTAGCCCATGTGTTTTTGTCACGCACATCATGAAGACAAGACAGCCATACCTCACTACCAGCACCTTGGTTCTCCTCCACAAAGCCCTCCTTGTGTCAGGTTGCCTGATAAAATCAGGACACCCAATTAAATTTAAATCCCAGAGAACTAAAGAATTATTTTTAGCAAAAGAATGACAAATATAATGTGATTTTGTTTATCTGAAACTGAAATTTAACTTGGTGTCCTTTATTTTTATTTGCTAAATCAGGACACCTTGGAGTAGGAGACTGTGAATTTAACAGTCCCCACTGAGCCCCCCAGAAGATAATCAGCACCAATCATCCATGTAAGTATCCTTTCTTGGATGTCCCAGCCGAATGACACCTCCAGATGACTGTGAGCCTGAGTGAAAGACAGCATGTGGAGCAAAAATCACTCAACTGAGCCGATCAACATACTGAATCCTGAGAGATAACAAATGACTATTATTTGTGGGAATTTATTAAGTAAAAATGAATATCCAAAACATACATTATGGGTGTACTTTTTTCCTGGAATAATTGACTAGGATAAGGATTCACTGATTCTTGAAGGCTTGCTAGGACTTCATTATAGTTTTGGCTATATATTGCATGCCAGTTTATATGTGGGTATCAGTCTCTGGATATTTCCATTCCTTCTTGAAGGGATTTCCACAGGAAATTTTCATGATGCATGTGTTTCACCCTACTCTCGGGATTTAGAACCTAATTCCAATCCCCCTCCATGAGAGGAGACTCCAGTGCAATCTCCTGTGTTAAGGATCTGAGAGATTGTTACTACAATTGGCTCCATGAACCCATGGAGCATCATTATCCACAAAAAGTTGTTTGGTGAGTATGCAGTCAGAACTAGGGGTGTTTACTCACTTTGAAAAATGATTTTCAAATGCTGTTTACTGAAACACTCTCTTGCTACTGGCATGATCTTTGGCAAAGAAGTTACTTTCCTTGAACACATATACAGAGAGCTTTTTCAGCAGCACTGGATAGCTCTACATTGTAATGTTTGGCCGCTGTGACTGTGTCATGAAGCACTTTTTTAAAAACTTCAGTTCAGTTCAGTCGAGTCCAGCTCTTTGCAACCACATGAGTCGCAGCACGCCAGGGCTCCCTGTCCATCATCAACTCCTGGAGTTTACCCAAACCCAAATCTATCAAGTTGGTGATGACATACAGCCATAGTATCCTCTGTCGACCCCTTCTCCTCCTGCCCCCAATCCTTCCCAGCATTAGGGTCTTTTCCAATGAGTCAACTCTTCCCATGAGGTGTCCAAAGTATTGGAGTTTCAGCTTCAACATCAGTCCTTCCAATGAACACCCAGGACTGAACTCCTCTAGGATGGACGGGTTAGATCTCCTTGCAGTCCAAGGGACTCTCAAGAGTCTTCTCCAACACTACAGTTCAAAAGTATCAATTCTTTGGTGCTCAGCTTTCTTCACCATCCACCTCTCACATCTATACATAACCACTGGAAAAACCATAGCCTTTACTAGACGGATCCTTGTTGGCAACTAGTATCTCTGATTTTAAATATGCTATCTAGGTTGGTCATAACTTTCCCTCCAAGGAGTAAGTGTCTTTTAATTTCATGACTATAATCACCATCTGCAGTGATTTTGGAGCCCAAAAATAAAGTCTGACACTATTTCCACTTTTACCCCCATCTATTTCCCATGAAGTGATGGGACCAGATGCCATGATCTTTGTTTTCTGAATGTTGAGCTTTAAGCCAACTTTATCACTCTCCTCTTTCACTTTCAGCAAGAGGATTTTTGTTTCCTCTTCGCTTTCTACCATAAAGGTGGGTTTATCTACATATCTGAGGTTATTGATATTTCTCATGGCAATCTTGATTCCAGCTTTAGCTTCTTCCAGCCCAGCATATATCATGATGTACTATGCATATATGTTAAATAAGCAGGGTGACAATATACAGCTTTGACATACTACTTTTCCTATTTGGAACCAGTCTGTTGTTAAATGCCCAGTTCTAACTGTTGCTTCCTGACCTGCACACAGGTTTCTCAAAATACAGGTCAGGTGGTCTGGTATTCCCATCTCTTTAAGAATTTTCCACAGTTTATTGTGATCTACACAGCCAAAGGCTTTGGTATAGTCAATAAAGCAGAAAAAGATGTTTTTCTGGAACTCTCTTGCTTTTTTGATGATCCAGCAGATGTTGGCAATTTGATCTCTGGTTCCTCTGCCTTTTCTAAAACCAGCTTGAACATCTGGAAGTTCACGGTTCACGTATTGCTGAAGTCTGGCTCGGAGAGTTTTGAGCATCACTTTACTAGTGTGTGAGATGAGTGGAATTGTGCAGTAGTTTGAGCATTATTTGGCTTTGCCTTTCTTTGGTATAGGAATGAAAACTGACCTTTTCCAGTCCTCTGGCCACTGCTGAGTTTTCCAAATTTACTGGCATATTGAGTGCAGCATTTTCAGAACATCATCTTTTAGGATTTGACATAGCTCAGCTGGAATTCCTCACCTCCACTAACTTTGTTCATAGTGATGCTTTCTAAGGCTCACTTGAATTCACATTCCAGGATGTGTGGCTCTAGGTGAGTGATCATACCATGTGGTTATCTGGGTCGTGAAGATCTTTTTTGTATAGTTCTTCTGTGTATTCTTGCCACCTCTTCTTAGTATCTTCTGCTTCTGTTAGGTCCCTACCATTTATGTCCTTTATTGAGCCCATCTTTGCATGAAATGTTCCCTTGGTATCTCTAATTTTTTTAAAGAGATAGTCTTTCCCATTCTGTTGTTTTCCTCTATATCTTTGCATTGATCGCTAAGGAATGCTTTCTTATCTCTCCTTGCTATTCTTTGGAAGTCTGCATTCAGATGGGAATATCTTTTCTTTTCTCCTTTGCTTTTCACTTCTCTTCTTTTCACAGCTATTTGTAAGGCCTCCTCAGACAGCCATTTTGCTTTTTTCCATTTCTTTTCCATGGGTAAAGTCTTAATCCCTGTCTCCTGTACAGTGTCACGAACCTCCATCCATAGTTCATCAGGCACTCTGTCTATCAGATATAGTCCCTTAAATCTGTTTGTCACTTCCACTGTATAATCATAAGGGATTTGATTTAGGTCATACCTGAATGGTCTAGTGGTTTTCCCTACTTTCTTCAATATAAGTCTGAATTTGGCAATAAGGAATTCATGATCTGAGCCACAGTCAGCTCCCAGTCTTGTTTTTGCTGGCTGTATAGAACTTCTCCATCTTTGGTTGCAAAGAATATAATCAATCTGATTTTAGTATTGACCATCTGGTGATGTTCATGTGTGGAGTCTTCTCTTGTGTTGTTGGAAGAGGATGTTTGCTATGACCAGTGCGTTCTCTTGGCAAAACTCTATTAGCCTTTGCCCTGCTTCATTCTGTACTCCAAGGCCAAATTTGCCTGATACTCCAGGTGTTTCCTGACTTCCTACTTTCACATTCCAGTCCCCTATAATGAAAAGGACATCTTTTGGGGATGTTAGTTCTAAAAGATGTTGTAGGTCTTCATAGAACCATTCGACTTCAGCTTCTTCAGCATTACTGGTCGGGGCATAGGCTTGGATTACTGTGATATTGAATGGTTTGCCTTGGAAATGAACAGAGATCATTCTGTCATTTTTGAGATTGCATCCAAGTACTGTATTTTGGCCTCTTTTGTTTACCATGATGGCTACTCCATTTCTTCTAAGGGATTCTTGCCCACAGTAGTAGATATAATGGTCACCTGAATTAAATTCACCAATTCCAGTCCATCTCAGTTCGCTGAGTCATAGAATGTTGACGTTCACTCTTGCCATCTCCTGTTTGACCACTTCCAACTTGCCTTGATTCATGGACCTAACATTCCAGGTTCCTATGCAATATTGCTCTTTACAGCATTGGACCTTGCTTTTGTCACCAGTCACATCCACAACTGGGCATTGTTTCTGCTTTGGCTCCACCCATTCATTCTTTCTCGAGTTATTTCTCCACTGATTTCCAGTAGCATATTTGGCACCCACCGACCTGGGGAGTTCATCTTTCAGTGTCCTATCCTTTTGCCTTTTCATACTGTTCATGGGGTTCTCAAGGCAAGAATACTGAAGTGTTTTGCCATTCCCTTCTCCAGCAGACCACAATCTGTCAGACCTCTCTCCCATGACCCAACTGTCCTGGGTGGCCGCACATGGCATGGCTTAGTTTCAATGAGTTAGACAAGGCTGTGGTCCATGTGATCAGATTGGCTAGTTTTCTGTTTTTATGGTTTCAGTGTGTCTGCCCTCTGATGCCCTCTTGCAACACCTACCATCTTACTTGGGTTTCTCTTACCTTGGATGTGGGGTATCACCTCACAGCTGCTCCAGCAAAGTGCAGCCACTGCTCCTTACGTTGGAGGAGGGGTATCTCCTCCCAGCCACCCCTCCTAACCCTGAACATGGAGTAGCTCCTCTCAGCCCTCCTGCACCTGCATAAGATCCCACGTGCTGCTCCACACAGTCCGGTATCTCGGGTGCACAGGACAGTGTCCCAGCACTCTCCACAGAGAGCATGTCCTTCAGCAGCTCCTCACACTCTTTCATGATGAACACCCCTCAGCAAAAGTCCTTGAAGTTGATTCTCCCCCAGGTCATGGTATCCAAATACTTCACGAGTTTTTCCACCTCCTCATCTTGGCCAAAGTACAGTCCGAGTGTCGCGATGTGCTCCACATGCAGGAAGCCATCATTTAAAAACTTACTTGCTGCAATTGAAACAGTTTTTTTTACTGCACTGGGTCTTCCTTGCTGTTTGCAGACTTTCTGTAGTTGCAGCAGGGGAGGGGGCCTACTCTTTACTTGCAGTGCACAGTCTTCTCATCATGGTGCTTTCTTTTGCTGCAGAGCTCAGGCTCTAGGGCTCCCTGGTGCATGGGCTCAGTAGTTGTGGCAATTGGGCTTAGTTGCCTGGTGGCATGTGGAATTTTCCCACACCAGGGATTGTACCTGTGTCTCCTGCACTGGCAGGCAGATTGTAAACTACTGGACCACCAGGGAAGTCCTCGTGAAGCACTTTTGGTTGGTCGAGTCAGTATGAGTCTGGGGTTCATTAAAAGGAAGCTCAAATGCCTACAAATCTAAGCCATTTCCCCCGGTATCACCTTTATAAGTAATAGAATTGATGTTCTTTTTGTTCTTTTGTCACAGTTCTTGGGTCAGAGCACAGATGTGGAGAAAGGGTGTATTTGGGGAATCTCTTAAAGACACAAACATTCTGTAACAGATCATAGGACTAGTTGAGGAGAATCAATACTCAGAGAAGGGAAGAAGAGCTGTGGACACACCCCTGAGAGCAAAGCAAACATGTGCTCCATAAAGGCAGCTTGCTTCAAGAGCTTTGAAGGGAAAGAGTCTGGGCTGTGTGTTCCTCCTTCCAAAGCCACTAATAAGATAAGTGATTCCCACAGTGGAGAAGTGAATTATAGAGAAGCTAGAAATGTTTTGGTCATGGATGTCCCTCCTCCTGGAAGAAAATATCAGGAATGGATAGTAAGAATTTCCCAAACAGAAACCAATTGTATAGGGAATCAACGAGGTTTCTTTCTGCCTATTAAATGATTATATTATTCTAGGCCTGCTTCCATGAAGCACCTCTGAATGTTTCTTTAAATGACATCTTTCCGAGTTCCTAGATTTTTCTTTTTTTTTAATGCAAAATTTTAGAGTTTAATACTCAAATAAAGGTTATGTTTTTGCTGCCTAGTTAATGGGTTGGGTTTTTTTTTTAATGGAATTTATTATTATTATTTTTTAAATTGTTTTTGCCATACAATGTCATGATATCACCATGGGTTTACATATGCTTCCTAGATTTTTCAATCACATGATTATAAACATTCTCTGAATGTTCTACCACAAATGACGGCTGCTAGCCTTCTGAGGGGTAGCCCATCCCTAAGAACCCCAGGGTCCACTCTCCTGGAGTTTGCCAGTTTCCCTGATCCCAGTCTAGTGCATCTAATTAGTACGCTTTTTCTGGTGGCAGCCAAAGCTAATGTGCTCTGCTTTCACCGAAGTCCAGGGTGGTGAAGGAGGGTGAAAAGGCTTTCCAGATGTGACAGACTAGCTGGCGTATCGCCGTTGCCATGGAAACCTGATGTAAATATGGCGACTGTGAAGACTTTTCTGCGGAGACTGATAACCTGAGGAATAGCACAAGTTCGGTCTTCAGGTGTTTGGGACTCAGCTGAAGGTGTGGAGCCCAGCAGTGGGGGCTGGATCGCCCTGGGGTGTGGAGAGACCAAGGGATCTGCATTTAAGTCGCTGCTTTCCCGCTTTGGGGCTCAGTGTCTCGCTGTCTCTTAGGTAGAGCTCTGGGTTCCTGCCCAGTGGGTGCGGCGTCCTGCTCCAGGGAGGCAGGAGCGGGGGAGGTGAGACAAGTAACGACTCTCTCTGAGCCTCAGTTTTTCCCTCAGTAAAATGGGGATAAGAATGCTTTCCCCACAGGATCTCTGAGAACATTCATTGATAACACATGAGTAAGCCTATGGCCCTGTGGTTATTGTGGGATCATGAACGTCTGTATGAAGTCAGGCCACTTACTCGTTTTCAACTTTTTTGTTAAGGGATAGATGAGGAAAGGAAAAGAAAAAGTCCGTGGTGTGAAGCTCATTGTAACATCTGGTTGTTACAATCACTACCCAGTTGTTCCAGTGTCATTGTCAACTAACCCAGTGCCTAGCATGGTGCAGGACACGCAGTTACACTAGTAAACCATGGTAATTGCTGGATGTGTCTTTTCCTTGTGCAGCCTTTGTGCATGCAGTGTGTGTGTGTGTGTGTGTGTGTGTGCACGCGCGCGTTAGTTGCTTAGTCGTGTCCGGCTCTTTGCAACCCCATAGACTGTAGCCCACCAGGCCCCTCTGTCCATGGGATTCTCCAGGCAAGAACATTGGAGTGGGTTGCCATTTCCTTCTCCAAAAGGAACTATAGAAAGAAAGAAAGTGAAGTTGCTCAGTCGTGTCTATCTCTTTGTGAACCCATGGACTGTAGCCTACCAGTCTCCCCTATCCGTGGAATATTCCAGGCAAGAGTACTGGAGTGGGTTCCTCATGCTGATGGTCTTGCTCATATCAGGTGTCTGAAGGAGGCAGGTTCTGAGGACCTGTGTCCTGATGGCTGATGGAGCTTCTACTCCAGGTTCAAGGGCAGTGGTCCTCTGGAGACCCCAACACTTCACTCTGTGGTGGAATATGACATCTGGCTCTAGTGAGTTCATAGATCTGGAGGAAAGCATTTTATGAAATGGCTCTGGCCTTCCCTGGTGGTCCAGCAGTTAAGAATATGCCTTGCAATGCAAGGGACAATGGTTCAGTCCCTCATATGGGAAGATCCCACATGCCATGGGGCACCTAGGCCCATGTGCCACAACTACTGAGCCTGAACTGTGGAGCCAAGAAACAAAAATTACTGAACCCATGTGCAGTAACTACTGAAGTCTGCGCACTCTACAGCCTGTGCTCTACAACAAGAGAAGCCACCACAATGAGAAGCCCATGCACTGCAACAAAGGGTAACCCTAGTTCTCTGCAACTAGAGAAAGCCTGAGTGAAGCAATGAAGACCCAGCACAACCAAAAATAAATAAATATTTTAAGAAAATAAAAAGAAATAACTCCTGTGAGATTCTAGCTTAAAAGTAGAGAAGGTACTTTGATCTCATCATGGGAAAGAGATTTAACAAGTGGAGTGTTATTCCATTAGTAGCTACTTGCTTTGTAGTAGTCCTGAGGCCCATCACAGTTCAGTTCAGTTCAGTCCCTCAGTCATGTCCAACTCTTTGCGACCCCGTGGAATGCAGCAAACCAGGCTTCCCTATCCATCACTGCCTCCCAGAGTTTGCTCAAACTCATGTCCATCAAGTCAGTGATGCCATCAAACCATCTCATCCTCTGTCATCCCCTTCTCCTCCTGCCTTCAATCTTTGCCAGCATCAGGGTCTTTTCTTTTTTTTATTTTTTATTTATTTTTTTAGGGTCTTTTCTAATAAGTTGGTTATTCCCATCAGGTGGCAAAAGTATCGGAGCTTCAGCTTCAGCATCAATCCTTCCAATGAATATTCAGGACTGATTTCCTTTAGGATTGACTGGTTTGACCTCCTTGTAGTCCAAGGAACTCTCAAGAGTCTTCTCCAACACCACAGTTCAAAAGCATCAGTTCTTTGGCGCTCAGCTTTCTTTATGGTCCAACTCACACCCATAGATGACTATTGGAAAAACCATAGCTTGGACTATAAGGACCTTTGTCAGCAAAGTGATGTCTCTGCTTTTTAATATGCTGTCTAGGATTGTCAAAGGTTTTCTTCCAAAGAACAAGCATTTTGTAATGTCATGGCCATAGTCACCATCTGCAGTGACTTTTGAACCCAAGAAAATAAAGTCTGTCACAGTTTCCATTCTTTCCCTATATATCTGCCATGAAGTGATGGGACTGGGTGCCATGATTTGAGTTTTTTGAATGTTGAGTTTTAGGGCAGACTTTTCACTCTCCTCTTTCATTTTCATTAAGAGGCTCCTTAGTTACTCTTTGCTATGCCAAAAGGGTGGTGTCATCTGCATATCTAAGTTTATTGATATTTCTCCCAGCAATCTTCATTTCAGCTGGTGCCTCATCCAGCCTGGCATTTCACATGATGTACACTGCATAAAAATTCAATTAACAGGGTGACAGTATAGAGCCCTGATGTACTCCTTTCCCAATTTGGAGCCAGTCTGTTGTTCCATGTCCGGTTCTAACTGTTGCTTCTTGATCTGCATACAGGTTTCTCAGGAGACAAATAAGGTGGTCTGGTATTCCCGTCTCTTTAAGAATTTTCCACAGTTTGTTGTGATCCACATAGTCAAAGGCTTTGGCATATTCAATATAGCAGAAGTAGATGTTTTCCTGGAATTCTCTTGCTTTTTCTATAATCCAACAGATGTTGGCAATTTGATCTCTGGTTCCTGTGCCTTTTCTAAATCAGCTTGAACATCTTGAAGTTCATGGTTCATGAACTGTTGAAGTCTGGCTTGGAGAATTTTGAGCATTACTTTAGTAGTGTGTGAGATGAGTGCAATTGTGTGGTAGTTCTAACGTCCTTTGACATTTCCCCTTTTTTGTGATTGGAAGGAAAGCTGACTATTTCCAGTCCTGTGGCCAGTGCTGAATTTTCCAAATTTGTTGGCATATTTTAGATGTCTATCAGCAGACGAATGGATAAGGAAGCTGTGGTACATATACACAATGGAATATTACTCAGCCATTAAAAAGAATACATTTGAATCAATTCTAATGAAGTGGATGAAACTGGAGCCTATTATACAGAGTGAAGTAAGCCAGAAGGAAAAACAACAATACAGTATACTAATGCATATATATGGAATTTAGAAAGATGGTAACAATAACCCTCTATGCGAGACAGCAAAAGAGACACAGATGTATAGAACAGTCTTTTGGACTCTATGGGAGAGGGCAAGGGTGGGATGACATGGGAGAACAGCAATGAAACATGTAAGTTATCATATGTGGAATGAATCACCAACCCAGGTTTGATGCATGATACAGGGTGCTCAGGGCTGGTGCACTGGGATGACCCAGAGGGATGGAATTGGGAGGGAGGTGGGAGGGGGGTTATTGAAGGGGAACACATGTATAACCATGGTGGATTCATGTCAATGTATGGCAAAACCAACACAATAATGTAAAGAAAAAAGTTTTTCTTGAATTTGTTACAATAAAAAAATTTAAATGCCATTTTAGCTAATAGAAAGTAAAAAAAAAAGATCTTTTTTGTATAGTTCGTATGTGTATTCTTTCCACCTCTTCTTATTATCTTCTGCTTCTTTTAGGTCCATGCCTTTATTGTGTCCATCTTTGCATGAAATGTTCCCTTGATATCTCTGATTTTCTTGAAGAGATCTCTAGTCTTTCCCATTCTATTGTTTTCTTCTATTTCTTTACATTGATCACTGAAGAAGGCTTTCTTATCTCTCCTTGCTATTCTTTGGAACTCTACATTGAGATGGATATATCTTTCCTTTTCTCCTTTTCCTTTCACGTCTTTTCTCAGCAATTTGTAAGGCCTTCTCATACAGCTATTTTGCCTTTTTGCATTTCTTTATCTTGTGGATGGTTTTGATTACCACCTCCTATACATGTCACAAACCTCTGTCCATAGTTCTTCAGGCACTCTATCAGATCTAATCACTTGAATCTATTTGTCACTTCCACTGTATAATCATAAGGGATTCCCATTTGTAAATTCACCAATTCCCATCCATTTTAGTTCACTGATTCCTAAACCATCAGTGTTCACTCTTGCCATCTCCTGTTTGGCCACTTGCAATTAACCTTCATTCATAGACCGCACATTCTCAGTGCCTATGCAATATTGTTTTTTCAGCATCAGACTTTACTTTCACTGCCAGACACATCCACAACAGGGTATTTTTTCCGCTTTGGCTCAGCCTCTTCTTTGATTCTGGAACTATTTCTCCACTCTCCTCCAGTTGGGCATGTATATGTATGTTGGGCACATACATACTAGGGGTGGTCATCTTTCAGTGTCATATCTTTTTGCCTTTTCATACTGTTCATGGGATTCTCAAGGCAAGAATAGTGAAGTGGTTTGCCATTCCCTTCTCCAGTGGACCATGTTTTGTCAGAACACTCCACCATGACTGTCATAGTTTCATTCAGTTAGATAAGGCTGTGATCCAAATGATCAGTTTGATTATTTTTCTGTGATTTTGGTTTCCATATTGTATTCCCTCTGATGAATGAGGATAACAGACTTGTGCAAGCTCCCTGATGGGAGGGCCTAGCTGTTCGAATACTGGGTCTTCCTCTGCTGGGCAAAGCCATGCTCAGTAAATCCCAGGTCAGCTAATGGTGACCTCCTTGAAGGGGACTCACACCACACACTGCACCTCCCATGTCTGCTGCAGCCAGAAACCCTGTCCCTGAAGCAGGCCACTACTGACCTGTGCCTCTGAAGGAGAAAGAATGAATAATATGTGGTC
The DNA here is from genome assembly GCA_007570785.1 of Antilocapra americana. NCBI lineage: Eukaryota > Metazoa > Chordata > Mammalia > Artiodactyla > Antilocapridae > Antilocapra > Antilocapra americana. The sequence goes on from ML662918.1 coordinate 2,921,459, forward strand.
TTTTACTTCTTATCTGGGTAGGGTCCGGCCCCCTCTCTCAGTTGTTCTGCTATTGATAGCTTGGAGTTTCTGTCCACAGGGAAAGAGCTGAAATTGTTTTTCCTGGGTGGTAGGGGTCCATCTACCTTCTACCTCATGTCTATATCATGAAAATAACACTACAAAGGAGCCAATGAATTCCTCCTGCCTCTTTGTAACCTCCCCACTCACCTGCCTCTGGCCTCCAACTCCCTGCATTCCCCCCACCCCTGGATCTTTTCCATTCCCAGGAAACCACTGAGCTTCTGTCTCAATTAATTTCATTGTTTATGATTTTATGTAAATAGAATTGTACAGAATGTACTTTTTTCTAGCTTCTTTCATTCAGCCTATTTCTAGATTTATTCCTTTGTTGCCTGTATAGGTAATTTCTTTTTATTACTGAATGGTATTCCATTATATGGATATATCACAATTTGTTTTATCCATTCATCTGATGATGGATATGAGGCTGTTTCCAATATGAAGTTCTTTTAAATGACACCAGTATGAACGTTTGTATTTAAGTCTTTAGATGGACACATGCTTTCTTCCTGTAGGGTAAATACTTAGGGGTTCAATGGCTGGGGCATATGGCAGATGCAAGATTGATACTGTGAGAAATTGCCAAACTGGTTCTGAAGTGGTTGTACCATTTTTCATTCCCATCAGCAGTGTATGATGGTTCAATCCTCCAAGCACAATATTGTCAGTGCTTAGTGTAGTCATTATTTTTAATTTTGGCCATTCACACAGGGCTGTAGTGATGTCTCATTGTAATTTTAATTTACATTTCCATATTGACTAATAATGTTGATCATCTTTTCATGTACCTATTTGCCATTTATGTAATTTCTTAATTGAATTGTTGGTTCAAATCAATCACATGCCAGAGAAGTCATACACAAAACAGACTTGAAAAGTATAATGGAAATAGTAAACATTTTGATGAGTCACTGAAATAAGAGTAGAAGAAAAAGAAAGAAAGAAAATTACAGCTTTTCCTTTGTAAAATGTAGTCAATGAGGACAAATACCCCTGGTGATCAAATCTAGAATTGTAGCTCTGAATGTCTCAGGGCAGTAGGCAATGGAAAGGGAAGAGAGGGAGGAAAGGATTTAAAATAACTGACTCACAGTCTTCAAAAATGTTGAGGTCATCAAAGTCAAGAAAAAACTGAGGAGCTTTGCTAGACTGTGGAAAACTAAAGAGACATGACAATATATGATTCTGTCCTGGATCATTTAGCTATGAAGAATATTGTCAAGACGACTGGCAAAACTTGAACAGAGTCTGAGGATTAGCTTGTAATAAATATTATTAATGATAATTTCTTGATTTTGATGGTTGTCTTCTAGTTATACAGGAGAATATTATTGTCTTTAAAACATATATTCTAAAGTATTTGGGAGCTACGGGGCATCAGCCTTGTGTTAACAAACTTGCTCTCTTATGGTCCAGGGAAGGGGGTGGGGCAGAGGATCCTTTGTTTTATACCAGCAACTTTTCTGTAGCTTTGTGATTTTTTAACAAGCTGAAACAAAGAGCATGTATTGTTTTCATCAGAAACATGGGCTTGGGGGGGGAGGGAGGAGGGAGGGGGGTTCCGGAAGGGAAGCATATGTAAACCCATGGTGATATCATGACAATGTATGGCAAAAACAATAAAAAATTAATTAATTAATTAATTAAAAAAGAAACATGGGCTCCTATATAGATATGAGCTGAAAGGAACCCCTTTGGATTTTATAACAATGATGCCATTGGTGACCTTGTTAAGAATAGATTGAGCTAAATGGAGAGACAATAGACAGGATGGGCAGAGGAATGACAGGGAGATTGGAACGTGGAGACTGTGAATATATTAATAGTTCCCCGCTGTTTTGAGAAGTTTGTTGTTTGTGAAAATGAAAAGAGAAGAGGGGAGGATGTAGCTCAGGAATATTGATTTGTAGGGAAGGGGTTTTTGGTATATTTGTTTATCTATTCATTGAAAAGAGAAACATAAGCCAGTTTGTATTAATGTTGAAAATGTAAGGCCTAGTAAAGAAAATAGAGGGTTCAAGGCCTAAAAGTTGATGAAGATGATAAACAATCTTTAATTTTTCTGATTATTCTGCATTGCCAGGATGATGTGTAAACACTGAATTCAGCATTTACAGGTGGCTGGATGTGAAGAATGTTCTCCTACAAAACGGTATTTCTGTAATGCTCTTCAAATAGTGTACATTATATATAAATTATACATACACAAACTACAGTAATGGACATCTCCAGGGCTGTGGCAAAATATAGACATTATATGTATTTCTGTGTTTGAATTTACCTTACATCCAAAATTTACTACTTATGTAATTACAATAAAAATAGCATTTTAAAACAGGAGGTTGGAATCTGGTCTTAAATTTACTTGCAAATTGTTGTTATAATGAAAGACTTACTTTCCTGAAAATATGTCCATAATTAATCATGAAGAGGGGAGGAAGCAACTTAGAAACTATGTATACCATCATCCCATATTTTACTGATCAGGTAGGATCTGACTGTCATGAGGCTCGGAGACTGCATAGGTAATAGCAATGGAAGCACAGGGTCTTGTGCTGCATTTCACATCTAGAAAAGTCTGTTACATGAGTTTAAGAGAACCCTAGCCCTCCCTCATCCCTTCCTAATCTGTTCTTCTCAACTATGAGATTCAAGTTGCAATTTCAGTTCTTGTCACCAGCTGATGAAGACCTCTAATTTCTAAATTTTCTCCAAGCTAAAACACTTTCTTTTAGCAAGGAAAGAAAACGAAAGCAATAAACATTTTTGTTTGTTTAAGTAGACTTTATTTTGTAGATCAGCTTTAAGTTCAAGGGAAAATTGAGTAGTACAGCGAGTTCAGAGAGTTCCCATTCACCCCGTGCACCCACACACCCACACAATCCCCCCCCTCACTACTACCAACATTCCACCTCAGAGTGCTACATTTATTACAGTCAATAAACCTAGGTACACTTTATCACCCAAAGTTCATATTTCACATTGTCAAAGCAATAACATTTTAAAAATTAATTTTTACAAAGCAGATTCTAAAACTGGAAGTATAAAATAAGCCTTTATCTTGTATACCATTAAGAAAATGTTGGAAAGAAATATTATCACTGTCAGAGGCTGATCTTTCCAATATTGATATTTCATTCCTCCTTTCACTATATATTTATGAGCAACTTCTATGTGCCAGGCACTGGCAACCTGAATTCAAACTCTTACTTTACACCTCTCTCTTTGTTCAACCCTAAACTTGTCTACACACCTCCTACTTAGTGGTCCTGTCCTTTACACCTGCAAGATTCTACCAGGGTTTTCACATCAAATAAATTTACACAAACCCGAACCTGAGTCTCAAAAGGCGACTATCTGTGGAGAGTCAGTATGTTAGTGTAGAGTGACAAAAATCAGGGTTAGAATCCCAGTAATCCTATTAACAAGCTATGTGACCTTAAAAAGTATTACAAAATATTTGCCCTACTCCTTAAGTAGTATAGTGTTTTATGAATATATGTATGTATGTGTATATGGGTTTCCAGATGTTATGTGCCTAAGCAATATGAATAAGTTTTACTTGAAATTATAAAATTATGCCCCCAAATGTTTCCACCTTTTTAAACTGCCACCAACAATGGGTGAAAATCCTCAATTTATGTATCATACAAACAAAAAAATAAAACCAAAAACAAACCAGAACTTTGGTATTTAGAGAATTTTAAAATAAGTCTTCCTCAACTGATTACTCTGAAATATTGCTTTCTGTTGTTTTCACCTCCATTTCCCTAGTTACCAATACAATTAACCACATTTCCTGATATTTGTTGCTTTTATGCAATAAGAATATTAAACCTTCACTGCAATGGCCTCATTTTTTTGTTTTGTCCTTCTTGAGAAAATATTGTGTGCCAGGCAAGGCCAGTCAGAATCATGAGGGAAGGAGATGAGTTTTGAGCTAAATCATACAGGAGGAGTAGGATTGTTGAGAGGAAGTGGAATGCATATATGCATATTTTTGACTATGCAAAGAACATGGAAGAGGAAATGTACCCAGTGTGCTTGGGGTACACAGCTAGGAGACAGTCTGATATGGGTGAAGCACAGCCTACAAGGAGGGATGGGGTGTTGATGAGGAACTCTTACTTTATAGCATCCAAAAACTACTATGTAGCCATCTTTAGCCCTTATAAAGACAGAGCAAAAAGGGACCTTACCAGTTACCTAGTCCAGCAACTTTAATTTGCAGAGGGAATAATCAAACTCAGAAAGAGTAAAATAGAACATGGTTACCATGCATGTATTAGGTATCTGCTTGGATTAAGGTATGCAGGTTCCAATCCACATTTCATCCCAGACTTTTTACATAGCACTAATCCTATGTATTTATCAGAAATCTTCAATTGGAGGAAGTTAAATATTAGTACAAATCCCCTGGTAACATGTAGCACTCAACACAGATTTTCCTACCCAGAAAGCATAAACTCATTCATTTCTCATCCTTGCAAGGCCACCATATAGAAGAGAAGTTCAAGTGGGAGAGTGGTGAGACCATGGTCATTAGAGTCAGACAACCCTTGCAGAGATGATCTTAACCTTTTAACTGTAGGACCTGAAGATGATATTTAACTGCTCTGATATTCAGCCTTCCTCATTTTTAAAGTACCAATGTTGGGCACCTAGTGGGGCACTTCAGAAGATGCCATTTTGATTCCCACTTTGCCCCCTACATTCTTTTTTTTTGACAAAGCAAGAGACTTTATTGGGAATGGGCACCTGGGTAGAGAGCAGGAGGGTAAGGGAACCCAGGAAGACTGCTCTGCCATGTGGCTCAAAGTCTTGGGCTTTATGGTTATAGAATTAGTTTCTGGATTTTCTTTGTCCAACCATTATGACTCAGGGTCCTTCCTGGTGGCACTCACATTGCTCAGCCAAAGTAGATGACAGCAAGAAGGATTCTGGGAGGTGGTAGAACATGTGGTGTCTCCTTTTGAAATTTCCCAAATTTTTCTGGTTGGTGTTGGCTTGTTAGTTCTGTGTTCCTTACCAGGACTTCCTGTCATAAAATAACTCATGCAAATGGTTACTATGGTACTTGGTCAGGGTGGGTGGTTTCAGTCAGTGTATCACCCTTAACAACTCCCCACTGAGAGACTTCATACTCAAACTATTTTTTGGGAATTGAGACAGAGGTCTTTTTCTTCTGTAACTTCTTCCAGCTAAGAGTAGGTGTAGTCCTGTCTAGTTAGGGAGAAGTCTCTCTCTACTTGATCTAAAGTGCCCCTTTATTTCTTAAAAGAGATGTCCTGAACATGAATGGAAAGTTTGACTACTAGAGGATTCTCTATTACTTGAAAATGTAACAGCATAAAGGGATAAGCATACAAATTGATTACATGCCTACACGAGTTTCTGTGCCAATTTGTTATGTAGAATTGGCTGCCAGATGGAGTCCTAGAGAAAGAATGATACTGACTTGGCTAAGTAGAACATTGAAATGAGAGTTAGAAGTTCTCATCATAAAGGCATTTTGGAGAGGCCACTCCCTTCCACCAGCCTCATTAATTAAATGAGATAAAAATATGGGGTCCTCCTAGCCACTCAGGAATGTTAGCATTCAGAATACCAGGACAAACTCATCATCTTCAAGGCACAAAATACTCATTTGATGTTTTGTATATTATATCAATTAATTAATAATTTAAAGAAGTGAAAATAAAAGGGATTACAAAAGGCAAATATTTACATTCTTGTTAAATCAGAAATATATATATATATATATATATACACAATTTTTCAGGTTCTTTTTCTTTTGGCCACACTCCACGGCATGAAGGATCTTCAGTGACCAGGGATTGAACCCATGCCCCCTGAATTCAAAGTACAGAAATTTATCCAGGGAAGTCCTCAGGTTCTTTTCCATTATGGTTTTTACAGGATATTGAATACAGCTTCCTGTGCTATACAGTACATCCTTATTGTTTATCTATTTTATACATAGTAGTTTGCATCTATTAGTCCCATATTCCCAATTTATCCCTCCCCACACTTTCCCTTTGGTAACCATAATTTGTCTTCTATGTCTGTGAGTCTGTTTCTGTTTTATAAATAACTTCATTTGTACAATGTTTTTAGGTTCTACATGTAAGTGACATCATACATTCTCTCTCTCTCTCACTTCACTTAGTATGATAATCTCTAGGTCCATACATGTTGCTGCAAATGACATTATTTCATTCTTTTTAATGGCTGAGTAATATTCCATTGTATATATGTACCACATCTTCTTTATCCATTTATCTGTCAATGAACATTTAGGTTTCTTCCATATCTTGACTATTGTAAATAGTGCTGCTATGAACATTCAGGTGCATGTATCTTTTCAAATAAGAGTTTTCATCTTTTCCAGATATAGGCCAAAGAGTGGGGTTACTGGATCATATGGTAACTCTATTTTTTAAGGAACTTTCATACTGTTCTCCATAGTGCCTGCACCAATTTACATTCCCACCAACAGTGTAGGAAGGTTCTATTTTCTCCACACTCTTTCTAACATTTATTGTTTGTAGACTTTTTGGTGATAGCCATTCTGACCAGTGTGAGGTTGTAATTTTGATTTGCATTTCTCTAATGATTGGCAATGTTGAGTAACTTTTCATGTGCCTATTGGCCATCTGAATGTCTTCTTTGGAGAAATGTCTGTTTAGCTCTTCTGCCCATTTTATGATTGAGTTGTTTGTTTGTTTTGATATTGACTTGTATGAGCTGTTTGTATATTTTAGAAGTTAGTCCCTTGTTAGTCAAATCATTTATAAGGATTTTCTCCCAGTCTGTAGGTTGTTGTTCCATTTTGTTTATGGTTTTCTTTGCTGTAAAAAAGCTTATAAGTTTGATCCTGTCTCATTTGCTTATTTTTGCTTTTATTTCTTTTACTTTGGGAGACCAGCCTAAGAAAATATTACCACAATTTATGTCTGAGAATGAGGAAAACAACATTTTAAAAGATATGTGTTGGCCTAAGCATGAGGCACAGGTCACTTTTATAAGAATCAGCTGGTATCTTGTTAAAATCGCAACTTCTAAGACCTTAACCCAGACCTGCTAAATACTTTCCCTGGAGTCTGCTCCTGCTGCTGCTGCTGCTTCAGTCGTGTCTGACTCTGTGTGACCCCAGAGGCGGCAGTCCACCAGGCTCCCCCATCCCTGGGATTCTCCAGGCAAGAACATTGGAATGGGTTGCCATTTCCTTCTCCAATGCATGAGAGTGAAAAGTGCAAGTGAAGTCGCTCAGTCATATCCGACTCTTAGTGACCCCATGGACTGCAGCCTACCAGGCTCCTCCATCCATGGGATTTTCCAGGCAAGAGTACTGGAGTGGGGTGCCATTGCCTTCTCCATCCCTGGAGTCTAGAACTCAAGAATTTGGTTTTGCCATTCAACTGTATCTGTTTCTGTATTGGTGTACCTGGTAGGTAACAATCGAGCCATGCAGCACTTGTTTACTGGCTGCTTAAGACAGGAAAGGCCCCTCCCTTTATAGGGTTTCCATTCTTTTTTGGATACACATAAAATAACTAATATAATTTCAGTGAGCAAGGAGTGCCATGAAGAAAATAAAACAGAGAAATGGGATCAAAAATAACATTTATGTAGAGAGCAGTCAAGGATTTCCAGGGCCACCCAGTTTGACAACTTTAAAGATCATCATCACTTATTTTGACTACAATGTACATGATGATCCCTGGAGCTATGCCATGCTTTGTCACTAGAGAAGGCCGTGCTATGGACGTAACATTTCAGCTGAGACCTTGATAATAAGAATGAGCTGAGTGTGTATCCAATATTTTTATATTAGTGTAAGGAATAGCATACTCTGTAGTGGGAGTGAATATGACTTGTTTCAGAAAACGAAAAAAAAAAAAAAACAGTGTGGCTAGAGCCTGGTGGAAAAAGTGGGGAGAATTGTGAGGAAAAAATGTACAAGGGAAGCTATTGTAAGATATGGAAAAGAACTCAGGCCTAGCTGGCAATTTTACCACATTTCCATAGTCAATATATTTTCTCATTATCTGAGAACCCTGTGGCACAACAATCTATTATGTGTACAAACCTTCAACACTCTCTCAGACCTCGACATTTTTAACTGCTCTTTTGGCTTCTTGTTTCTTTAGAAAAGTAGATGCTATCACAGAAGAGATTGTCTATATGCCCCTAGCACCAAACATACCAATTTACCTGCCTCACTACATCCTCCCTACTTTCCCTGCTGTGAAAAAACTTCCTAAAGTAGCCCCTTCTAATTACAATGGATCACTCTAGGACTCTGATTGTGTGATTGATTATCCCCATTTTCCCCGGAGCCAGCAATAGTCTTTCTACTAGACAAGAGGACATATGAAAGAATGAACAAACAGATGAACTCATGAAAGATTTGAGAGCTGGAGTGTGATTGATTCTCAGTTGTTTCACCTGATTATCTGTGTGACAGGTAGTGATATCAACTGGGATGAGCAATGTATAATGGATCCTTTCTGGTGGGAACATGATGAACCATCTTGATTTTTCAATACCTTTGTATATCCAAGTGGGGACGTTAAGAATGTAGCAAGATATTTAGATCAGAGACTGACCTAGAGAGGGAAACACAGGAATCATATGTGGATGAATGGCAATTAAAGATATAAGTATAGGTGAAATGGCTGCCAAAGGAGAGAATGTAGATTGAAAGGGAAAGGTGGACAAAAATGGGCACCAAGGAACTCCCAACATATGAACTTCAAAAGTCTTCAGTGAGCACATGACAGAACCAGTATTAAGAGCCTAGGTGTTCATCTCCCAATTCAGCTGTGCTCTTTCCTTTACAAGATGCTACCCCTGGGATGAACCTCTTTAGAGTGGGCCCAGTCATGGGTCTTTCTATTTAGGATAGCCCCAAAAGAAACCTGTGGAGTGGCTGTTTATGTGTTCTATCCACTTTGGACAAGTAACTCTTCCACTTAAGTAGACTTATCCCTCCTTTTGTAATGGCCTGCTTCCCTCTACATATAACCCACTAGGATGTTTACTTTGCAAGCCACCACCTGTTGCCTATTAGGGGAGAAGGGAGAATGTTAAAGGATATTGTATTGTAACTTTATCCCAGAAATCCCTGATGTGGGGAATTGAACTGAGAAGTATACTTGTGTAATATACCTAATGCAGAGTCAGAAAACTTGCATTTCAGTCTCTGCAATTATGGCTGAAAAATGAGGTTGATGCTTTTGCAAAATCAACTGACCATTAATAACATGGATCTTCAATCTCAAAATCTATGTGGTATATTTCAAGTAGTAGAGCTCTGAGTTTTAATATGCAAATCCTTCTTTCATTTTGTGGGATGGTAATTTCTGGATAACTCCACAGTCTGGCTCATGGAGCAAGTGTGGTTTTATCTTGTGCTGATTTCCATATGACTAGAAATAGGTTGTTGCACAAATGGGGTTTTTTAATGCTCCTAGGACTAATTCTATTTCATTATGATGTTTTATTATCACTTTTGGGCTTCCCTGTGGCTCAGCTGGTAAAGAATCTGCCTGCAATGTGGGAGATCTGGGTTCAATCCCTGGGTTGGGAAGATGCCCTGGAGAAAGGAAAGGCTACCCACTCTAGTATTCTGGCCTGGAGAATTTCATGGACTGTAGAGTTCATGGAGTCACAAAGGGTCAGACATGACTGAGAAACTTTCACTTTCACTTTCATTATCATTTTGAATCTTTTGTCATGTGTGGTTATTTTTTCACTCATCTTTTTTCCTTTATTTTTGGGAGATTTTTTTTGAGAGACTTGAGGGAAGGAATGCTCCTGTAACCAGACATGGTGAGAGCATGAAGTAAAAGGGGGAAACATGTACTAGTAACCTTTAAAACTTAAGTAAATTTGTTTTGAATAGAAATGATTTTTAATTGAGAAGAACTCAAACAGTATCCAAATATTTACTATTCATAATGGCAACAAAACTTATTTTTTATGTTCATATATAATTTTTAACCTTGTAGTAACTTTTAAACATATTTAGAAATATGAAATTTCCATAGCTATATTCCAGAAAGCATGTTTTTTAATCAAGTCAAATATATAAATTTATTTGTGACAAAGTACCAATACCAAACATTATAATTAACCAAGTATTCTACTTTAAAATTACTGAATATCAAGCATAATCTTGTACTGCTTTCTTTGGTTAATTTTGAAAGATGACTGCATGCTGACATTATGTTGTAGAGAGTTTAAAAACATACAGAGAGAAGACATCTCAAAAAATGGCAGAGTAATAAGAAATCCAGAGTCTATATCAAAAACTGTCAGAATAAACTTTTGCATCACACTGGAATCTAATTTTTAAAAAACACAAACAACTACAGCAATGTTGTCTTAGAAAAATGCACAACGTCGGAGGTATGAGTTAAGTTTTATCTGGGGCAAAATGAGGGCTGCGGCTGGGGAGACAGCATCCCAGATAGCTCTGGGAAACTGCTGCTCCAAGGAGGTGAGGGAGGAGCTAGGATATATAGGAGTTTTGCAACAAAGAGCAGGTACTCAGGAACATCAAGAGAAACCAGATATGTCAAGTTACAGAATTTAGTGCTTTTTCCTGTATGGGAAGATGCAAGAGTCTGGACTCACTGTAATCATTCCTTTGATGTGCACCTCAGCTATCTGGGGCTGGTATCCTGTGTTTTCACATCCTGAGTTTCCCCAGGGCTCAGAGTAGGGAGTGATTGCAGTCTGATGGCTGCTAAATGGAAGGTATTCTTTCCTTCCTGAGTTCCCTCATGGCTCATCAGCTCACCTTGGTGGTGGCTACAATTGCTGATGACTGTGGCATCCTTTGTTTACTGATATGACAGGAAATATTCCATTTGTCAGCAACCAGGGGAAAACCTGTTGAAGAGAGAAGCTCCTGTATTGCAATTAGAGTGCTGTGGTATTTTAAACTGCCAAGTAGTCATCCCCAACACCCTAGATCAGCTGGTGAAGGTTGCTAGTACCAGAAGGAGAATTATGGAGTTTATTCTCAATGAATTGTGGCTCTGGATCTCAACTCATCTGGCAGAAGGTTTCTCTTTGTTTTGCCTGATTCAGAGCTTATCCAAGGAGTAAAGTGGTTTTTGCTAAAAGCATTTAAAGTCTCAGATATTTGCCCTAGCTGCCTGGGGCAAAGGACAAAACTCAGAATAAAGAATAAACATAATGAAAAACCTGGGAGGAAGAGGTCGTAAAAGGAGACACATGGGGGAATAAGGGCTTTTAAAAGTTCTCTAATATACAGGGGAATCAAGAAGGCCACATATATGCTGAGAATGGGAATGTGCTTTACAGGCCTGAGGAGACCCCAAGCTTTCACCTCTGGATGTCCTTCAGACTCTGAAAGAAAAGAAAGCGTTAGTCACACAGTTGTGTCTGACTTTTTGCAACCCCATGGACTGTAACCCACCAAGCTCCTCTGTCCATGGGATTCTCCAGGCAAGAATACTGAAGTGAGTTGCCATTTCCTTCTCCAGGGATCTTCCCAACCCAGGGATTGAAACTGGGTCTTCCGCATTGCAGGCAGGTTCTTTACCATCTGAGCCACCCAGGGAAAGTCTGAAGTAGGAAGTAGAAACTAAGAGAGTTGTAAATTACCTAGCTAAGCACTGAATGAGTTCCCCAGCAAGGACCAATCTACAAAGACTTGGGAGAATGTTTCTTCTTAACTTTTATTGACTCCAGGTATTTATATAAACTGTCCAAATACCAGCTAACCACTAAATTTAGAAAACACAGACTTCAGTGGACACACATGTTAAAGGATAAAGGCTTTACAAAAACAGTTTTGAAAAATCTCTAAACAAAAGTTCAACTACAAATCACAATGGCCAGCAACAACAAATCCAGGGGAGAGGGATGAATATGATTCCCAGAGGTATCACATAGTAATAGTCAAAATGTCCAGTTTCAACAGCAAAAAAATTATGAGGCATGCAAATAAAATATGGCTTAATCACAGGAAAAAAATTAACAGAAACTGTCCCTCAGAAGGTCTTCCCAGGTGGCGCTAGTTGTAAAGAACTTGCCTGCCAATATGCCAATGCAGGTGTTATAGCCACCTGTTCCGGGAAACAAACTCACTCAGAAGGACAATGCAGATAGTGGAGTGCAGTTTATTACACCAGCGGGCCCAAGGCAGAGTCTCCTCTTAGCCAAGGACCCTGTCCAGCATTTGTGAAAATTTTTTATACCCCATGTGCACATGTCCGAACTCACCACCCCAAATTCCTTGAGACTTACATAAACAAATGAAATGTAAATACAATCACAATAGTCCCATCATTCATGTGTTATGTGTTCAAACAGTTAAACAACTGGCCAATAATCAATAAGCCCAAGGTTACACTCTGATAGGTACAGAAAAATTTATGGCCTGTCCAGAGACAGGGGTGATTAGTGTATGTTTTCTCTTAGGCGATGAGTAACCTGGATAAGATCTTCAAGGTTCCCTTGTCAGGCGGGGGTCTTATCCGTTTATTGTCGTTTCCATAGGCACTAAGCACAGAGTTTAGAATCCACTGGAGAGGAAGCCAAGCATGATCAACATGAACAGGCCTAAGATGGAGTCCAGGCCCTATGAATTCCCTCTTCACAGGTAGATGTAAGAGATGTGGGTTCGATCCCTGGGTCAGGAAGACCCCCTGGAGAAGGAAATGGCAACACACTCCAGTATTCTTGCCTGGAGAATCCCATGGACAGAGGAGCCTTGTGGGCTTCAGTTCATGGGATCACAAAGAGTTAGACATGACTGAAGCAACTTAGCATGCACATTCCTCAGAAAGCCCAGAGATTGGACTTATTAGGCAAAAACGTTAAATCAACTGTCTTTAATTGGATCAAAATGGTAAAGGATAAAGAACTAAAATAAACCAGGAAAATGATGTCTCACCAAATAGGAAATATCAATAAACAGGAAAAAAAATATAAATAGGAACCAACAGAAGCTGAAAAGTACAGTAGCTGAAATGAAAAAAAAAAAATTCAATATCAAGGTTCAACATCAAATGTAAACAGGGAGAAGAAGGAATCAGGGAACTTTAAGATAAGTCTATTGAAATTACTCAGTCTGAGGAGCAGAAAGAAAAAAGAGAGAAGGAAGAAAGGTTATTTGAAGAAATGATGGGTAGAACTTTTAAAATTCAAGGAAAATCACAAATACACACATTCAAGAAGCTCAACTAACAAAGCAGGATACACTCACCAAGACACAGTACTATCAAATTGTCATAGCCAAGGGGCTTCTCCAGTGGCTTAACGGTAAAGAATCCACCCACAGCACAGGCGACAAAGAGACATGGATTCCATCCCTGCGTAAGAAAGATTCCCTGGAGGAGGGCATGGCAACCCACTCTAGTATTCACGCCTAGAGAATCCCATGGACAGAGGAGCCTGGCAGGCTATGATCCATAGGGTCACTGAGTTGGACACGATTGAAGTGACTTAAGCACATGTTAATGGTATAATGGTTGTCATTAAAAGAGTCCTTGTAGAGGTGCACAAAGTGATATGTCTGGGATTTACCTCAAAGATAATCTCTAAGGGTAGAAAGTGGGTAAGGGGATATAGATTAAATAAGATTGGCCATAAATAGTCCTGATACATTTTCAGTTGTGTACAATGAGTCATGAGTACATTGCCTTTCATTATACTGTTCTATTTTTGCATAGGTTTGAAATTTTCCATAATAAAAGATAAAGTTAATGTAAACTTTCAAATAGAAGGAATTTTTAATCAAAAATAGGAACAAAACAAAAAAGTGTGAAAATAATTAGAAACAATACCATCTCCTTGACTCATTTCCTGTTCCCCACTCTCCCCCATGCATTTGTGTACAGAGAAAATAAGAAAAAGGTGGACAATCATGATAAGGAGAATAACAGTTTGGGAGTGAAGCGGGTGGGACACCTTGCTCATCACAGATATTCTTGCATTAATTTTGTTTTTTAGAATATTGCATTAAAGTGTGGTTATCTTCAGTGCTGAGGGGTTTAGCACTCCCTAAAATGCTGCGCCTAAATCCCCAGGTAGAGGAGTGTATCCTGGGTGCAGAGGAGGGAAAGGCAAGTCCTCAGAAGAGAAATGGGAATGGCTATCGGCCACTGGGAAGATATTGCCCTTAGGTGGCCGGCAGAAAAAGCCCAGGAACACACGAAGAAAGGAGGGCTCTGAGGCCGGCCCCTGGACAAGTGTCACAGGCCGGCAGGTGGTGGTGGTGAGGAGTGAGGGGCAACGGAAGGTATGCACCAGCAAGGGCTCTGCGAGACCCCGAGGGGCAGGAAGGGCGGGGCGAGGGTGTGGCTTTCCGCGGTGACACAAGCCCCACGTGACCGGCCAGTGCCTAGCCTTGCTTGCACGCCCCGCTCTCACGTCAGACCCGGCGGTAGCCTCCTTGCCTCTTGGTACCTGCTCCGGGTGCCCCTTAGGGAGCGCGGGCCGGGGAAGACCCCTAAGAGGACGAGAAGTGAGAGGAGCAGGTAAGGGACCTGGAGTGGGGTCCGCAAAGGTCGCGCGGGCTAGCGGACACAGCTTGCGGACCTCTCCTAGGGAGTCCGTTGCCTCGGAGTAGAGACTGCAGCTCCAACGCCCCCCGCCACCCCAGCCCCGACACCCGGCGTTTGGCCGCCGAAACCGGTAAGGCCTTCCCGGGGGCTGGGGTTGGGGGACGGGCCGGGAGGCCTTAAGGCGGCAGGACCTTGCTAACACCTGCTTCTCGCACCAGAGCGAGCTTTTCCCACAACCCTGCCCCGCCCCCGATCTTCTCCGGTTAGAAAATGTTGGTCGGCTCGGCGTGTGGGGACTGGGAAGGGGGCGGCTGAGAGTGGGAGCAGGGCACACTGGGTGGGGGTAGCTGGGGGTAGGGGACCCGGGGCCGGGAAGGGGCTTTGCACCCGACTGCAGCAGCCCCTGACCCCACCCCGACCCTCTGCAGGTCTGCGAGTTGAAGTGTTGCGGCGGCGCACTTGCAGTAAGAATCCGGAGGAGCAGGAGACAGCAAGGATAGGCCCAGGTCGGTGCGAGGGACAGTTGGGCGGTGGGGGGAAACGTGGGGAAAACCCTAAGACTCCAAATGCTCCCTGCAACCCCGTCCTCCATTTTGGTGCCTGCAGAAACTTGGGGCGCGGGAGGTGGGGAGTGCTCGTACTGCGAGCCCCCTAGAGGGCATAGGAGGCCTCTCAGGTGGGAAAAGGAAAATTCGAAAAGCCTTTGACCACCAGGACTGGGAATCTTGAGAGGTGCATAGTAGGGCCTCTGTCCTCGGTGCTGATCATTCCACCAGGAAAATAGTCCCTTGTTGCGTCTTTTGTCTCCTAGGAGCAATGGCTTCCAAAGAGGAACGAGCAATAGAAAGTTTCAACATGGAAAATGCCCAACAGGAAAACGAAGGAGGGGACCAGGCCCCTTTGAAGACTGGAGAGGAATCACACGACTTGGGAGCAGGCAAAGTCCAGAAGTCTGGAGGAAATATCAGGCTGGGATGGGTTAAACGACTTGTCCCTAATTTTCGATTGGCTATACCCAACAGGCGTATTTATCACGATGAAGTGGGAGATAATGTAGAAAAGCATGTGGGGCAGATAATGGAAATCAAGAGAAAGACTAAGAAGCAGCAGATGAGACATCATGTGCCCTACCAAACTCCTGAGCCTGACAATCATTATGAGTTTTGCCTTATACCTTGAATGTTAAGAGGTTTCTTGAGGTTAATAATGTGGCCTCTGCTCTACATGCTTGTAGTTTTTGTGAGTTACTTCTTCTGTAAATCTATTGGTGTTTCCACTTACCAGTTTCTAACTGAATACTATTTTGTCTCATTGTATAACTTTCTGTCAGGAGGGCAATTTCATTCAGTTATTTAAAAAGTATTCTTTTCATAATATGAAATTAATAAAGCAGTTTTAAAAGCAATCTTCCTCTTACACACCTTGTTTTATTTTTTGTTAATGTTACCTTTTCTCTTCTAGCTCCCTGGACACAAAATATCAAAATTTTTTTGTTACTTTTTGTCTCCAACCAACCAGGAAGGATCATATTCAATATCTGATTGAACATTAAGAATGCATTGTTGTTGTTTAGTCACTAAGTTGTGTCCAACTCTTTGATTTGCCATAAACTGCAACATGCCAGGCTTCCCTGTCCTTCAGTATTTCCCTGAGTTTGCTCAAACTCATGTCCATTGAGTCAGTGATGCTAACAAACCATCTAATTCTCTGTTGTCCCCTTCTCCTCCTGCCCTCAATCTTTCTCATCAGGGTCTTTTCCAATGAGTTGGCTCTTTGCATCAGGTGGCCAAAGTATTGGAGCTTCAGCTTCAGCACCAGTCCTTCCAGTGAATATTCAGGGTTGATTTTCTTTAGGATTGACTGGTTCAATCTCCTTGCATGTCCTACTGTTTTCAAGGAGTTTGAGTCCACCATCTTCATAAAAATACCTTAGTGGGGGAAGCTCTTTGAGAATGTGGGATCTCTGGTTTCTATCCTTTAGAACAAGAGTGCTACTTAGTAGCTCATTTATCTGACTGTGCAACACTATGGACTGCAGCCTGACAGGCTCCTCTGTCCATGAGGATTCTCCAGACAATAATACTGGAGTGGGTTGCCATGCCCTCCTCCAGGGGCTCTTCCCAATCCAGGGATAAAACCCAGGTCTCCCACATTGCAGGCAGATTCTTTACCAGCTGAGCCACCAGGAAAGCCCAGACCAGAGTGGAAACTTCAAAAGATTCCCAGTTTTTAGTAAGCTTTCCAGGTAATTCTAGTGTATGTCACTAGAGGCCACTATTGTATGTGTGTATGTTGGAAAGTGACGTGTTAGTCGCTTAGTCCTGTCTGACTCTGCAACCACATAGACTGTAGCTCACCAGGCTCCTCTGTCCATAGAATTGTCCAAGCAAGAATACTGGAGTGTGTTGCCATTTCCTTCTCCAGGGGATCTTCCTCACCCAGGGATCAAACCCGTGTCTCCTGTGTCTTCTACATTGCAGGCACATTCTTTACCAACTGAGCCACCAGGGAAGCTGTATGTATATTCCATGAACACATATGTATCATGTCATTATGTGTAAACAAAGTAAGTGTAATAACGTGATGAATACTTCCTGAGTTCACCGGGCAAAAGCATTAAAAAATAAAAGTACAAGCCCTTAAAGTAGACTGATTATACAAAGTGTAGGGCAACGGCAGATGAGGGTACTGGAGTTGAGATGCCAAGTAACAAGGTTACCTTCTGCTGTACATTTTTGGTGGTGGGGAGGGGAGGGTCTGACTTGGAGCTTTTTCTGTAGGACTTTGTCATCTGGAAATGGAGAATATTTGACTATTTTAACTAACAACAAGCTGAAGAAGACCAGACTCAGCAAGACTGAGGCTGTTTTTCTGTGTTTTGCTTTTTTGTCTTTCCCATGTAGACTGGTTAATTTTTAGAATAGAGCAGAAAGAAATCTCAAATATCCTTCAATCCAGTGTTCTTCATAATGAGAATTGCTGCAAGTTACAGCTCTTGAAATCAGTTTTGTGGGTCACAACAAGCAATTTTTTTAAATGCATATAATAAACAGCATCAGTTCATCACCCACGAGTAGTGTTAAGAATTATTACTTTGAGAAGCTTGTTTTAGTTTTACATATAAGAAATAATGTCACCTTATAAGATGTATTTCTAACATCTTAAACCAGCCCCTGGGGTCTCTATAAACTGAAAGAAGCAGAAAACTCTTGAGTCTTTCACATTCTTCTCTCTCATTTTAATTTTTGAAAGTTTCCTACATTCATCACAACTTGTCAAGTATAGCTTCATGTAAATAACCTATTGAGATCCTTTCTGATAGAGATCTGAAAGGGATGACATTAGGCCCAATGTTTCCAAGTGAATGGCAGAATTTGGTCCAGAAGTAAATCAGTCAGGAAGACCAATTTCTGCAGAAAGTTTAGAGAAGAGCAGAACCACAGAGGGTGGGCCCCTCCAGCACTTCACATCCACTAGTAAGGCTATTATATATATATATATATATAAACAGTAGAAACAGAGAAGTGGTAACATGAACACGACTCAATTTGGTGGTGTTAGCTTTAAAGATAGAGGACAGGGGCTCTAAGCCAAGGAATGTGGGCAGACTTAAGAGGCTCAAAAAAGTAGAGAAATATATTCCTCTCTGGAGTCTAAAGGAATGCAGCCCTGCTGACACTTTGAACAAAAAAGCAGTACCAAATGTTGGCAAGGATGTGGAGAACTATAACCTTCAAACATTGCTGGTGGAAAAGTGTAATCATGCACTTGCCATGGAAAGCACTGTGGCAGTCCTCCTAAAAGTTCTTCATAGAGCTACCATTCGACCTAGCAATTCCACTTGTAGGTATATACTCAAGAGAATTGAAAACGTGATTGCAAAACCTGTACACAAATGTTTATAATAGCATTACAAGCATACCTCAAAGATACTGCAAGTTCAGTTCCAGAATAGCAATAAAGTGAATATCACAATAAAGCAAGTCACAATCTTATGTTTATATTATACGGCAGTCTATTAAGTGTGCAATAGCATTATATATTAAAAATACATATCTGAATATAAAAATACCTTATTGATAAAAAATACCAAAACAGTTACAATAGAAACATCCAAGATCATCGATCATGAATCACTGTAACAAATATAATGATAATAAAAAGTTTGAAATATTGCAAAAATTACCAAGCTGTAACACAGAGACAACAAAATGAGCAAATGCTCTTTCAAAAATGTCACCAATAGACTTTTTGCTCAAGGCAGAGTTGCCACAAACTTTCTATTTGTAAAAGCCACAATAAAGCAAAGCACAATAAAATGAGGTATGCCTCAAGGTATGAGATATAATTTGTAGTATATAGCAAATCAAAAACTTAGGGGGGTCTTCTGATTAAATTTTTCAAATTGACTACAAGGGTTTTTTTTTCTTCCTTTCTTTGTGAAATCTCAGAAGAATTAAGTGAAAGTCGCTCAGTCCTGTCTGACTCTTTGCAACCCCATGAGGTATACAGTCCATGGAATTCTCCAGGCCAGAATACTGGAGTGGGTAGACTTTCCCTTCTCCAGGGTATCTTCCCAACCCAGGTATCGAACCCAGGTCTCCCACATCGTAGGCAGATTCTTTACCAGCTGAACCATAAGGAAAGCCCAAGTAAACTAGTAACCCTTTCTTAACTTTCTACTTTGGAATAATTTTACATCTACAGAAGAGTTACAAAGGTAGTGAAGAATTCCTGTATACCTTTCATTTAGACTCCCCTAAGTTAACATATACATTTCACCTATTACAATTAAGAAATTAACATTAGATAAGTACTACTAACTAAGCTAGACATATTATACAAATGTTAACAAGTTTTCCCCAAAGTCCTTTTCCCCCTGCCAAGGTTCAGTCCAGGATACTGACTGTACTCAGTCATCATGTCTCCTTGTTCTCCTACATTCTCTGACAGTTCCTTATTATTTTATTTTTTTAATAACCTTAACACTTTTTGAAGGGTACTTATCAGCTGTTTTGTAGGATGGCCCTCAATTTGGACTTGTCTGATGTTTTCTCATGACAACTGGGATTACTATGAGATTTGGGGAATAAGACCACAGAGTTGATAGCTCTTTTTATCATTCATATAAATTATATTTACTTTGATCCCTTAGCTAAGGCAATGTCTGCCATGTTTTTCCTCTGTAAATTTCTATTTCTCCATTTCCATACTCTACTTCTTAGAAATCAGTCATCTAGTCCAGCTCATAGTCAATAGAATGGGGCAGGGGGGAGTTAAGCTTCACCTCTTGGAGGAAGAAGTACAAAAGAATTTGTGAGTATAAAAATAAACACAATTATTAATTAAAATTTGGAGGTGAGGTACTTTGAAGCTATGCAAATATCTTGATTTTCTTTAAAGTTTTGCCCATTAGGTTTAACATTCATCAGTGGGTCTTACCTGCATCAAATTACTACTTTGGTGTTTTAATGGTGATTTTCTATGTCCCTCATATCACTTACCTTTATTACTTGGAATTATTCTGTAAGTAAGTCCTATCTTATTTATTTAATCATTAATTTATATCAGTATTGCTGTTGTTGTTTAGTCGCTAAGTCATGTCCAACTCTTTTGTGACCCTATGGACTGTAGCCTGCCAGGCTCCTCTGTCCATGGGATTTCCCAGGCAAGAATAATGGAGTGAGTTGCCCTTTCCTTCTCCAGGGGATCTTCCTGACCCAGGGATTGAACACATGTCTCCTGCATTGCAGGCAGATTTCTTACCACTGAGCTACCTTGATGTTTTATTCTTTGTGATATAATCAAATAGCATCTGATTTTCTCAAATTGATTCAGTTTTGTCCTCTAGAAGCTCTTTGGTATTGGCTCATGTCCCTTGGATGTGTCCAATGTGTTAGGCAGAATTTTAAAGATATTCCCTTCAAGATTCCTGTCCTTTATTTAGTCAATAAAATACTAATCTTGGTATTGCTGCAAATTTTTTCAGATATAATTTAACACTCAATCAGTTGACTTTAAGAGTGGGAGATGATCCTGGATTATTCTTATCTGCTAAGTAAAGTCACATGAGCTGTTAAAGCATAGAAACTTCTCTAGCTGGTGGCAGAAGAGGAAGGCAGAAAAGAGGAGAGGACGCCCAGGACATTCAAAGCAAGAGACTGATTCAATTTGTCATTGCTGGGTTTGTAAAATGGAGGTTACCGAGAGCCAAGAAACGTAAGGAGTCTCTAGAAACTGGAAAAAAAAAAAACCCTCAGCCAACAGCCAGCAAGGAAACAAGGACCACAGTCCTCCAACTGCATGAATTTAATTCAGCCAACAACTTGAATGAGTCCAGCAGCAGGTTCTTTCTCAAAACCTTCAGATAGGAGTCCAAGCTTACTGCCACCCTGATTTCAGCATTCTGAGACCTTAAGCAAGGAATCCAATTGAGCTGCCTGGATTTCTGTTTTAAGCCACTACTTTTATGGTTATTTGTTACACAGCAAAAGAAAACAAATACATTTACATATTCTTTACAAAGCACTTCTTTGCTTTCTAGTACTACAAGACATTCCAGGTTCATCTTGTACTTTCAAACCTGCCCCAATCCTACGATCAACTATTTCTCCAAGGAGTCATGGTTTCTTTTATTAGAAAATGGTATTTCTTTTATTAGAAAATGCCCTATGTGTGTTCATTGCTAATGGGGCAGCATTGTGTGTAGGCCCTCTGGGTGGACAGAACTAATTGTGCACACACACACACACACACACAAAGGAATTCATATAGATGTCTCTGACACTAAATCCTTTCCTTTTTGCAACTTCTTTCTCTGATGTGAGTAACTTGGCTCCCACTATCTACAACATATAATATAAACTTCTTTGTTCAACCTTCATGCACAGGCAATGTATGGCTATACATGTAATGAACTGCTATACTATACTCTGAAACGGATATACCAACTAGAATACAGTTAATTTTGTCTTTTGCTTTGCAGTACCCAGTCAAAGGGTTTCCCTAGTGGCTCAGTGGTAAATAATTCACCTGCCAATGCAGGACACATGGATTCAATCCCTGGGTTGGGAAGATCTGCTGGAGAAGAAAATGGCAATTATCTCCAGTAATCTAGCCTGGGAAATCCCATGGACAGAGGAGCCTGGCAGGTTACAGCCCATGAGGTTGCAAAAGAGTCGGACATGACTTAGTGACTAAACACTACTACCACCCCTCAAATGTTGTTTCTTAAAGTTACTTAGGTAATCTCCATTATTTCCTATCCACTTCAAGGAAGTGATTTCATACATTTTACTATGGTCCGAATGTTTGTGTCTCCCCAAAGTTAATTTGTTGAAATGTTAATGTGCAATATGATTCTATTAGGAGATACTCAGTCATGAAGGCAGACTTTTCATGGATGGAATTAGTGTCCTTATAAAAGAGACCCCAGAGAGCTCCCTAATCCTTTCCACCATGTGAGGACCCAGTGAGATTGGCAACCTACAACCCAGAAAACAATCTTCATTAGAACTCGACCATGCTGGCACCTTGATCTTTGACTTCCAACTTCCAGAAATGTGAGAAATAAATTTCTGTTGTTTATAAGCTACCCAGCCTGTGGTGTTTTATTATAGCAGCCCAAAGAGACTAAGACATGTGTAATTCAGTTAGATGCATCTGTACTCTTTTCTGCATTCACCTGACACTCTAGTTGATTTTTAAAATTTCCATGTAGAAGGCTTTTTCAACTTTGGTACTGTTGACATTTTGGGCTGGATCATCTTTTGTTTGGATGGTTGTCCTGTGAGTTTTTGGATGTTTATCAGTATTCCTAGTCTCTACCTACTAGGGTGCCAGTAGCACCAAGCTCCCCAGTGTGAGAACAAAAAAATGTCTGCAAGCACTCCTAAAGATCCCCTTATGGGCAAAATCACTCCCAGTTTAGAAGCACTATATAGGTAAAAGTCACTCTGTGGTGTATGGTTTATGGGTTTGCATATGCACGTTAATCACCATAATAATGTATAGAACAGTTCTACCACCCTAAAAATTCCTTTTTGAAGCCTCTTTGCTGTCAAACACATCCATTACCCCCAATCCCTGTGACCCACTGATCTGATTTTTTTTGGCCACACAACTTGTGGCACCTTAGTTCCCCAACCAGGGATTGAACCCAGGCCACAGCAGTGAAAGCACCAAATCCTAACCACTGGACCATCAGGGAATTCCCTCACTGATTTGATTTTAATTCCATAATTATAACTTTTCTAGTACATCATATACATGTAATCACACAATAGGTAGCCTTAAGTATCTGACTTTATTCAACTAGTATAATGCACTTAAAATTTATATGAATACATGTTTTTGCATGAAACAAAGTGTATTTCTTTTTACTGCTGAGTAGTATTCTCTTTTATAAATATGCCAATATTTATTTATATATTCTACTGTTGAAGAACATCTGGATTATTCCCAGATTTTGGAGACTATGAATAATGCTACAATGATTATTTGTGTGCAAGTTTTTGTGTGAATATGAGTTTGAAATTCACTTGGACGAATACATAAAAGTGTATTCCTCAGTCATATGGTAAATATATATTCAACTTTATATTAAAATGCCAATTTGTGTTACAACATAGCTGTATTATTTTGCATTCCCAGAAGCAATTCATGAGAGTTCTTCTTCTTTCACTTTCTCACCATCAGATGCAATTGTGGAGGGTTATAAAATTTTATTGATCTTAATAGGTATACACTAGTATCTCACTGTGCTTTTAATATGGATTTCCCTAATGACTCTCAATATTGAGCGTTTTTTCATTTACGATTTTTGCCATTTGGATATCTCCTTCAGTTAAGGCACTTCAGGCATTTTGACAATTTAAAAAATTTGTATCTGTTTATTTACTTGTCTATTTTTGGCTGCGCTGGGTCTTGGTTGCTGCACACAGGCTTTCCCTAGTTGCAGTGAGCAAGGGCTACTCTCTAGTTGTGGTGCATGTACTTCTCAGTGCTGTGGCTTCTCTTGTTGCAGAGCATGGGCTCCAGGGCGTTCAGACTTCAGTAGTTGCAGTATGTGTGCTCAGTAACTGTGGTGAGTGGGCTTAGTTGCCCCTTGGTATGTAAAATCTTCCCAGACCAGGGATCAAACCCATCTTCCCTGCATTGGCAGGTGGATTTTCAACAACTGAAACACCAGAGAAGTCCAGTTATATTGACAATTTTTAGTTGAATTTTTTCTGAGTTTTGAGAGTTCTTAAAATATTCAGAATATAAGTATTCTATAAGACGTGTGATCTGCAAATATTTTCACACAGTATGGTTTGCCTTTTTACTCTCTTAACAGTGTCTTTCATAGACCAAAAGTTTTCATTTTGATAAAGTTCAATTTATCATTTTTTCATCAGTGTCATACTGATACATATTTTCTTGTGGTGTCATACCTGAAAACTCATTGCCAAAATCTGTATATCACAGATATTCTCCTATATTTTCTCCTGGAAGTCATGAAGATTTTCTTCTGTCTTTGTGGTTGTTTAGTCATTCAGTCCTGTCCAACTCTTTGCAACCCCATAGACTGCAGCACTCCAGGTATCCCTGTCCTTCACCATCTCCTGGAGTTTGCTGAAACTCATATCCATTGAGTCGGTGATACCATCCAACCATCTCATCCTCTGTCGTCCCCTTCTCCTCCTGCCTTCAGTCTTTCCCAGCATCAAGTTTTTTTCCAGTGAGTTGACTCTTTGCCTCAGGTGGCCAAATTATTGGAGCTTGAGCTTCAGCATCAGTCCTTCCAATGAATATTTAAAGTTGATTTTCTTAAGGATTGACTGGTTTGATCTCCTGGCATTCCAAGGGACTCTCAAGAGTCTTCTCCAACACCACAGTTGGAAAGAATCAATTCTTCAGTGCTCAGCCTTCTTTATGGTCCAACTCTCACATCTGTACATGATTAATGGAAAAAACATAGATTTGACTATATGGAACTTTGTTTTGCAAAGTAATGTCTCCAATTTTTAATGTGCTGTCTAGATTTGTCATAGCTAATGTGGGAGACCTGGGTTTGATCCCTGGGTCAGGAAGATCCCCTGGAGAAGGGAAAGGCTACCCACTCCAGTATTCTGACCTGGAGAATTCCATGGACTGTATAGTCCATGGGGTCACAAAGAGCCAGACACGACTGAGCAACTTTCACTTATGTTCTATAAGAGGAGCTAGCACAGTGTTGTAGGGGGTCTCAAAGTGTCGGACATGACTGAGCAACTTTCACTGTCACTTTCTTCCAAGGAGCAAGCATCTTTTAATTTCATGGCTGCAGTCACTACCTGCAGTGATTTGGGAGCTCAAGAAAATAAAGTCTGATTCAAATGAATTGTTTTTAATGCTGAGTAATATTCCATTGTGTATATGTACCACAGCTTTCTTATCCATTCGTCAGTTGATGGGCATCTAGGTTGCTTCCATGTCCTGGCTATTGTAAACAATGCAGCGATGAACATTGGGGTGCACGTGGCTCTTTCAATTCTGGTTTCCTCGGTGTATATGCCAAGCAGTGGGATTGCCGGGTCATATGGCAGGTCTATTTGCAGCTTTTTAAGGAACCTCCACACTGTTCTCCATAGTGGCTGTACTAGTTTGCAATCCATTTTTAATTTTTCTTTCACCTTCTATCTCATCTCGCTGACCTAGATAGGAAATGTTCTCTGTATTTAAAGATTAGATTTGCCTCACGTGGATAATGAGGGCAATCTCTTCATCTCAAGGTCCAAACTCTTAATCAAATCAGCAATTCCCTTTTGCCATGTAGCATAACATATTCATAGGTTCCAGTGATTAGGGTGTGGATATTTGGAGAATCATCATTCTGCCTAAGACATATTCTATTTTCTGGAAGTGAGTGTGTACTATTGGTGCTGTTTCTTCTTTAAATGTTTGGTAGAATTTGCCAGTGTAACCATCTAGGCATAAAGTTTTGTTTTTGGGTGTTTTTAAACCATGAACTTGATTTCTTTAATAGTTGTAGGGCTATTGAGTTTATCTATTTTATCTTGAGTGCTGTTCAAATTGGACAATATCTATTGATTTATTTTCCAATTAGCTATCTCTTTCCTCTGTTATTTCCCTATTTGCATTAAATCTACTGTGTCAGTTTTAAAATGTAGTTATTGCATTTTGCAGCTCTAAAACTTCCATTAAGTTCTATTTTATATTTATTTCTTTGCTGATAATTTCCATTTTAATTAGTTTTTCAAGACTGATGGCTCTTTTGAGCACTTTTATAATAGTTGCTTAAAAGAAATATTTACAGATAGCATCCTATCACTGGTGTCTATTGATTTCCTTTCCCTATACTTTTTGAGATTTTCATGGTTTTTTATATGCTGAGTGAGTTTGGTTTAGTATATTGGACATTGAATATAATGTTATGAAATTCTGGGTCTTGTTTACATCTATCCATCTGAGAGTACTTCAGATTCTGATATTCTTCACCAGTACATCTGCCATTTAATATTTCCTTTACAGAGAATTCAAATAGCTGCACCACACACTCTCTCTGGTTTTTCACAGCTCTGTTCAGTGCTGCAGATTTAGAAAGTGTCTATTCTATCTTACTTGGAACCAGAACTGCACTGTATAAATCTTTATTTACTTTTAATTTGAAGAAAAATCACAAACTTATAGAAAAATTGCAAAAGCTGTACATAGAATTTTTTACCTGAATTATTTGAGAGTAATGCCAGCCTGAGACCCCATTAACCCCATGGTACACAAAATTTGAAGAGGGCCCTTATGACTTTCATCTCCTATCATTACGTTACATATATGGAAAAATGGAGATTATTCAGGTGGCTAATTTAATCACACAAGCTCTTTAAAAGGAGAAAGTTTTATATAGCCTTTGGCAGAAGGGGAAGTCAGAGAATTTGGAAGCATGATAAGGCTTGGATGCATGACTACTGCTGCTCTGAAGATGTCAGGAGCCAAATGCAAGGACAGAGAGAAACCTCTAGGAGTTGAGAGCAACCCTCTGTCAAAAGCCAGCAAAGAGATGCGGAAACCAGTCCTACCAGAACAAAATATTAATAATTGAGTTCTGCCACCAACCCAAATAAGCTTCGAAGGGGCATCGTCCCCTGATCACCCAGATAAATACGAGCACAGAACAGCGACACCTTGATGTCAGCTTCATGAGATCTAAACAGAGAACTAGCCAAGCCCTCCCAGACTACTGACCTACAGAACTGTGAGCTAATAAACAAGCATTGTTTTAAGCTGCAAAGCTCATGGTAACATACTACACAGCAATAGAAAATAAACGTAACCCCAAGCATCTTCAGTGCACATTTCCCACAAACAGACATTTTCCAGCACAACTAAAATACAATTATCAAAATAAGAAATTAACATTGATATATCACTATCATCTAAACTCAGATCCCAGTAGGTTTATAACAGTTATTCAAACAATGGTGAAAGGATTCGGTTCAGAATCACCAGTTGCATTTAGTTGTCATGTCTATTCTCCTTCAGCATAAAATATGCCCTCAACTTTCTTTGGCTCTCACAACATTATAGCTCAGTTGTTTTTTACATTGGCCCTCCATTTGGCTTTCCTTAATATTTCTTCTTAAGTGAATTCAGGTTACGCATCTTTGGCAAGAATATTGCGGAAGTGTAGCTGTTCTGTTTTCTATCTTATCAGGTTTGTGAAGAGCCTTTTCAGACTGACCTTTGTGTCCTTTTGGTATGCTCCCCTCCCATCATTTTTTGAGCACTTTGCTTTCTAGCACAGCAAAATGTTCCAAGCCCATTGTATTCTTCATCTGCCCTGTCCATGTAATCAGTCATTTCCCCAAAGAGTCCTTGTCCTTTTTATTGGATAACAGTATTTAGAAGACAAGATATGGACTGTAGTTGTGCTTATTGCTATTGGGGTGCTGGGCTCCCAAGATCTCTGGGAGGAAAAACTAGATTGAATTAGAATTAGGGAGGAAAACATTAGACAATACTTGTATATGTATAGATACACACACAGACATAGGTACTCATTCATATATACATTCACATATTTACATCTATATGGGGCATAACTTAATTTACTGTGATTTGAAGACATGGTATTTTTACAAACTGAAGTTTTGAGAGACATGCATCAAGCAAATCTATTGGCACTGTTTTTCTAATATTTGTTCACTTCATGTCTTTGTGTCATATTTTAGTAATTCTTTTAATATTTCAAACTTTTTCATTATTATTATATTTATTACAGTAATTTGTGATCAGTAGTCTTTACTACTGTTACTACTATGTTACTACTGTTACTTTTAATAACATAGTAGTAACATAGCTGTTACTAGTGTGACCCACTGAAGGCTCAAATGATACTTCCTGTTTTTAAGCAATAAAATATTTGTAAATTAAGGTACATACTTTGTTTAGACATAATACTGTTACTATGTAAGAGACTACAGTATAGTGTAAGCATAACTTTCATATGCAATGGGAAACCAGTGTGACGAATTTTATGCAATATTCCCTTTATTGTGGTGGTATGGAACCAAGCCAGAAAATGTCTCCACTGTATTCCTTGTCAGTATGTGTATCAAAATGTATTGAACCAGTCCTCTTTACTCATGGATATTTGTGTTGTTTGCAAATTTCAATATTATCATTATTGTTCTAATTGACATCTGTATACAAACATATATTATTCCTACCCACAGCATATGATAGTTTTATTTACTAACACCCAGACAAGCACAGAATCTTATCAGCCTTTTTAATTTTTATGATTTTATTAGACAAAGGAAGAATTTTACTTTGTTTTCATTTGGTTTTATTTCTGTTGTTAGTTGAGTTTCCATTTGTTTATTGGCCCTTTATGTTTCCCTTACTCTAAATTTTCCATTCATATCCAAGTCCATTTTGCTATTGAGTTGTAAGAGCCACTAAAATATTATGAAAAATTCCAAAATCTGTAATAAATACTGTAAACATTGCATTGCATTGTTTACATATATTTTAACATACTTTATGATATTATTTTGTTTTAAGGCATTTATAACATTTTATTTTATTAGTTTTGCCATACAATGACATGATATCGCCATGGGTTTACATATGCTCCCCCTCCAGAACCCCCCTCCAGAAACCCCCTCCCTCCTCCCTCCCTCCTCCCTAACCCCGGGAAATCTCGATGTACCAGCCCCGAGCATCAATCCTGGGCTGGCAATTGATTAGACATATGATAATTAACATGTTTCAATGCCATTCTCCCATATCATCCCACCCTTGCCCTCTTCTGCAGAGTTCACGAGTCTGTTCTATACATCTGCGTTTCTTTTGCTGTCTCGCATGCAGGGTTCTTGTTACCGTCTTTCTAAATTCCATATATATGCATTAATATACTGTATTGTTGTTTTTGCTTCTGGCTTACTTCACTCTGGATAATGGGCTCCAGATTCGTCCATCTGAGTAGAACTGATTCAAATGAATTTTTTTAATGTTGAGTAATATTCCATTGTGTATATGTACCACAGCTTTCTTATCCATTCATCAGTTGATGGGCATCTAGGTTGCTTCCATGTCCTGGCTATTGGAAACAATGCAGCTATGAACATTGGGGTACACGTGGCTCTTTCAATTCTGGTTTCCTCGGTGTATATGCCCAGCAGTGGGATTGCTGGGTCATATGGCAGGTCTATTTGCAGTTTTTTAAGGAACCTCCACACTGTTTTCCATAGTGGCTGTAGTAGCTTGCATTCCCACCAACAGTGTAAGAGAGTTCCCTTTTCTCCACATCCTCTCCAGCATTTATTGCTTGTTGATTTTTGGATGGCAGCCATTCTGACTGGTGTAAAGTAATACCTCATTGTGGTTTTCATTTGCATTTCTCTGATAATGAGTGATGCTAATCAGTGAATATAGCAACGTTTCAGGATACAAAATCAACACACAGAAATCCCTGGCATTCCTATACACTAACAATGAGAAATCAGAAAGAGAAATTAAGGAAACAATTCCATTTACCATCGAAACAAAAAGAATAAAATACTTAGGAGTATTTCTACCTAAAGAAACAAATGACTTGTATATAGAAAACTATAAAACACTGATGAAAGAAATCAAAGAGGACACAAACAGATGGAGAAATGTGCCGTGTTTGTGGATTCGAAGAATCAATATAGTGAAAATGAGTATACTACCCAAAGCAATCTATAGATTCAATGCAATTCCTATCAAGCTACCAGAGGTCTTTTTCAGAGAATTATAACAAATAATTTCACAATTTGTATGGAAATACAAAAAACCTCATATAGCCAAAGCAATCTTGAGAAAGAAGAATGAAACTGGAGGAATCAACCTACCTGACTTTAGGCTATATTACAAATCCACAGTCATTAAGACAGTATGGTACTGGCACAGAGACAGAAATATAGATCAATGGAACAAAATAGAAAGCCCAGAGATAAATCCACGCATCTATGGAAACCTTATCTTTGACAAAGGAGGCCAGAATATACAATGGAGAAAAGACAATCTCTTTAACAAGTGGTGCTGGGAAAACTGGACAGCCACTTGTAAAAGAATGAAACTAGAACACTTTCTAACACCATACACAAAGATAAACTCAAAATGGATCAAAGATCTAAGCATAAGACCAGAAACTATAAAACTCCTAGAGGATAACATAGGCAAAACACTCTCTGACATAAACCAAAGCGGGATCCTCCATGACCCACCTCCTAGAATATTGGAAATAAAAGCACGAATAAACAAATGGGACCTAATTAAAATTAAAAACTTCTGCACAACAAAGGAAACTATAAGCCAGGTGAAAAGACACCCTTCAGAATGGGAGAAAATAATAGCCAATGAAGCAACGGACAAACAATTAATCTCAAAAATATACAA